>VXAC01002952.1:2184221-2376612 GCA_013399225.1 Rhipidura dahli | reverse complement strand
CCCCCCCCACGCCCTTTTTTTTTTTTAAGGGTAGATGAAAAGAATGAAGCAGTAAAGAAGCCAGGTTGACACCTGTATCTGTGACAGCTCAGGCAAGGGGAATAGTGGGAAAGGATCCACTGGCAGCAATTTGAAACTGTGCCCTTCCTGACTCGCAGGCTTTGACTGATGGTGCAGCTTTGTGCAGCCATATGGTCGAACATCTTGTAGGGCCGGCAAAGAGATGCTGGTGCCAGCGCTGGGAAGGGGAACCAAGTCATTATTGGAAACCACATCTTGGAGAGAGGAGCCATTAATGCAACACTTTGCTTCATGCTTGACTGTTCTCTCTGTGCACAGGACCCAGCGTGGCACTGCAGGGAGGCAGGGCCTGTCCTGGCTGCCAGGCACAGCTGTGCTGAGCCATGGTTAGAAGGAAAAGCTTCTTCCTCAGTGCTTAGTGCACAGTGTGGTCTCTTCAAAGTGCAGCATTTCCCTCTTTGCACTCACTCCTTCACACCCTCCCTCTTTTTATTTACCCAAACTGAGATTTGGCTTTGTTATAAGCTGCCACATTGGTTCTCCCTAGAGTCCAGTACCAGGCAGATAAGGCTTGTTCTTGCCAGGCAGTGACTGAGACCCAAGGAGAGCAGAGCTCCCTGACCAGGGCCCCTGGCAGCACTGGTGCCCCTTAATGTAAAGCAGCACCAGGGCCAGGAAGATAAGAGTTGTAATGACCACCATGGGTTCCTGCTTTCCATTTTATTACTTGGTACATTACATTTGTTTCCAGCAGAGAAGAGTTTATATGTGTGTGGCTGTATTGGTTGTGTTGGACTGAGCTCCCTACATGGTTATGTGGATGGACTCCAGGGACAGAGCTGCACTTCCCCTTAATAAACTCCTCGCACCACATTAGAGATAAAAGGGGAAGGGAAATATTTATATTCTGACAAAGCAGCTCTTCCCTTCAGGCTCTTGTTTTATTTATTAGCTTGCTCTGTCCCTCTCTTGCAGTTTTTTCTCTCTGTTTCAGTGCCTGTGCTGTCTTTTTCTCCTTTATTCACTAATTTTGTCCCTGGGAGACAGTGGCAGCGAAACCACTGCCCAAGACATCAGATTCAAATTGTGTAATTCCCAGTTGATAACGACAACTCTCCCCCCATCTTTGTTTTTAAATACAAAGTAATGATTTATGGTGCTTAAACAATTGAATACATTACATCTGGTTTACTCCAATTGCTTTAGATGAAACTGTAGAAATAGGGTAGGTTGGGTTTCTGATGGTTGTTGTTATTTGTTTGTTTTTCATACATTGCAACACAGATGCTGAATATCCTCCCTTGTTTGTGTAGGCAGTGGAAACCACTATCATTCTTGTCTGTAGAAGCCCTTACTGAGGCATGACACAGCTACACAGAGACCTTTCTAACCTCATTCATCAAATGCTTCCTTTTCCTCTGAGGCCTTATCCTGGGGGACCATTCATTTCCTTCAACTAATATGCCATACGAAAGAAATCTTGGGTAGATTCCTGCATCTCAGTCTAGCTCTGATTTTGTACAAAGGTTCAAGAAGACAAGCTAAATGTGGTGTTCTTGTCTTCCATGTATTTTGCTCCTTCTCATACATCATAGAAAATCATGATCTAACTTACAATGCCAGGGGACACCAATGTCCGTGTTTTAATTATTTTTAGAGATACATGTTTTATGATACAATCAAGTAGCCTTCTGCTAAGAGTGAGGCAGCAAAATTTAAGACTTGGTGCCCATAAGCTTAATCTCTCTGACATTGTTATGTTTCTGCCTGTTGTCATAGAACTGCAAAATATCTGCAAAGCACAGCCTTTACACCACCAGCTTAAGTGGTGTAAACTGCAAACTGCCGGATGAATGAACTGTAGCTGGCTGGGGGAGCCGGCTGGGTTTTTACCGTTCACAATGCTGCCCTCCCAAAAAGCACCACAGCTCTGTTTCCAGACTGATCAGAAAGGTAAAAGAATTTGTTAATTGATTTTTCTCCCTCCCATATCAATTAATGGAGCCAATCTAGGGAGATGTGTGCTCTTCTTTCTTGGTTAATTAATCCTTTTCCTTTATCTTCACAAATAATGGCAATAAAGCAATTAGCAAAGGATTTACAGGGTGTGGAGTAGTGAGAGATTCCTCTGGCCCCTCTGCAACTCAAGCTGTTCAGCAGTGCTGCAATTCAGGCTCTCTCTAAAGGGATTTGTGTCCCCCACCCTCTGCGGTGTGGCTGCTGAAAGCCCAGCCTCCTCAAGATGTGAAATCCCCAGCCCGCCTTCCCCTAAGGGAGAATTAACAGCTTCGGTGCCAGTCACTGGGACAATGGCACCAGCCCTCAAAGGCGACAGGCACCGGCTGCTGGTGGCACTACTGTCTGCATAGCCCCTAAGCCTGTGGCTCCCAAGGAAGATGCAGCGGGGGAGGGAGTGCTGAGCAGCCCCATCCCCTCAATCCTGCTAGAACAGCAGGCCCCGGTCCCTCCCTCCCCTGTCCTGGCCTTGTCCCACCACTCCAGGCCACACACAAGCTCTGCCTTACCAAAAGCCCTCAGTGAGTGGTTCAGTAGCCAGTAGAAGAGGAACCTGCATAGGCTTCAAACCCTGCAGGAGGGGGACATACACGAGGAGCAAGCTGCCTCTCCTCTCCGTGAAAGAGAGGTATTGAATGGGTTTTGCCATTCTCCCCAGATGTTAGGGCTCACCTGAACAGCTGTCTCCAAGCTCCCTGACACAGCTGCCTGGATGGTGCATGCCTTTTGTGGAAGAGACAGCAGCTGCACACTGGGGTTGCACAGGTGAAGAGAGCAGCATCTCTCTATGGGCTGTTCACACCCTGACAAGGCATCTGTCCCTAAGCTCATCTGCTCAAGAGAGCCTTTGTCAGCAACTCCCCTAGGCTGTTTCTTTCTCTTGGAGTGTGCAGCTGAGGCCTGGTCACCTTTGTCCAAGGCAGCAACGAAGACCATACAGATTCCAGCCCCAGAGTAGAATAAGGGCACTGCTGACAATTTATAATTTGAAATGTTCATGTGTTGGGTGGTTGAGCTACAGCAAAGCTCAAGGAATTCAAGTATTTTTTTAGGCATGATTGGGAAGCCAGTGTTTTGTCATTTCTCCATGTGTTAAGGGTTCTGCAACCTGCTTCTGCCCACTTGCTCTCACACCCCTATGCAGGACGTGGCATGGAGGGTGTGAGAATTGGCCCCACAGCTGGTAGGACAGCACCCTTCACTGGTTTTGACAATTTAATTTAGTGGTCCTGAATCATTGTTTCTTATCATTTGTCTGTAAACAGAATCATAGAATCCTTTAGGTTGGGAAAGACTTTTAAGATCCTTGAGTTCAACTGTTACCCTAGCACTACCAAGTCCACTGCTAAACCATGTCTTGAAGTGCCACATCTACATGTCTTTTAATTACCTCCAGGGATAATGACTCCACCACTTCCCCGGGCAGCCTATTCCAATGCTTGAACCCTGTCAGCAAAGAAATTTTTCTGATATCCAACCTAAACCCTCTGGTGCAGCTCATGTTGTTAGTCAAAGAGTAAGTTTGCTGATAATATCTCATTTAAGAGAAGCTTTACAGAGTATTCTTTTTTCCTACTGCTTAAGGATATTACCGGCACCTAAGAATAAGCAACAGGTCCTGAAGCGCTGCAACAAGAACCATCCACGTGTTCAACCTCCTCCTTTCTGCCCACAGTTCCCCCTCTGCCTTCTCATTAGCAGCAGCAGTGTGTTGCTGGAAGGCCCATCTCCACCCTCCTTCTGAAGGCACAAAGAGCTGGAGATTAAAATCTCCCTCTTCTGTGCTCCTAGCTGTGGAAAGTGGGAGCCCTTCTGGTTCCCTGAAAGACACAGTGGCCTCAGAAGGGCAAGCAGATCCCAACAGCCCTGTGTATAGTGGTCAGTGAAGTGGTCCCTCCTGCACCAGAGCCCTGAGGGAACAAGCACTTGGCTCCAAGCACCACCACCCCTTGCTGGCCCGAAAGCTTTCAAAAGCAAAAGAGAAAAAAGGTCCCATCATAATGTGTGAATTATCTGCAGCTATACTGTCAGCCAGCAGCCTCTGGTAGGTCTTAGACTAGATACTGAAAAATGAAGCAACCGACTTAAAGAACCTAAAGAAATTGTCTGTGGGTGAAGGAATGTGTTCAGGCAGGATATTGCCCAGCCATCCTTCAGCCAAGGTGTTTTCCCTTAGTGAAAGGTATGGCAGGGGTGGCAAACATGTTTGGTTGCCCCTCAGCCTCCTGTAACCATCCCAGCCAGCCTGGTTACTCTGTGTTGCTGTTGTGTGTCCTGCAGGTTTTGTGAACTGCCCAAAATTTGTGAAAATGTTGGTGAGGTCTAGAAAGCATATTCTGCTCTGGGCTGCTTCATCAGACCAGTTTCCTACCTCCCAACTTAGACTCCACAGGAATAATATTTTGATGTAATATACATGATTTTAACACAGCCACTAAATACTTCTGGCTTGGGTCCATCCTTCTGTCACCGTGGGGAAGTGTCTTGGTTTCTTTATGTTGCTTGCTTGCTTGCTTGCTTACTGCTGCTGTGCCTATCTCTATTTTCAAATGTAAACTTGCTATGCCACTATCAAGTACCAGTGAAGAGATGTGGATGTTCTGTGTGACAGTGTGTATATAGTAGATGCATATTTGTCCTTAAGGCAAGATGCAATGTTTCATCCCGAGGGAAAGAAGAATGACCTTTAGTCTGTCTGGGTATTTTACAGTGTGTCCTTCCTTTTCTGTTTCCTGTGAGGTTAAAGACCTGCTGGTGATGATTAAAAGTACTGCAGTTTCTTCTCTCTCTCTAAATAGTTTTTTGAGTTATTTCAGAAGCAAGAAAGAGGCTAGAAAGGTTTAGTTGCATTTTCCTTTTCACCCTGATGTCCACCAAAAATCAGATTCTGCCACATTTTACTTTCTAACAGAAGTAAAACTTGGTAATCTTTTCTTTCTGCTCATATCCAGCAGCTGAACATCCCCTACGCGTCCCAAACAGATTCCCAGAAGGATATTTTTTGCAGCCTTCATACAAAGCTCACTTTCATGCTCCCAGCATGGGATCTCTAGACTGAAGCTTCTGGCACTTCTGGGTCCACATATATTAGTGTTGTAGTTGTTAGGGCCCAGGTTTAGAACTGCATTCCTAGCAGAAATGGTGGTCAGGATCTTTTGGATCAGATCTTTTTCCTTGGGCTCTTTTTCTAGTCTAGAACTGCTGTATGTCTTTCTGCAGAATGCTGGCGGAGATATTGTCAAGAAAAAACATAACAAGGTAGTGCTAGAAGATCATCTGTGATTGCACAGATGGTCTGCACATGCACCACAAGCCCACTGCTTTGGGAAACATTGAATTTACTCTGCCCTGGCTTCACAGCTGATTGCAACTTGCACCACAAGCCCCTCTGACACTCCCAGGAAGTGTTGGACTCACTTTCAGGGTCTCCACAGCTGATCTGTGCAGATGCTGTGGAAATGTCTGGGGTTTTTGGACACTGAGTAACCTGGGGTTGCAACCACATAGTAGTTCCAGCTGGGCCGTTGGCCTTGCAGAAATCCCACATAAATGTAAAGAAGGTCCTCTGAGTCTCCCTTCCTTCCAGACAAAATCTGTGGGCAGAAGAGGGCATGTCCAATTAAACCCGTACATGTTAGCCTTGTTCTAATCTGTTTGCTGGATGTCTGCAAGATGCAGAGAGATCAGGCAGAAGATGAATGGTGTGGCATTCTAAAACCACACTTTGCTGTGAGTAATGTTAGCATATTGATGCAGCCTTTCATTCTCAGTGTTTGTCAAAAGTAATTAGAGCAAAGGTCTCCACAGGATTAACATTTGAAATACTTTTTCCACTTCATATTCTCTTTTTCCCCAGTTTATAGTCTCCTCTTAAGTCACTGTGTTTGCTTAGTGGCAAATTTGTATGTAAAAGTTTCATTTATTTGCATTGATTCTGGCTTCATGATACCTGGGATTCTGAATTCTCTTACTGAATATGATCAGTGCCCAGTAGCTGGGAGATTGGATTGGGCCAACCACCCAGCATCCCAGCATTGAGACTTCCTTAAATGAGAAGGAGGTAAAAAAACCCCCAAAGCCTGTCACCTGTTCTGGGCTCCAGGGTAGGGCTTTTAGCTACTCAGTCAGAAGGCACTGAAGGAATTTCCTTGGGCTATGGAGTGGCTGCTGGAATTGCAAATTGAACAACAATAACAAAAAAAATCACCATTTCCAGCCTGTTCTCATTCTGCAGTCAGCCTGCAGCCCCACACAGCAACTTGGCTGCCTGGAGACAGGGCATTCCTACAGGCTCCCCAAAGTCCTAGCTTCTAACTAGGAGGGGATGGATACCTTCCCAGGGCTGTAATGCCCTGCTCTTAGTTCATGTCCCCTCAGATAAGTGGTGACATACCACCCACCCAAATGAAAAAAACCTGCCCGGAAATATGTCAAAGAAGAATTTCCTGGTTTAAATGCCTCTGGAAGTTGCTGCTCTTCTACATTTGATGTTCAGATTGCAGCGGGGGCTTTCAGAAAATATGACTTGAATGAACAGCTCTGGGTCATCCAGAAGGGGAGGGCCTGGCTTTGTGGCTGCTGCCCAGAGCTGGGGTGGGGAAAGCTGGGGTGCCCTAGCTTGTCCTTCCTGCCAGAGTGCTGCCAAAGAGGCCTCTGACCCAGACCCCTCCAATGGCTCTGAGGAATATACCACTTTAGGTCTCTCTGAGACAGAGAAAAATCATATTCCAAAACTTAGATTAATTAGTGATCAGACTGGAAAGAGATTCTGCCTTCACTGTGTTCCTTCCTCTCTCTGTGCAGCTCTGTTCAGATGTAAACATTACTTTCTGGTGGAGTTTTGGCTGGCTTCATTCTGTACCTGATTCTTTCACTCACCCTCCCCTTCATCCTTGCAGATGGCTACTCTCAGATCATGAATGTGCTGCTTTAGGAAAATGGAAAAAGGGCCTTTTTTTCCCCCAGCTTTTCCTCTCTGTAAGAAGGGCAGAGGTATCTGTGGGCAGGAAAAGATGGAGGAGCAAGCAGTTCACTGGAGATTGCCTTCCAATCAGAAAATCAAAATGCTTAGCTAGAGCCCAGCCTCCCACAGGAGCATGTGGAATTAGGACAAAGCAAAATCTGAATTCCTCTCTCATCTTTGCATAAAATTGGTATTAAGAATTTACCTGCCTTAACTACATTTTGTAGGGACAGCTATGTAAAAGTTGCATTATGTTCTCCAGAGTACATTTTTACATTTTTACTATGCTGGTCACTGGCTGAGTCCATGACATGCAAAGCCCTCGCTGTGCTTGTTGAAATCAGATGGACAGAGCTTTTCTGCACTAAAGAGAGGGAGGCTCTTCAGTATCAAGACATACAGTCTTGTGTAAATGAAAGAACTGTATGTAGCTTAATAGGATGATGTCCCTCGCTCCCAGGGACTGAAAGGAAAAGGAGTATTATTTTTTTACCCTTCACAATGTTTTTAAAAGGTCTCTTACCTGGCTGCCATGCTATTGCCTTCTGTCACTGAAATTAAGCTGCTGAAATCTATGATATAAACTTGTACATACCTCTGCTATAGCATGCAATGTCCCAGCATTCTAAGAGCAATGTACCAGGGAAGATACAGTATAATAATGCAGTAAATATAGGTCAGCTTCAGTAGATTGTAGCTTTTAGCAACTGGAACAATCCTATGTGCAAAAAAGGAAAGAAAATTCCCAGTGTGAGCATCAGATCTGTTCACGTGATGTGAACACACATGCTTGAACTGTATAAACACACAAAACAGTGAGGCTATGATGAAGACCTACATAATAGCTGAGGAAATATTTGCAATATTTTGTATTAAACTGATAACTGAAGCTAACTAAATTTTCCAGGATGTCTTTATTATCCCAATTATGTAATAATAGTTGGAAGAAAATTCTCTGCCTTCTAGTAGAACTGTTCTGTCTCTGGTGTAGAGTGTTTTACTTTTTACATGTAAAGCCTGACATTGACAAATGACTTTTTTCTAAGTTATGAGAGGGACAAAAACCAACCATTTTGTTTGAGTGTGGACTTGAATGACCTAATCAGCTGTCTGAATTACCTCAGGTGCCACAGCACCAGAACCCATCAAAGACTTTTCCAAGCTGACTTTGAAATCATCTTTTAAAAACACCTTGAATTTCACCTTCTCCTTCTTATTATGTGGCAAAATGATAATGCTCCACTATCAATCAAACAGAAAATACACAGCAAAATGGTAATTTTAATAAATTTATTCAGGATTGGCTAAACATGAAAAGCCATAAGAATGCATTTGCTGTTTTCATAATATGACCAGAACACTGTGGGTTTGTTTAAGTGAAAACTTTTGTATCACATCAGTTCTTTGTTCTGTCTATAGTTTGGAAATTAATCTCTAATGAGTGTCTAATCTGCTGCACTTTTCGTCATGACTTCGTATAAACACTGATTTATTTATTGTACTTCAGCTGTAACAATTTGCTGTGAGCTGGAATCACAGGTCTGGAACTATTCATTAGGGAACAGCAAACATTTGGCATCTTTTGAGTCAGTCAGGCTGTGTCTGAAGTTATTTACTACAACACGGGTGGATCAGTACACTGAAGCTACATGGTGCTGAAATCCCTACATCTGACCTGTTGGCAGTTTGGGAGCTTTTCTTTGGACCAGCTGGTCTGGTTGCTTGAACCAAATGTTCCCACCAAGGATGTGTTTAGGAGCTCTCCAAAGGACTCAGACATTAACTCAGACTCCCAGGTCTCCATTGTGAACTGGAGCTCATCAGGTTATGCATCCAAACCAGCTCTAGCTTAGCATTCTCCACGAGTGGTTGGGCTGGTGCACACCAAAACTACTCTGCAAAGTAGAATAGTTCCTACTAACTGGGGATGATCAGAAGATTTGCTTTTGCTGCTGTGGACCACCATACTAACACAGACACTGGAATATAAATAAAATACAGAAAAATTTTTCCATTTTTCTGTTACCCAAAAGCTGTTTTGTTTTGTTGGTTGTTTGGTCAGTTGGTCAGTTGGTTGGTGTTTTTTGAAATACCATTGCAAGGGTTCGTTTATTTTTTTTCCTGAGAATAGTTCCTTAGTGGCAATCAGTGTTGAAAATGAAAATTTCTACACTGGCCAGATTCATTAAAAAATCTTGAGGGCTAGTTTTTAAGAGGTCAGCATCTCTAGCTAGATCCAGATACCCAGCCATTCAGATTTTAGTTAAGAGACAAGACAGCCCCTTTGGTCCACTGCACTGAGCTCTTTCACCTCGCTGCCACTCACACTACCTACTAGAGTATAGCTTGATAAGGATCTTGTCTGGCCACAAGTCCCATGTAAATATATATTTTTCTGTCTGTGTGCATTTATATTGTCAGTAAGAGTTCAGTCTGCTTTGATGATGGTCAGTAAGAGGTTTTTCCACCACAACAGGATTTGAATCAGATCTCATGCCTTGGTTCATGTGCCTGCTTAATTTACCAGCTTGTTTAGGCCAGCCTTGTTTGGGTTAATGTAATTTCCCTCCCCTGGCTAGAGGCTGGACCACCATCTGTCAGGATGGGTTCAGTATCCTGCTCAAGTTCTGTTTTCTATGATTACATATAGAGTCCTAAACAATGGTCTATTATCTCTTTGTCTTGTCTTTTGAATTTCTGCAATTCTTTGTTGGTGACAATTCTTGCAGAACACCACAGCTTTTTTCACCTGGAAGGAGTCTTCCATGGCAGCACCCTCTTTCCCAGGAAGACTTGGGTACTTGGAGGCAGCTTGAGCACAACAGACAACATCATTCTTGGGAATTTGTTTCCAGTTTCCAGGGTTTCTGTTCTGAACAAGCACAAGAATTGGACATTTCTCCTGAGACTTCTTTCATGCATGGTCATCAAAATCATCATCCTTTCCCATCAGAGGGAGTTTTCCTTTGTGCCCAAGAAGCACGTGGTGGGAAATAAAAGCTGCAGCTCTTGTTCACACAACTCTGATAGAATTCACCCTCCTCAGCCCTGTGTCTCTCTCATTTTTAACAGCACCTAATTCTTGCTTCTTCAAACTCAGCTCACATATTGGATTTTATCAGATGTTCTCCTAATTGTGTCATTTTCAGAAATACTGGTACAAATTGAGATTTCTTCCTAGAATAATTTGTATCAGGCTGAAGTTTTCAGGGAAAGATCTTTAGTTCCCCAGAAAAAAAGGGGGAAAAAATCTATTACTGTTTTTGTTTAATAACAAGCCAGATAGTTGATAAGCCTAAAAAAGGTTTGTGGCAGATACCAATACACAGACACTACTGAGCAGTTTCTTTTGTTCATGCAAGCAGCTGGCTCAGTATTGCACCTGAAGAGGTAATTAGAAAGATAAGTTGGAACACTAATTTGCAACATTCAGGCCTTCCCTGGGAAGGTATTGCCATGACAAAAGGAAATAAAGGAACTCACAGTCAAGAACAGGGGCACTATCCACCATTTTTCACTCTCACTGGCAGCTCTAGGTAACCTTTAACCTCTTCCCACCAGCCTCCTCAAAGAAGCTACAAGATGCAGGAGAGTAAAGGAAAAGGGTCTGGTCTCCTTACACAAAATGCCCCGTGCATTTATATTTAGAACAAATGTCTTTTATTCTGATTTCCTTGTGCTCTGGTGCTCTCAGGTACTCCAACAGCCTAAAAGGAAAAGAAAAAAGCCATAAAATTGCTGCCTTGCCAAGAGCCGGTTGCTTTATAAGAACATCAATGAACATATTTGAAATCAGTTTTATAGATTACTAGTCAGGAGTATTTTGTTTGGTTAGTTTGTTATCATGGATAGTACAGTGCTCGGCTCAGAATCATCTTACACAGATTAATTAATTTAGTTTTGTAGTGCTGCACAGTGAACTTTGCAAGTCTGCCTATGAATGCAATCGGGGCTCACAGGGAGAGCTACAGCTTAGTGACACCCTCACAAAAACAGCCATGACAAGCTGTGTGCTCAGCTTCAGAGGCTGCTGTTGAGATCTCCTTTTGGGAAGTGGGACTCTTCTGCCAATCATCTCATTTCTCTGAGCACAGCCAGCCTGGCTTGTGCACACTCCGAGACCCTGAAGTGCTTGCACTGAAGCCAATCACTCCATCGAGAAGAGAACTGGACCTTAGAAAAGGAAGCTCTATTGGTAAACTGCAATCAACCAGTATAAAATTCCTCCTTATCTGAAACTCTATTCTTGGGAGAAATATTATCACTAGCCGTGTGTTAATTGGCAGGAAATTGCTTGCCCTGGGCTCCTCTGACAGAGGCGTCCCCCTTCCTTCTCCTCTCCCTGAACTCCGCTGTCTCACACTGCACCACACGCGACATTTGACGGCGCTGAAGGGAGAGATGAATTCCGTGAACAGTAAAAAAACAACTTTCCGCTCCATCGCAAGGAGCCAGATGACGGATACTATTTTCAAAGACTTCTTTGTCCATAAGATGGCGTTTGAATTAGGAACTTGTTTAGCCAGATTCTCTTGTTACAGTTTACTGATTCATTGGGTGGAGAATGGGAGGGCAGGATGACAGAGCCAGACAGCTTCAATTAATGATCTTTTTAAAAGATCTCGTTCAAACACAAATGCATCTTAAAATATATCCAAAATTAGACATCAGGAAGAATTATCAATTTTAACCTATTTGTGTCTTTAAATTATCTGCTGAAGGGAAATAAACTGTTTTAACATCACTACTTTTGAGAGAATAGTGACCTTCTAACAGATTTAACCTGTGATGTTTTTCTTAAAAACCAGAGTGGGTGCAGAAGGGATTTTTTAAGGAAAAAAAGTCTCCAAATCTCTCCTGATCTCTCAGTGAGACTAGAACAACAGTTAAGTCTCATTTGGGTTAGTAACATGGAAATTAATTTCTGTTTCAGCACAGAAGCAAAGAGATGGATCAAATTCAGGTCTTCCACGTTCTGACAGATGTTGTTCCTTTGGCAGTTTTCTCTGAATCACATCAGAATGGATAAATCTGAAAGTAGTTCCAATGAGATATTTAGGATACCTTTGTCACACCCGCATTGGAGAAGAACTCGGGATCTGACAACACCAGCACTGTGCCTCTTCTTCCTCCATGCTCCTTCAGCCAGACCTGAGCCATTCACGTGAAATCCTGGGTTCCTTCTCTCAGCTGCTGAGCACTGGCCATTTTCAGAGCTCCTACTTCAATTTGTGAAGTTTCTTGGAAATTGCCTGGGGCTCTAATCTTACTGTTGGGGGAAGGGGAAAGGTCTGGACTGGTCTTGCGTGACCTCAGCCATTTAATTTGTCTGTCATTACTTCATGGGTGTAGGTTACCAAGAACGCAATTCTCAATTTTCTTACAAAAATAGGGCAATGGTCTAAGCTTGCCTTTAGTTATTTGGCTGACACAAAAGACAAATTTCTTTCTGTGGTAGAATCATTCTTATTCTCTTCAGGAGTCTCTCCCTTTGAACACAGACACACATTTGTGTGCGTGTGTCATTAGAAATATCATGCACACACCAACTCAACTTTTTGCAGAATTTAAGCAGCTAGAGGTTTTGAACCCAGAAGACTATGCTAGTGATATAAATAATATATACTTTTTATGAAGTCCATTTTCACATCACAGATTTCTTTAGATAAATTTTTCAACTTTCAAGTTCCCTTCTTTTTTCCCCCATTTACTCATCTCAAGGCAGCATTCAGAATAAGTATTTATGTGTGGGGAATGGAGACTTCTGAATGAACTTTAGCCAATATAATAAAACTAGAACAAATCAATAAGCCACCCAGGCATCTAATGCTGTCAGTATTCCCACTGACTGTTCCACAACATCAAACAGTATGGAAAACATTTTCAAGGTAAGTCCTCTGTATTCTGAAACAGGTCCCTAAAGGCAGAGAGATGGAGGTTTTCTTGGCCTACCTGTTTAAAATGGGTCATGCTCTGCATTCACAATCACCTTGAAGTCAGGCGCAGTTCTTCAAAGCAAGAGCTCCAGCGAGGCGTGCACTGCTTGGGCTGCGAGTGCACTGCAGCCAAGGTCAGGGAGACCCTCCTTTCCCCAGCCATGTTCAGAAAGTTCCTTTCTTCTTTGCCTTGGCTGGCATGGTGATAACAGCTCCTCTTAGCTGTTATCAAATTCCCATCTCCATGCAATGTCTTCTTATTCGTAGTGCCATCCTTAAACCAAATCCTAACCTCACTTCTCTTGCTTCAGTGATAAACTCTGGGCCTCATTACCTGCTTTTTCTGCGTTACTAAAATTTTGCTGCCCAATCAGTGAACATGAAGCTTCTCCTGATAGTAGATGTCCTTTGCCAATGTGAAATGTTTCAGTTCCCAAGGAACAGATGTTATACAAGCAAAACTGCTTCTATTGGTGCAGCTATCTCGTGGTTTTATCTTCACAAAAGTGCAAAGTCAACATGTTTCCACTGGCAAAAGTTTCTAGCTGGATACTGAAGAAATAGAGGGATATTGCACTGGGACAGGACCTTTGGGACAAGGACAGCTGTTGTGGTGAAATTGGTCATTTCTCTCTTTTCTTCATTAGCCCATCCCTCCCCCAGGTGAAATTGGCTGTACTGATCCATTTAACTGCACTTAGTCTAAGGACATCTGTCAAAACAGTGAGGTTGATCTGGGATCACAGTTCATCCAACCCCAGCCTGACCCTCGGCCCTGCCAGCAGCTGGTGGCAGAGCTAACCTGGCTCTCAGAGCATGGCCCTTGCTGCCCTCTGTGAGAAATGGGCCCCTACACAGGCCATGTACGTTGCCATTTTGATCCACTAATGCTCTTTTGTTCTGTGGCGGTAAGAAGAGAAGGTTACAGTCAGGATGATGATGCTGTCTTGTTATGCAGACATGGTTTTAGTTGTGCACTGCTGTAGTCTGTTCATGATCAGCTCAGTATCAACATTTTCAAGTGTTCGAGTTCACAGGGCTCATTCTTGTCTGCAAGGTCCCGGGAGTTCCCATGTGTGCTGCTCTGGTGCTCAGTCTGGTACTGGTTGCATCAGCTGAAGTGTGGCTGTGCCAGGACAGTTTGTTTCACTCAGTGCAAGAGAAAATGTCAAATGGTAATGATCAGCTGCTTTGCTTACTACCTTGCTGTTACAGCCTCATGAGCACAGATACAAATTCGTTGTCAAAGAGGTCTGTCAGCTCCTGTGCAAATCCACTTCTGATGTTAGAACTGGAGGTCTACCACAGTCTCCTAGCTCTAAGGAATTCTTAAATAATAGCTGACTTTGCCATATGAGCTGATATATTTTGCCCACAAAAATTAGGAAGTCCTTGCTTATTCTCACAATACAGGCTTTCAACCCTTTGCTGTACTTTTCAGAAACCAGATCCCTGAACCCAGATGCTGATGGAGTTGACAGCAGAAGAACTGAGGACCATGCTCTGTGCTTTGGCACATGAAAGGCAGTGTTTTGAGCTGAATGCCCACAATTAGAGGTACCACAAATCAGCACCTGCATTTGAAAATCTTGTCTTCATTTGTGCTTTTTTCATATGCCTGTTTTAGATGGGTGTGAGAATTATGAATTTCAGCTGGCTTATCCCAGAAATTTTCTGGTGTAAGTGCAAGGGAGCCTGTCCTGCTCTTCCTTGTGCCTCAGTGAATAGAATAAACATCTCCCACAAGGGGAGGACTAGCAATGACTTTAGAAAACAACCAGACAGGGAAATACATTCAGTTGGGTTACTGGTGGAGGGGATTTATAGCATGTTGTGAACTATCCACTTAGTCCCAGAATTTAAGTGAGGGGCAGGGGTGGGGGTTGAGAGAGCAGGAAAACACAGTTCCCTTGTTAAAACGAAAGAATGACTTTAATATATACGGGCAGAAAGAGAAGGCAAGTCCTTTCCCTGTTAAATATTTACCATCTGAGCTCTGCTCAGACTCCTGATTTTCTGTATCTCTAAAGGTGGTGGTACTTGTGACAGTAGGATATGTTCCTTAATGTATTCCTCCCTCTCAACCCACCTTGCATGGGAAACGACTTCGGTAACAAAAAGCAGACTGTTCCCTTCTCATGAATATTAATCAGTAAACTCCCCCTGCTATTTTAAATCGAAGGCTGGTGCTAAAACCCTTTTTTCCCCCACTCAAGCATCCCCCAAGGAAAACCCTGAAAGTCCTGGGAAAGCCATGCACAGAGGCTGCCGTGACTAGAGGCCTTCTAGGCAGTGACATATAAAACTCTGAGGTCAGGGGGCACAGCAAGAGGAGGAATGAGCTTTGTTTCCGCTATGTGTTGCTGAAAGCTAAACCTTTATGGAACTTTTCTAGCTGCATTTTTGGCTATTTAGCTTTGAAAACAAAAGATTTATTTATTTTTTCCTATTCATCGCAGTTTTTGTCCTAAGTTGACAGCAGTGACATAAGAAGGACCCTCCCTGTTCTGAGTTGGAGCTGTGTATGCTCCTTTGGTCATTGCTGCTTAGTACAAATATTATATGACCTTTAAGCAAAGGGAAGAAAACAAACAAACAAAAGATTGCACAGAGCCAATGCAGACACCCATTACCGCAATTCATCCTTCTAAATAAGAAAATTAAAACTCTCTTGGCAAGTAAAATACATTGACTGGAGCATGTATAGTACTAGAGAATGCCCAGAAACCCAGCTGTGTGTCTTCACAATCCACTCAGCTTCAAATCAAACCAGAGGAATATTCCCAAGGACACAGGGTGATACAGCCGGAGGTTGCCTTGCCTCCTAGATAACCCTGAGCAGTCCTGAGCAGTCAATTCTTTGAACTCAAAGCAATTTGCGATTGTGTTCAGAAATAACACATAGACTTGCCAAAATCCAAGAGTGTATCAGCAACCAACGTGTATTTTTCCAGTGCCTGTAGTGATAAGCCAGTGCAGAGTTTGTTGTTTTCTCTTTGTTGCAGTGTTAGCACTTGTGGTATGTTAGAGAATTTCCCATGCCAAGGATGCAATTCACGTCCTGAAGAGTGTGCAGTCAAGAACAATGTTTTAAAAATCTTTGTCCTTTACCAAAGGGTTTGGACAGACTTCAAAGAACATTATTATCCATATCTAACACCTGGGAAAACTCATGCAAGGAGGGGTGACATGGCTTTCCCAAGGTGAGCTTCTGAACTGGTGTCAGACCAGGAGTAGATACTGTTGTTCCTGCCTGCTGTGGATGCCACATCTCATCATGCTGTGAAGGTCAGTGCTGGGTGCTGTACACTCCAGATCTGATGTACTGGTTGAAGACTTTGAGTGAGATACCATTAATGAATGGAGAATTGATGCAGGAGATGGGACACATTCAAGCTGAACAGCCTAAACAGACCTGTGTTTGATCATTGCTGGTGGCAATACCTAATGGCACAAAACCCTCGGTGGAATGGCGGTAAAGCTCACAGCACAGGCTCTGGGTGAGCACAGAAAATAACCACATCTCAGTCTTTGGAAACAATATCTTAGGACATTGCTAGGGCAGAGGGTGGGAGTATAGTGGGTTTTGCTGCTGGTGGTTTGGTCACTTCATAGGCTAGGGTACACATTGATCCCAGTAAGCTATGCCACCCAACTGAACTGGTGATATATTTTCCCCTAATTTATTCTGGAGATATGATGTCTTATCATGTAAAGGCAGAGTGGCATGAACCAAAAATACCTGACCAAGCATAAAGCTTGCTCACACAAAGATAAACCTCCACAAGTCTTTGAACAATTTAGACTGGAAGAGCAAATTCATGTTAGATCAACATCTTAAGTTAGGTGGCTGCAGTGGTTTTGGTCCAGAGCCCTAAAACCACATGTAATTCCATATTCTGGAAATAATTCTGAGATAGGTAAGCAACTGTGTTCAGAGGAAGAGATTTTCAGGCAGAACCTGAACTTTGTACTTGCAAGATCTGGGTGGAGTGAATGGTTGATGTTAGTACACAGAGATGTGTATTTGCTGCAGCAAGGTCTCAACCAAAACTCCCGGTAGATAACAGGTGGTTTAAGAGTGCTTATCAAGCTGCAGTTCTCCTGCTCAGGACTGCTCCAAGGTGATGGCAGCAGAACAATTCTTTCAGAACACGAGAATGAGAAGCAGCTGTAGCTAGTAGCTGCAGGTATAAACACGTATCACTAATTAGAGGTAGTTAATAATTTCCTGGCTCCGTTAAGTGCTTGAAACTGATATTTACTCTTTGTTTTCACCCTTCTTTGGAGGAGTAGAGCTACAGCTGACTAATCCCATTTGGTGGTGAAGAAGATGGCAGTAGTGTCAGTTAGTTTTCATGGGGTGCCATAGATATATGGAGTGTGAGAATGCAGGTATTTGCTAAAAATCAGGTTGTTTATTTCAATAGAAGCATTTGGCTATTAGTGTTTTGAAGACTGTGCTGCATGATGACAAAAAACCCCACAAACCAACCAATCAATAAAGAGATCAGAATTATAAGTTTGAAAAAATGTATTCACTGTATTTGAAAAGAATACCCCAACTGTCTGTTCAGGCAACTACCTTCACAACATTATTTTATAGAGATATAAAATCAAGCAGTTAAACATTATATGGGAGATCCAAGTGCAAACTGAGCAATGGACTTGACCCTGGCAGAAGTTATGAGAGATCAAAAGCACATCTCAAGAACTAGTTATTTCATTTCATCTAAACACTTCTCAGGAATCCTTCTACTTTCAGGCTAAGAGGCCTTATTTATTCTACCAAGAGATGCAGACAGTCACCACTATATTCACCTCTGGTATACTGAGATTGACGGGGAATTTCCAACAGGCAGGTATGGCACCCTGGAGACCATGTGAAGTTGGCTCTTGATCTCAAACTTTCAGTTTTTCTGTTACCTGGCCCACACTCAGCCTCTCAGTCCTTCAAAAGAGGATAGGAGAGATGAGACATCAGGAGTCCATACTGAAGATGCAATTCTCTTTTCCCTGTCATCATTCAAACATGACTGTAGACGCTAGAACCAGGGCTGGCCATGTTTTGGAAAGGATTGTCTCTGGGCTATTGCACCCAGAGGCTGTACTAGCACTTGAACTTCTTGAGCAGTTCCCAGCAGTGCATATAGGAGCAGAATCCTTATTTCTACTTTTCCTTTGTTAGTCTCCCCATCTGCCCTGTGGGCTTCTGCACTTTAGGAACTTAACAGAGGACACTTGTTTCTCTGTGGCATTCTCTCTGTACTTATCTAGGGCTTTGCATACCTCCCAGTTAGTGATTTCTGGCAGAACAATGTACACCATTTATAGTACAGACTACAGCCAGTTTGCCTTTCAGTTTCCTGTTTGACCTTTTAAACTTTGTTATTTCACAAATATTCAGATCTGAAATTTTACACACTTAAGGCACCTAAAAGCAAATTCTCCACTGGTAAAGTTGTCTAAACAAACTAGTCAAACCTTGAAAGGATATAATTTCCCTTGAAAGTACATCCCCACAGATAATTGATAGCATAGCCATCTTTCAGACCAGATGGTTTCCTTTTGGATGCTTACACAGAATAACGTATGAGAAGCAAAGTAGCCTTATACCCTCAGAACAGATCCTGCCATCACGTCTTAGACTAAAATCCACATTCCAGAAGGGTATAAGCTAGTAAAAAGAGCCCTTGCATTTCACCTGATAATAATTAGCTTCATTGCAAGAGAAAAGTAATTTCTATACATTAGTTGGCTCTATCTCTAATATTTATGATTGTGTAATATTAAATATGTATTATGCATACATACCTATTAGGTAATTAATATAGTGCAGCATAAGACAAAAATATAAAGGTATATTTCAATTTATACTTATATTTATCCCATGCTTTTCTTCATAGAGATTTGCAAAGGTAAAATCTATAATGTCTTCCATGAAACAAAGTCACTTCTGGAGTTTATGATGGTGTCATAATCATGTCTAATAGCTAAGGCTGGGCTAGTCCAGCCTTCCCTTTTGGGACCCAGGTTGTAATAGTAAAAGAGTACTTGCTTTCTGTATTGAGCATAGGAAGAAACATGGCCCCAGTCACTTCGTCCTCCCTTGTGAAAGAGCCGTAAGCACTGAGCTGTTCACAGGCACAGGGAAGACTTGTCCTTTACTCCTGCAGTGTTTCTCTGTTCTGCCCAGACAGCAGGTCCCCACTCCTCCTCTGGAAAGATAGCAGAACAGATGGAACTACCTTGGAAGACCGATGATCTGCGGGGTGGATGGGGCTGGTTAGAGAAAAGGTGGAAAAAGAAAGTATCAGTTTGAGTGGGGTTTCAGGGAAGCAGAGAGAAATCTCACATACTGCCAAGAGAATTCCAACAGGGCATTTTTAGTTCTTTAAATAAAACCCCAAACAAACAAAAAAATACTTCCTGAGGTTATCTGTGTGTTGTGGAGGGAAAACACCACAAAGCAAATCAGTAGCAGCCCAAGTGGGAGATATCTCAGAAACTGCTTGTTTCTGCTTTTGGTGTGTTCAACCACAGGACTGTTCTCTTCTGAACTGCTAAGAATAGAGGATCATGAGAGAAAGAAGAGGATACTTGGCAGATTAGGAAGGAAAACACATGCCTTCTATGGAAAAAACACTTGGGCAGCCATCACTGGGAATCATGACGTTTGTAAAATTCTCCTACTTTTTGTCTCCCTTCCATGTGAGCATATGTCAAAAGAGATGGCAAGACTGCAGGGAGAGTTCTGTGGAGGTGATGTGAATGATGAAGTTTGTGAAAGCAAAGCAGTATAAGAGGGATTGGTCTACTCTTCTAGCAAGGTTGGCATTAATACTAAATTCAGGGAGTTGTATACCTAAGGACCCTACTAGATTCCCCTAATTTTAAACTTTTGTTACTCTTACTGTTTCTAAGAAATTGCCTCGTCTGAGCTAAGAAGCTGGACAAGTGACTCATGTAACGTACATCAGTACGGGCAGCCTGTATTATGTGTTTCTTAGAACAATTATCCTTCCCATTTCCACTTTTTGTTCTTTGCATGTCTAATGTTTTGTCCATCCTGGAAGCAGGGAAGGGTAGAGACCTTGCCAGGTCATGTGTTTGCAGTGTTTTTGTAAGATCCTAAGTTTTTAGCCTTTGGGAACAGCATTGATTGAAATGGTTGTAATCCTGACCTTCTCATGGAGCATGAGAAGAGTTTGTGCTTTGATGGGGAGTGCTGTGAACAGGATGGCTCTTCCATGGCATTGCATTTGTGGAGGGGGTGGGTTCTTCTCAGCAAGCCTAGATATGCTGGTGGTTCCCAGCCATATGCTTTCCCCAAGTACCAACTGCACTGGCAGAGCTCAGGCTGAGAGAGCACAGGATGTACTTTTGGAAAGCTTCAGTTGCCCCTTCATGTGCCCTTTTGGGCCTCGGGCTAGCCAGGCTTCAGGAAGGGCAGAGAGGAGAAGGTCAGAAGATGAAAGGGTCTTTAGAGTAAAACCCTTTGCTGAGAAGCAAGGCAGAATGACTTTGTCACTCAATTACTCTGGACTTTCAAAGCACAGAATGAAGTGTTGGATGTGGCAATGCAGCCCTTGTCAGCACAGCGTGTGGGAGGCAGCCCAGCAAAAGGAAGTGAAGAGGGTTTGTTCAGCAGCTGGCACAGCAGCTGGGCCCTGCCAGCTCACATCTGACTTGCTTCGTGCCTATCAGTGACCGGCTTCTTCTCTGGCTGTGACACTTGGCACCCTGCTAAGCCTGCTCTTCTTAGCTGTCCTTCCCTGGCACGAGGTTCAGCAGCAGGCATACACCCTGTGGAAGCAAAGAGCCCAGGACCAGCACAAAGCTTTTCAGGCAAAGGATTTTAAGGCCTGCTTACGTTAAGAGATTAAGAAACAAGAGTTAGTGGCATCTAAACTAGCAGAAGTGGTAAGACTGCTTTGAAAAGCAAACTAGCTTTAAATTATATTATTAAATTCCTGTTGACATCTCTGAGCTTATTGAATGCCTTGGCTTGAAGGCTGATCTATTTCATGCACTCTTCTGACCAAATCAGTGGGCAGTGTTGGGTGAACAACCATTTTGAACTGTGAGTCTCAGAGCCTTCTAAAAGAAAATAGCTTCTTCATGAAATTCAAAGGCCTTTTTACCTGTTCACAATGGATGTAAGTAGGTGTGAGTGTCTTCTTCAGGGGCCTTTCTAACCGAGACTGCCCAGTCCTGCTGGCTAAAACATCAAATATCATTTGTATCTGTAACCAAGTTGTCTGTATAATATGTGCTTTTCAGTGCTGAATGAACTGCAGTGATGGTCGAGATTTTCCAAAGTCATAGGATTTAAAGCATCTGTAATACAGCAGGTGCCTAAATCCCCAAGTCCTTGTGAAAAGGCAGTCACAAAAGATGTTATGAGAATCACAGGGAGAATGCCCGAGGGAAGGACCTCAACATTGTCCTAATTGGAAACAGAGATTTCATGGGCAGGGCTTCTGTTTGTAGCATTTTGCTAAATCCTTCTGTCATTTGACAGTCTCAGGATAACGCTATAAACCACTCCTTATCACAGCCAGGTCCAAAAACCTGTTCTGCAAAGTCCAGAGTGGTTAGATTTTACAGAGGTGATTCAGGTGATTTCTTCTACCACAGGTATCCTTTTTCCTCAGCCCCACAGCATCTCTTGCCAGCCTCAAACACTGTATTAGAGCCACTGCTGCTGTGCACCAAAGATTGCTCCTTCAGAAGTGGAGACTTGGCTACATTTCCAACTCTGTGTTCCACAAGGGAACCAGAGTGTGGCTGAGCATCTGTTCCTGTGTGTAAAACCACTACACTGTGCTTCTGCAGTTCACGCAAAAAATGTTGCTTTTATCTCTCTGTGTCCTGGGTGACTTGGTGCACCCCTACTGTTCTGCTCCAGCCTCTCAGCCCCACATTAGTGCATACACATTAGTTTGAACCCAGATTCTGCTACCAGGCATGTGTCTTGGCAGGGAAATTGAACAGTGTAGGGCTTGGAAGCTCTGCACCATCCAGGCAGCCTGCCTTACTTAGCAAGTATCAGGATTGATCCATGACATGTAACAAAGACAGGATAGCCTAAGTGTCCTGGAACAGATGCTTAAAACCAACTGGGTTTTGTTGGTTACTTTGCTGATACCACGCCTCTCATCTTCAGTACTGTTGATGCTGCTCAGAGTGCTGTAGCTTGACCGAGGGAATTGCACCCACTGTATCTTCTTGAAAGCTGAGCACCAGGTAAGCTGCTGGAAACCCTGAGTCTCACCAGCTCACTTGTGAGTAATCAGTGTGGAAAGCAAGGTTTTCCTGTTTTGTCTTGTTAGTTTTTCCAACAGACCAGTCACCATCAGGACACTGCTATCAGCCCAACATCCATCAGAAAATGAGAACCTGTGTTGTTAGAAGGGAAAAAGAGCATCAGCTGCTTTCAGGAAGGGAGAACTGGTGCCTATTTATGGTTTGCTTTCAAAGGGCCTGACAAGCATCTTATTGAAACTGATGGAACAGCTGGCATTGATTATATTGAGTTCAGCTCCAACATGAAACTCTGAGAGCATTTTGCAGCATCTAATGATGGTTTCCTACACAACTGCCTTGGAAACCCGATCTGCCTTCTTTCCAGCCTCATTCCAGTCCAGGTTGGCTTGTGTTTCTTTGTTCACTAAAGCTCTTGTTGGCTAAATTTTTTGGGACAAACATGTAACTGGTGCTTAAATCCCCAGACAAAAGAAAGCACAGATGCCTTTTCTGCTTTGAAATACCCAAGGTCTTTCTCTGCATAGCAAGAATCCATGTCCTGAATGGACTCGGGGGGGGCAGAAAGGGACTTGCTGCCTGTGAGGCTTGGTTAATATGCCTCTGACTGGCCGGCTTTGTGCCTTCTCTTTAGCTCCTTGTGAATGAGAATAGCCTGCTGGCAGGTAGCCTAAGGGCTAGCTATGGCTAGTTGTGAAAGCCTGAGCTGGGCAACAGGAGCAGGAATAAAAGTAGGGAGTAGCAGATGAGAAGAGAGAGAAAACCATTCTAACTGATGAGCACTTTACTGCTGAGACTACATCTTGTAGCCTTCTCTTTTGCTGTCTGCAGCAGACCTCTATAGCAACCACCACCCATCTAATTGATTCTTACCTTCTTAAAAGTTGCTCAGAGGTAAGTCTGGGAGCCAGCCTTGCCTTGCTGATTATTTTCTCAGCTCCCTTAGCACCCCAGCGCTGGGCCACAGGTACCAGATCTGAAGGCAAAGGGTTTAAGATGCCATGTGACAGTGGCACTGGCAGGACACCCCATGTTGCTGATGTATTTTTATGGTTTGCAAAGTTCTCAATTGCTTCATTTGCATGACATGCACTGTAGAAAGACTTTTCTGCTCTTTCTGTCCATCTGTTTGCTGCTAGACTTGGGGTTCTCAAGTGCTACACATTTTAGGAGCTGAAATTTGTTGCAGTGTTAAAGGCAAATGTTATAAATCACATATAGTGTCCTCAAAGGGTGCATGCTTACTTCAGCACAGCAAGTCTGTTTCCAGATTCTGGAATTTGCTTCGTAAGTGTGGTCACAACTGCTAATTCTTTTTATTTCTTTGCATATTTTTAGTGTGAAGGAAGTCTATGGAGTTAGAGACATTTTGACTGGTTTGTAAAATAGCTATTCATTTTTTCCAGGTGGCTTCTAAACCCATATTTAGCAACTTCTCTTCTGTCTCACTCTGAAGACATAAAGCATGTGGAGTATGTTCAGCAGCTGACAAATGTACTGAGATTTGAAAATAATAAGGGTCAAAGAAATCCACCAAAATGCTGTAGCTCATGTCAAGGTAACATAGAAAAACACCCAGTGGTCATTCAGTGTTAAGCAAGAAGCCTATCATGGGTTCAGCCTGATTTAAATAAAAGAAAAAAATAAAAGCCAGAAAAAGAAAAGATCAGTCACTGAAAATAAGAAAACCAGAGGAAACAGAAACTAGATACCATCCAGCACCCCATATGCACTGTGAGGGGAACGAAAATGAGCTGTGCCTGTGCTGAGCTGTCAGAACTAGGGGCAGAGGGAAGCAATGGGCTAAGCATTTTGGTGGTGTTGATTTCTCTGATTCATGGAAAATCAGTGCAGCCCTTGTAGCATGTGTGGGAGCTGCCGAGGTAGTACATTTGCCTCAGCAAAATCAAAGCAGTCTTGGTCATTGGTAGCTTGCAGGAGGCTGCTTCTCCTCTGCTTGGGGCACAGAGCACTGCAAAAGGTTTCTGTGACAGGGACTCAGCGCTCTTCTTCCCACTCCCGTGTCTGTAGGAAAAGGGCTGTGTGGAGAGTTTAGGAAAGACTCACTGGAAAGCCTTTGGTCCTTCTTGTCTATTTCTGTCATGCTTTTTAGACTGAGGCAAGGTCCCAGGCATTTAATTTACAAGAAGTATTTCAGGGAGAGTTTTCTGTGCTAATTGTCATGCTGTTTACTGCCAGAGAGATGCAGGGTTTATTACTTCATGCACTTTAGAACTGGCGGAGGGTGACAGGGTTTATGATTTAATTTCCAGCAAGTGTCTCTTTCTTTGGGGGTAGGTGGAATGTTACTATCATCTATTCAAAGGTGGAGTGACAGTTTTTTACTAGAGCCCAACTAACTGCATCTCAGAAAAAATGCTGATACAATCACACACAAGAACTGGATGAGATTAGACACTTTTCTGCCTGTACCTGTGACACACAGTGGAAGCTGCTGATATTTGATGAGCAGTAACAAGATGTCCTACTGTGACACCCCACCAATGCCAATTGTTTATGCTAAGTCTGCTGAGCCACCAACATGCTGAAGAGGCAGAGTCATGTTCAGCACAATAAGATCCAGGGACTTGAATATGTTGCAGCGTTAATTCCTGATACTGTTGTTGCTGATGAGAATTTATCTACAGTTTCAGAGAGGCAGAAAAACTCACTTCTAAAAAGAGAAGAGATAGTGAGCAGTTGTTTCTGCACAAGCTGATCCCATCAGTCTCCGCATGCCCCTGCTGCGCAGAACTAGGATGCTAGGTTAGTATTGCCTCACTGTTGCAGATTACACTCAAATCTCATTTAACCTCAGTAGCTGTATTGATAACTGCTTTGGGAGAGTGCCTTCAAGTTGTATCACCTTAATTCATGATTTACCTTGCCTCCCATAGCCTCTCTCTCCTGTGTGCTCTGAAAGCCTCCCTGTTCTCTGGGGTCATCCAGCCTTGCCCTGTCACTGTGCTGTCCCTGTACCCCAGCAGCTCTCCACCTGGCCCTAGTCACATGGGGCCCTGGAGGGTCAGTTCTGGAGTCAGGGGCTTTGTTGTGGCACAGCTGCTGTACTTGGGCACTTCTTGCTTCCTGCACAGGTTGGCTGTACCCGTGCAGGGTACAAAAGGATTGCAGATGTCTGCAGATGATTCACAAGAGTATGATGTGTTTCTGCTGTTGTATAGGAACTCATTACAAGGCTCCTAATGTTTTTCCATTTGGTAATTTAAGAGCTCAGGTTTCCTGCACTGAAAAACCCCTCTAGCATCTGTGAGGAGGTGCACCTAATGGTTCCAAGCTAAAGTCAGGTTACTGAGACCTCAGCTGAATGTATTCTTTAGAGAAGATAATCAGAGATCTTTCTAAATAGGAGCAGCTTTCCTGGCTACACTGAAAGTGTTTGTATAGGTCTGCAATAAAATTAGGAAGGTGTACTTGGGGACGAAAGCACCACATGCCCTGATGCCTGTGACCTCTCTCCGTCTTTGTGGCAGCATATCATCCTCGCTGTCTGCATCACACACCTGCTAGAAAGGGCTCACCTGCCCTTCCTGGGTCCACACACAGATGTTTGTATCCTGCTGTCAACCTGGATTGTCTTTGGGTTGCTCTGGAGTAAAATGGGTTAATATCTGCTTCAGAACTTCTTGCTGACGTTTTTAATGCTTTGTACACTGTTTTCCCATCTCCCTCTATTTCCCTCCATTTCAGTGTCACTCATCCCCTTCCACTTCCTTGCATTAGTGTTCCACATGCTCTCTTGCTTCACAAGAAAAGGCCCGGTATAGTCTCCATGCATTCCCCTCCCAGTGCTCTGCCTTTGGGCAGCAGAGACTGACAGACCAAGGTGAAGCTGATGAGCCAGAAAGCTAAGTGTCAGGGCCCTGTTGTCACTGTAATGGTTGCAAAAACATCTGTACAGCTCTGTATTCCTCCAGCAGATCAGGGGCCCTTCACTGCTCGCCTTGGGAGAACAAATTGGCAAATACCTGAGCTGGAAAAGGACTGCCCCTGCAAGAAGGCTGGTTACAGTGTTGGAGGAGAGGGAAATTCAGAGTCATTAAATAGGAAAGGATTGACTCATCACATGCCCTGGACTTTTTAAGCAAACACAGTAGGGAAATAGAGTAACTGTGGCTTCCCTTCCCCCACACAAATAACTGGAGTCCTTATTTCAGCAAGTGCCACACAGTGCACAGCTATGCGACTCATTTTCATTTTACAGGGCTTCTTGGCTTTTACTGTGACAAAATTCAGTGCCTGTAAAACTCCTGAATTTTTATTATCACTTTCAGAAAACAGCATTCCTCTTTATTTTCCTGCCAGTGGCCTCAGACTTCTCTGCTAAAGAGCTGTATTTCCTAGGTCATGTAAGATTTAAGGGATGGTCAAAACAGATTGCCCACTCTGTACAGTCCATGAACTTTAACAGTGCAGATACAGTGAATACATTTTACTATATATTTTGTGTCCTGAACACTATTAGGCAAAGAGAGCTTGTTCTAATGCTGTTCTGCATGCTTCCAGAAACCAGCCCAGTCCTCAACAGACTCTCTTCCCTTAGGCTTTCTCAAGGGGAAGTGGAACCCTCTTTCTCTGCTTATGTTGGTTCACATATGACCAACAGTTCTCTGTCCTTCAGCTTCAGCTTTGATGTGGCTTCACCTTTCCCTAAACTGCAGGAGACCTTCTTTATAAACATGTTCATATAAACGTTTTTGTGTTTACATAGAGCCAGCTCCCTCTCTGTTCACACTCTGGTGAATTGGGTTTTATTCACCACATCTCAAATCCATGCTCTTCTTCACACGTGGTCTACGACTGCTTAGGGAAGAGCAGCTCTGCCTGCCCATGCAGCCCATGGCTCCCTTATACAGCACCTGGGAGGGGGAAACTGGCCCTGGTCATGGCACAGGGGTGAGACCACACCTAATTATAGGAACTCAACAGGTACAAAATTTCAGGACACTTGCCTGGCACTGGAGTCAGACAAGTCATTCTCTGCTTTTAAGTTTGTACAATGATCCACCAGGATCCCAAGGACTGCATTTTTTACATCATTTTAAGGGAATACTGTTCAATTTGTAGTAGGTTTGGGTGGAACCAGATGTTGGAGTCAGCCACTGAGAATCTAGCTCTGGAGTCCTTACCCAAAGAAGGCTCTCACTGACTGTGTAGCTGGCATTTTCTGATGGCCTACATGTCCCTCCTACTCTCTAGACGTAAGAACAGTTTCAAATAAATCTGTGGAGTTTTTTATAGTTTGTTACTGTGACAAGCTAAGGGAAACTGTATTATCCCAAAGGAGAAAGACACTTTCATCTTCTAGTACATACTTCATTGTGAAAAAATAACTCAAGGGGATAAAAAAATGTTATTTTTCACCTAGATCATTCTGTGCTCAATTTGCATCATGGCCTATGAACTATTTTATTCTGTCACAAGTGTGGAGGCAGGGAGCTGCAACATAACCTGGGAAGAAACAGCAAGATGTAGAGGGCCAGGAGCTTCTTAATCCACCTAATTTGCAAGCCAGTATATCACATGGATTAAGAACCTAAATTCTCTATTTTGACGCCCTCTTTGCATGTGTCTGATCACTCTGTGTGACAGCAAAAAGAAACAAAATAGTTTTATGTGCTTTTAAACAAGAAAGAGTTGCACAGGGCATTACTGAAATGTAGATTTCAATCATCAGTTCCCAGGAACATGATGATTGTTAGCTTTGGGGATTTCACTATAATGCCACTGCAGAAGATTTATTCTGTTGAACACCAGGAATCCAGGCAGATGAAGAAAACACAGCTCTTGCCCTCAGGAGCAATCAGTGAGCTAAAGTCAAGCTAGCCAGGTATGGGACAGAAGTGCAACTCCAACAGAAGTGTTGACAACTGACCTTGCTTTAACTTTAATAAAGGGGATAATTTTCTGTGATAGATAGTTAAAAAATTAAAAACCTCAATGAAACCCAAAGAGCTGAGGGTCATTCTGAGTGCTGTTGTCTCCTAAGTGCATCAGAATAACTGGCTCTTGCTTCTGCCAGGCATTTTAGAGTGAAAGTCTCTGGAAACTGAAGAGCAAGGACCATATACATGCTATATATATATATATATATATATATATACAAGGGAGCAGAGAAGCCCATAGTAAAGAAATAAGCCTTTTACCCCAGCAGAATGTACTGCACTACAGGAGCCCATGGAGAAGCTGCCCAGCATCAGCACTGACAGTGCTGTTACTCTCCACAGCAGGGTCCCTCACCTTGGCCGTAGTCCCTGGGTGTCCCTCCACATGGCAGATTCAGTGCAAGAGAGACGGTGGCTGTGGTGAAGTGTGTATGTGTTAGGGTGGGTGTAATTTTGCTTTTTCTCCTCTGAAATAAAATTCACACTATTAACTTCAGTATGAACAGTTTTTCCAGCACCAGAAACATGTAGCTGCTTTTTCTCCCCTCTCTCTCTCCCCTATCTCCCTTACTCGCTATTTTCCCTTCAGAGTCTGTGTCCCCCATTAAGAAAGAAATAAAAATTCATCACCACAGCTGTCTCATTGCTGTTCTGCTGCTCCATGCTTAATATTCAGGCTGGAAAGCTGGTGATCTTACCTTAGAAACAGAAGAAGAATGACTTACACTGCAGATTTGGTAAAGCTCCTCTCTGCTTGTGCTCTTCTGTTCCCACTGTAAGTCTGAAAACTGTCTCAGATTTCATAGTGGTGATTTCTGCTCCTAATACCAACTCCTGAAGGGCTCGGCTTCAGCTCACTTGTTGCCAAGTCATCAAATACCTGTGGTAGATTTGGCTGAGATTTGGTCCAGTGGGTAAAAGGGAAAGAGGGGAGAGTGATTATGGAAGTAAATAAGACCCTGAATGTGAGAACTGAGGTAATTTTTATTCGCTTCCCATCAAATCATACTTATCTTACCTGTAGAGGTTGTCTCTGGCACGGTCCTGTTTCACTAATACTTTTGTTACCTAAATGGCATTAAAACTGGGAACATGGGGCAGAAAATTGCATCAAATTCTCACCACCACACTTTGGTTCAACCACATAAATACCATTACACTTATGTGGTGTTTTCTCTGCAGCAGGGACGTGTCCCAGGCCGTACCAGTGGGCAGGAAGATGGTATTGCAGCTGTGTCACCATGTGATCTGAATGGGGCATTGAACATAAGTCCCAGTCATCACTTTTTGGCTGCTAATGTAATGATTTTTGGTTAGATGCTCCGAGGAGGAGGATGTATCACATTGCTACATGTGCAAGGAGTCCCTTAGGTTGAATAGAGAGCCCATGCTACAATGTTGTGCTGGCATGGTGGTGTGGGGATTGCTGTGTTTGTTCTGCAGGGCAAAAGGAACATGGCGTGCACAGCACAGGACACAGCTACCCCACTCTGGTGTAATAGGTCTGGAGCAAATGAAGCCAGAGCAGTGGGGGTTGTGTCTTTTGAAATAATGCAGAAATCTGGGGGGAGGGTGTTCAGTGAAGACCTACATTAGTCTCTCCCACTAGTGCCCTGCAGCTTTTAATTAATCAGGTCCAATTACTCAGCCTATATCCATTTGAATAGTGGATAACACTGGAAGGAATTCACTTTCAATGGGATTTATGGCCCCCTTCCCTTAGATAATTTCAGATAAGAAATTGTAAGTGTTATGAAGCCTGCACTGATCAGTACGATCCAAGCAGTTAATGCTGTGATGTATTTATTCAGAGAACAAATTGGAAATCAGGAGGAGAGGAAACAGTCTTTTAATTTACAGGAAAACAATAATTTATAATTATTTTGCCTTTAAGTCAGAGAACAAACACAGCTGTTGTTTGAGGCTCTTAATCTGATTGCTGAAATGCTGGCCTTTCAGTGTAGAGTGAGCCAAGGGGACAAGCACTGCCTTCAGGCAACAGAGAGCAGTTCTCTTCTGCTACGGAGAGTCAGATGAGGAAAGGACTGGACTTGCTTTCAGAATGTGATTAGACCCGTGTATTTCAGCTTGTTTCATGCTACTTTCTGCGTTCTATTTAATGTATTCCCCACTTGGCTCACGCTCCCAAGGTGAACTGGGAACCAATCAGCTGTGGGTTTGTGCTGCTGGAGGACTATTTCTGACATGCTGGGAAAGTTCCCAAAGTCTTTTCTCACCTTGCTTCCATCTCCTGCCTCCTCTGTCAGCTGCCAAAACATCACACTTGCTAGTGACAGCAAAGGAACTGAGGCGGTGTCCCATCTCAACACAGCTGATAGCAGTGTCTGGAAGCTCCAGGCAGGTTCAGGATGCCGTCAGATGAAGGGCTGGAGCTTTGCACTGCTCAGAGACAAGAGGCTCTTGAGGGATGGAGCAAACATTGCTGTCCCACCTTGCCCTAAATCTTGTCTTCCGTTCTGTCCTTCTTTTAAGGATCAGTGAAGGAACACCCACACAGGAACAGGAGCACTGGGGCATCACTTTCTGCCTCTTAGAAACACAGGAGTTACTAAAGCATCATTTTAAAACTAACTAACTTTCTGGAATGGGGTGGTAATTCCTTTTTATTCTCCTAATGGAAACATTAGTGACTGATCAGTTCAAATGAATCTCAGTGTATAATCTGTTAATGTTGTTATATCCCATGGCAGCTGTCAGTTTGGAGAGGATGGAAATACCCTGGCTTTCATTCATCTGTCTAGGGAAGTTCACTGGGATTCAGATATTTTTACTATCCCTCATCCTCTGTAGTAGACAAAGCTGAACAAATGTCCTTGAGTGCTCGTGCTACTTGCAAGGAACAGAGGTGATGAGCAGAAAACAGCATGATGAAAAGAGACTGTAGGGGACGAATAGCAGCATATGTCCTATTTTGCTGCAGGGGCCTTCTGTTTATAGCAAACTCTAGGGTTTGGATGTAGTATTGTTCTGTCTATGCAACTGGGGTTTTTTTTCCTCTCTGCTTAGTCTTCACCAGCAGAGATCTCTCAGGTTTCAGAGTCTCTCTGTAATTAGAAAGAACAGCTTAAATCCTGACTTCAAACGAGAAGCCACCAATCTGCTGTGTAAACAGAGAGCTTGAGTGAGCTCCCAGGAGGGTTTTTAAAATATGTTCTGCTAAGCCCCTGGGGGCAGGAGCCAGATCGTGAAGGGGATGAAGCCCTTCATTTCTACCAAGCAATCACACGTGTTGGGGACATTAGGGAGCATGGGGAAGAAGCCGCCCAGTGCAGCTGCACAGCATGCAGGTGCTTAGTTTAAGAGCATGGCTGTACCTTTGGTAATGCCTCCTGAGGCTGCATGACTTTCGTCTGCATCAGGAGGGAGCCCAAATGATTTTCTGCCTAGGTAGTGAAATTGCATAGCACATGGTACTGGCCTCTCTTAGGTGCAGGGAAGGAGGAGGAGGTTTGGGAAATAGTGTAGTACCTGATACAGCATCAACTCTACAGAGACAAAATTCCCTCTTTATATTTATATATATATATATATGTGTATATATATATATTTTTTTTTTTTTTTTAGAAAATTCGAGCTGGCAAGTGACATCCCAGATGTTTCAGGTATATTTCAGATGCTTCACTCTGAACTGGCACTGGGCTCTCTCCAGCTGGGTCAGCTTTTCTGCAGAGCCAAAGTCCAAGTGGGAGACTGGATCCTAAAACAACTTGGTGGCACAGACTGCAGGGCCTTCCCCCAGCTGCTGTGAACAGCAGTAGCACTGTGTGCTGTCTTTGTATGGATATTGAGAACAGACTAAAGAAGTAGACTGAGGTGTGAAGGTCTAGCAGACCTTTTGCAGAAGATAAAGGAAATCTATGGAGGAAATCTATTGTCCCACACTACCTCTAATCCGTGATAATTGTTGTCAAGGTGATTTAAATGATAAACAGGAATATAAACAGGAATCTCTGGAATTCCTTGGTAAGCCCATACAGCTGACTTGCTCTGGAAGTTACCAGCAAGCACAGCTAAGGTGTTGCTTAGTTTATAAGAGTTCAAGGGGATTTTGGCAGGCCAGGAATGATTGTGATCAATTCCTGCTGGCCCTAACTCTCAGCAAAGACCAAGAAAGCTCCTGACAGCTCAAGAAGAGATCAGGAAATGTATGACTGTGTAAAGGCACCTTTTCCCCCACTTGTGCGGCCTTATTTTGGATTAAGTTGTTCACAGAGTCAGGCTTAGCATTTCAAACCCACATGTATCAATTTCTTTACTTTCTTTTAAACATACCCACTCTGAAAATACAAAGAGGAGATCAGGAGAAATTAATTTTGCATGCCTTATGTCTCTTACTGCAACGCCAGGTGACATTCTCCCCAGGAGCCACACAAGCCATGATCATTGGTACGTTGAACCTTCATTTTCAGGAGGAGGAGCCTGCAGACACCCAATCAGGACTCTCAGCCCTGCCCTGCCATCTCCACAGGTTGCTGATTCTTCTGCCTCCTCTGTCTGTCCCAGAGCCAATACGCTTTATAAAATCTGCAGCAGCTGTTTTGCAATGTGAACACAAAATTTTGGAGCTTGGTTGAACAGGATGGGGTGTTTCTTTGATATAGAGGGGATAACATGACTTTGGCTACTGAGTGGGTTGGGAAGGATTCTCTTTGTTTCTCAGGGCAAACATGGTAAGAAGGTGATTAGATGCTTGCCCCCTCTGTCATCCCCCATTATTCTTTCATAGTGCAGCCAACTCTCCATATGATTATTGTATTGTGTGGCTAGGAGGCTCTACCAGACTTTTCCCTTCACCTGTGAATGCCAGTCCTCCAAAGAGCAAGTAAAAGACTCTCATAACATCCCATCCTTCCACAGAATCAGAATATTCTGACCTGGAAGGGACCCACAAGGATCATCAAGTCCAGCTCTTAACTGAATGGCCTGTGTGGGGATCAAACACCGACCATGATGTTATTAGCACTGTGCTCTAATCGACTGAGCTATTCTCAGGGTTTCATAGCAACAAAGAGCCAGTCAACAACGAAGTGAGACAAGTGTCCCACTTCCCTGAAGCCTCCCACTGCTGGTAAAGAGATGTAGGCTGAGATCATCTTGTTATCTGGGTCTGAATCCTGGCAATGCTTGCGCAATATTTTGGGCATCTGGCAAAAAGGCACGTGCACTGCAGAGCTCGTTCTGGAAGGGCTTTGTAGGACTAGCCCCGTTGTCTAGGACTGGATGAAACCTGAAACCTGGAAAGCTTGTGATGAAGGTTGACATGGGCTGTGGAGCAGCTCTCACAGACCTTGCTGTGACACTCATGGGATCTGCCTCCACACTGGCGTGGCCACCAGTGAAACCAGAAGTAGATAAGTGCAAAGTCTGGTATGGCTTTGTTTGAACTACACGTTTCCAGTCATTCTGGAAAGCAATTCTCATACCTGGACTGTGGAGTGGCAGTATACCACATACAGACAGCATATAAACAGATGGAACTGAATGACAATATTGTAGGGGAGAAAGTTTCTAAAGGTTCTTGATACTCAGTCATCTCGTGGGCTCTGTGGGTGGAAATGCACGATTGATATCAGAGTAGAGACTTATGACTCTTCTCTTGGAGAAAAATGCCCCAGAAACTGCAAAGATTATCAACTGGAGCAAGAATTGGAGTGAGATTTAACCTGGAATAAAGAAGGTTAATTAGCCTCAAAAAGACTTATGCCAAACAAAAGGCCAAATCTTTAACTGGTGCAAATCACTATTTAGGTCAGCTGGCCCAGAGCGATTTAGTGGAAGAGGGACTTGAAAAGCTGTTTTGCTAAAAGAGATGTGAGTGTGATAGTAGATAGCAAATTGAATCATGTGAGTCTACAGTGTGTTATGGTAGGAAAAAAACGTAGCTAATGAGATTCTTATCTGTGTATGGAAAGGCATCAAACCACAGCTAAGAGAGGCACTGTTTCCTCTCAGTGCCTGATGACATCCCAAACAAAATATACTGCTTCAGTCCTGGGATGTATCACAGTAGAAAGGTATAGATAAATCCATGAAGATACAGGGAGAGGCACTGAGATGTACTACTGTTGGACTGGAGAGGCTTATTGGTGAGGAAAATGACAAAAAAAAGGCAACATAGATAACAAGGAGTCTGAAAAAATGAGATTACATATGTCCATGTGCTTGCCAGTTGTGAGTTCCACAAGGTAAGGGAATAGTTTAGGTGATTATAACAGGCTATAACCAGAAATAGTGGCATAAAATTATAAAACATAACTGTCAGTAATATGAGGTCACTCCTCCCCAGGTTACCCCACAGACAATTCTCTGGGAAAAAGGTGAGGGAAGTGCTTTTGCATGGCATACCCAGGTGGAGAAAATATCCTTGGCTCTGATCTCTTCCATTTTAATGGGTCCAAGTAGCTGCTGCAGTAAGGGTTTGGATTTTCCTGACATTTTTTACCTGTCTGCTATGATAAATATTGATAGCCTTGCCCAGAGCACTTCCCTTCTCCTTGCTCCATGCAGATCCTTAACATGCAGGTTTGGGCTGTGCTGGGAAGGGTCTTGCTTCATCTGATCTCTCTCCATTGAGAAGCTGTGGTGCTGGGAAAGGGTAGCATTTAGAATTGGAGAGGAATGTGGGTAGGTGACTGCCATTAGCAGTCTGTAGGGAGAAAGTTGCCAGCAGTATGGAAATAATGGTGTGTTGTGCATGTGATCCTTTGCCCTTTTGGCTGATGAAGGAGCCTCAATCACTCCTGCCCCTCTGGGTAGGGGATGGGAGTGCACACTGGGCCCTCTGTTAATAGCTGGGAAGAAATTCAAGCAGTCAACACCACCTCCAACACAGGCAGCCCCTCAGTCAGTGGAATAAGGCGTGAGTTTCTCGACCATAATGAGCTTGTTTTTCCATGAGATTGCTGTAATAAGCTGTAATGAACAAAGAGCTGCAGGATACAGAATGAGTGGGTGATAGGATGGCAGATGAAATTCCATGTTGATGTATGTAGAAGCAATGTGGGGAAAAACAATAAGTGGATGAGTATGTATTAGCTATTACCACCCAGAAGGGAGATGTGGAGCCATCCTGGAGAGGAAAACTGTGCAGCATCAGTCAAACTGGAGGTGGGGGGAGGGAACAGCCAGGAAAGGAACTGGCAGCAAAACAGAAAACATCATTATACCGCTGTATAAATCCATGGTACATATGTGTCTTGAATGCTGCCTGCAGTTGGTCCCCCAGAGAGGAGGTAGTAAAATGGGAAAGTGTGGCAGTGCTGGCAGGAGTCCTGCAGGGTGACAGGGGGCTTAGGCCAGGAGTGAGAGGCAGGGACAGAGCTGGGAGCAGCCACGGGGTGAAATTTTGAAGAGCTGTTGGTCAGGAGGGACAAACATTGAGGCAACAGGTATGAAATGACTCCCTTATGAAGGGACAGTAACCAAGCTCTTCACCTTGAAAAAAGTGACAGCTGAGAGGGCTACGCTGGAGATCGGTCAAGTCATGATGTGCGCGGAGATGTGAATAAGGAATGATCATTCACTATTTATCACAGCATGGGAGCTAGGGGAAAAGGAACAAAGTTATCATGAAAAAGTTTAAAGAAAAGAGAAAAGAACAGCTTTTTCATCAATGCATGGCCAAACCTGGAACTGGTTACCACAAGTCAGTGACATGTTTATAAATGAGTTCAAGGGGCTTGGAAAAGTTATGAAAGTAGTTTAAACTGGGATGCAGATGCAACCTCCAGCTCAAGGAGTTTCTTTGCTCTAGATTGCAAGAAATTGGGGAGATTTCCATCCTGTTCCTCTCCCGTGTTTTGCCCCAAGATGCCACATTGGCTGCTACCAGACAGGATGCAGAAGGAGACAGACTTTAAGTCCAAGGCAGATATGGCAGAGCCTCTGTTAGGGGTTTAGCTGTGGCTAAGTCAGTGCCGACTCCACATCCTCCAGGAAGCAAAGCCACACTTAGCAATTAATGGACTAGTTCTTGTGACTGACACTCTTTCAATACAGTCCGACTCCAGGGAAGAGTTAGCTGTTCAGGAGCATGTGAGATTAATTCCTAACAAAGAATTGTCCAAGCATTTCCTTTAGGGAAGCAGCCACAAGAAGATAGACGTTTGTTCTGCATCACTGACTGCTTTAGGTCATCCCTAGAGATGGATTTAAAGCAAAACCTCTTGAACCCTCTTGAACTTTAAGGAAACTCATACCTGGATCTTCCATCTGGCTCAAAAGCTCTGCAAGGGGCTGAGATTCAAACACCTCTGAACTGAGGGGAAGTCTGGAGCCAGATCCACAGCTGTAGCTCGAGGCCATCCTGAGCTTTTCATGTCAGCTTTCTTTGAGAGCACCGGCTCTGTTCCGCATGGTGCAGATGGGCCACAGGCCATGTGGAAGATAGAGTGAGAGGAATTCCTCTCACACACCACTCACACAGAAAATTTACCTTCAGGTAAACTACTTCTAGAAGGCTTCATTATATTGGACAGCTGTTTACCCTGCTAAAAAGTGTGAGGAGTCCTTCTTTTCTGCTTTTCCAAGACTTTCATCTCCCCTCTCTTTCAGGAAGAGTAGTTGTAATAAGATTTAAAGCTCTGCCATGTAATTGTCATGAAGTTTGTATCCCATGATTCCTGTTTGTGAGCAGAAATAAATTAAGCACCTGGATAAGCCCTCTTTCTCTCTCCTCTCCTGAGCACCCAATGTGATGAGAAAACTGCTGAGAAACAACCACAATTAACGATGGGGTCACATTTAGTTCAGCACCATCGGCTGGTTAATTGGCTGATTCCATTACAGTTCCCCTTATCTGTGTGCCAACACAGCTTCTAACAAGCTGCTTGCTGGGTAATTAATCCTGTCCAGGGTTTAGATCATGAAGCTGGGTCTGCTTTAAGGGACTGTGCCATTACTAGCCCTCTGCTAGCAGGGCTGCTTCACTCAGAGCTCCTCCTTGCAGAGCCCGACTGTAGGTCCAAGTGGCAGAAGGGACATGCAGAATCATTACATTCCCTGGAGAAAAGCCAGCCCTTGGTTTTGTGAAAAGAATCCAGACCCTGTACTCAGTTTCCTGCTTTTGCTTAATGGTGCTTGACAGATCCAAAGTTAGGCAGTGCCTTGAGAAGTTAACTGGCCCTCCTGCAAATGCAGGTCATTTTATTAAACAGATCCATAACATAATATAAGCTCTGCTAAAAAAATTGAAATAATAAGTTTATAAAATAACCAGTATCACAATTGAAAGAAAGAATGCAAGAGCAAGAGGAAAATGAAAATAGAGACTAGAAAATGAAGATGGAGGTGCATATTGAAGTGGTGGGAAGGGCCAGGCCTGAGCATCCATGCACAGGGAAAAGCAGACAGACACTAGCAGAGTCAGCAAACAAGTGGCCATCAGGGAGGTCTGTCACCTCTGTCACTGTTGTGCCTTCTGCCACAGACACACAAGTGGGCTTTTGGGTGTGAGGCATATCCTTTTTTGTAGTGATGAATGCACTAGACAGAAGTGCTGATCTTATGTTCTCTGATGCAGAGAAGTCCTTTCAGCCTCTCAGGTAAGCTCTAAGTGAGGGAGTATTCACCTTGGCCTTCCCCAGTCTGTGTTGTGCCAAGACATGTACCAGACAGCCAACAGGAGTGATTTAAGGCATGGAAATTCAAATATGGTGGGGGGTGAATGATTGTAAACATTCATTTGTGGAGCCTCTATTCTCCGATTTCTCTTGAAAATACTTCTAAAAATGAGTGCATGAACAGTAGGTCACTTTGGAACAACATTCTTGGAAGCAGGAACATTGGAGATGCAGGTGGAGAAGGCATAATGCCAGGATTAGCAAGAATGCAGGCAACTGGGTGCTTTGAGCTGTGGGCAAAGGAGAGTGGAGCTTGTATTTTTACCACCTGTTTTCAGTCAGCTTTCATTTAGGAGGAGATTCATTACCTCCAGCTTTTTTTCATGGGAAACTTTCCTGTATCATGTGCCCTCAGACCTGGCCTTAACTTGCATCAGTCCAATGTTAAAGTAGTCCAGCAGCTGTTAACAGTCACCCAAGTGTTTTTTTTTTACTTCTGGAAGCTGGAACAGAAAGGAGATGGTCTCAGAGATAGGACTTGATGAGATTAATCTTGAGGTATTCCTCAAAGTCTATTTGCAGCTTGCTCAGTGCAGTAGCACCATGAGCTCAGGGACCCCTGTGTGAGTTCTCCCAGCTAAACTGGGTTTTGCTTCAGCCAACAGCCTGGTGGATTTGGAGTGTGCAGGGCAAGTGCCCAGTCTGAAGCCATCTTCAGAGTAGAAAGAGAAGACATCTAATTCCTAGGCGAACAGGACAGGAAAGGCTCTGGACTGTCTGGACCACCAGGAGACAGTGGGGACCTGTAGAGACAACTTCGTAATTGTGAAGGTCTGTTATAATGTACAGCTATGCACAAAATTCCTCATTATTAGTCTTTTCATAAATCAAATTTGGACATAAGTCTGTGCCTATCAATTCAGGCAGGTGAAAAAAACACAAAAGAAACATGATAAAGCGGAGATACTGGTGATGAGAAGGGATTGCTTTAAAGAGTGGTGCCCCTGGAGGAGCTGGGGGAAGGCTTTGTAGCACTGTGCTGAGGAGGGGAGATCAGCATGATAAAGACAGAATTTCTGAAAGGACACAAAGGGAGCTAGGGAGCAGGAAGGGGAAGGCACTGAACAGGGCTTGGGGTCAGCAGTTGAAGTCTTGAAGAAGGACAGATGGAGGGGAGAGAGGGAAGATGAGACTTGTAAAGAAGCAAAGAAGGCAACTGTGTTGTTTGGGTGAACTAGAAAGTGGGGAGAGATGAGATTATATGGCCATAGTGAAAAAAAGATGTGGACATGCATGTTCAGTTCATTTTCTCACAATCATCAGCTGAGAAATCAATACTCATAATAGCATAAGGAACATTCAGAGAACAACAGAATTACGAAGGAAAGAGGATGCCTTCAGACACTTGCAACCAAGAGAAGTAGTGCCTACTGCTCTGTGTCCTTTTTTCCTGTGGGGCTGCTGGGGGTCAGACAGTTTATCAGAATTAGATAGTTTTTTCTCCATGATCACTGGTGTCAGAAAGGAAAGGTGATAGGAATTGGATAGTGACCACTCTGACAGTGTGGGTTCTCATTTTGCTTCCGGTTCCTGACTAACAAGTGGGAATACTGGAACGTGATGGATGTTTGACAAGTCTGCTTTTGATTTAGATAACTGCTCCCCCATTTTCCTGTCCTGCTGCAGTTAAGCTAACCAGGCCTCAACATGCCTGCTCCTTTGGGGACAGGGAGCTTTGAACACCCACAGCTCTCTGGCTGCCCAACCTCTTAGCATGGGGCTTCTAACCCTGCAGCAAGGAGGAGCTGTTCCAGAAGATCTTTACCAGGCTGCCAGTGCCTTCATTTTTGCTGACAAACAGTGCCAGTACATTTATTTTCACCAGCATTAGTGCATTAGGGGGATTTTTGCATTTCTGACTGTACTACTATGCCACTTCACAGCCTCAGTTATGGCTGCATTGTGGATATTTCCATTTCCGACACTCTGGAGCTCAGAATTAGTCAGGGCTGAACACTTCTGAAGAAAATTATCTGAGGAAGACAAGAGGCACTCCAATATGTCAAAGAACAGACTGAGACTATTGATGTATTTGGTGCCATGTTTTCAAACTGCTGCCTGTTGGGAGCCACATCCATCTGTCTTTAGTTTTTTCTTCCTCCAGGAGTATGTACTATCTGATTTATTTATAAAGTATTCAACAACCACTGTTGAAAGGAAAATCTAATGCTGTACAGGTCATCCTGACTTCAATGGATAAGACATCTGAAGCTTTGATATTATTATTGAGGCTATCAGAACTGGTGAAGCTTTAAGTACAGCATTTGGAAACTTGGGAAGATGTTCAGCCAGAGTGGGAATAGGGTTGATGCAGGAAAATCCTGAGAGTATCAAGACAGAAGTTAGGAATTTGATGATGATTTTTCTTATTATTACCAGTCTGCCTTTACAAAGGTACCAATGAGAAATGGTATTGGTTTTCCTGTGCAACTGCACTGCTCAAAAGTATCTTGAAAATCAAATGCAATTTGTTGAAATCTGTAGTCCTGATGTTGTGCTAGAAGGGAATATATTATATCCTATATGGGTTTTTTTCTTTTTCTTCAGGAGCCCAGTGTTAGCCAATGCAATTTTCCTATGAGGAAAGAATTTCAAAGAGTCAGGTCCACATATTTCTGATACCTTCTAGGGAAATTAGCATTTCTGACAGACCGGTGTGCAAATCTTTTTTTCTGTGTCTGTGAATGCACTGGGGCCTCTGTTTGGTTGTTAGGGGATTTCTTGTTTGTTTTCTAGTGAGCTTAGCTAACATGCAGTTTCTGTTGATCTGCTTATGCTGTGGAAGCTCTGAGTTCTGTGCTGTGGCCTGTACGTTACAAATACTGTGCACACATTTTAATCAGATACTGGACAGCCTCGTGAGAATCTGAGAAGTCCCTGACTCTCTCAGATGGCATCATTTGCACTTTATGGAGTGCAGGACATAAGTCTTGCCATCAGGAAGATGCATTAGACCTATTCTACTTGCCTTTTTCCATAGGTTTGCTCTGTGCATCCCTTCTGAGACAGACTAAGCATGCTGTTTATGGATGTGATTTTTTGCCACACTAAACAAACACTAATGCAATCTCTGGTCCTACTTAGATGTGCTGACACTAATAAGTCTTGTATTAGTAAAATGATATTTCCCTCTAATAAGGAAGGTTTTGTCAAATAAGGATGCTTTTTAACAGTTTTCACACTTGGAAGAGAAAGGGATGGAAGAGAGGAGAGATGTGTTGCTTTAGCTACACTGATCTAGTTAAAAGTAGCACCATTTTTGTGTGTAGACAAGAGCTTAGGAAATGTGCAGGTCTTAGTCTGGGGGCAGGACTTTAAAGCAGCCATTGAAGTCTAGTGTCAGTTTTCAAGGCTGAAGAATATTATTTTATTTAGGCTTCCAGACCAGCTTTGCTCCAGGAATGCACTTAGGTTGTTTTTAAAGCAAACATGAAATCAATAGCCTGGTGTTCTGCTCTGCTATTTCTTGCCAGAGCCTAAGGACCACACATGGGTTTTCCCTCCTCTTCGTCACACTGCCAGGCAGGCTCTCAGATAACGGCAGGCAGCTCTTGGGGATGAATGCAGAGAGGTTCCAAATGGCCAAACACGCACTGGACATCTGGGCAGGTTTTGCTGCAAAGTATTTTCCATCAGGCTTCCCTCCAGATATTGCCATGAAAGGACCAACTCACACCAACCACGCTGTCACGGATTTTATCCAGCTTCTGACTTTAGTGGGAGTTTTATCTGAGTAAATGTCAAATAGGAGCCTGTTGGCTTACCTCACCATTTACAATGTTCCTGGTAGAACCTGGGGCTGTGGTTTTTATTTTGACCCGGGCAAACACCAGCCCCAAGAGCAAAACAGCACTGTGCCCTCCTGCACACGACTCCAGTGGTGAGCCTCCTCTCACATTTCCCTGGACTCTTGTTGGGTGCAGGAAAATAACTTACTTTCTTCCATCTGGCGCAGGGAACAGGGACTTCACCTAGGGTAACAGATTCTGAATGCTTGTCCATGTAGGACTGACCTGCAGCTGGGAACTCATTCTGGACTCCAAGCAGCCACCATCCTCATGAGCTAAAGAACAGCCTCTGGCCAGCTACTGACCTCTCTTGAGAGCTGAATGCTCCTTTGGTTTTTAGCAACTCCCTCGAGCCAGGCTAGCTCCTCTCCTGCAGGGTTTGAAGCTGAACCGTATGGTACCAAGACCGGTCCCCAGACAGAAATGAAAACACACATTAGCAAAGGGGACAGAAACAGGCTAAAATTGGAAGTGACCATTTTGTGTTTGATGTTATTCAGAGGAGCCTGTTCTTCATTTAGGACATTAACAGTTGTAACAGAAGCTGTAATATTTCAACAACAGTGGTGATTAGGAGCAAAGAGGCAGCTAATCTCCATCTAAAAAGAGCTAACTAGCCCGTCCTTTAGCCCCCACCACACTGTCACATTTAAATACCATGAATATTCACTGCTTGGCACCCAGCTGGCATCTGAGCTGTTTTGACACAAAAACCTTCAAACTCAAAGAGTTTTTAATCAGTCTGCAAGAGAGAGAAGAAGAAAGTGAGAGAAAGAAATAGGAACAGAGAAAATGAATCAATGAGTTCAACAGAGAGGGGGGTATCCGAATCCAGTTAACCCCTTCCTTTCCCTGCAGACATAAGTGCTGTCTCTGCAGCTCTGACGCCCTCTCCCAGGCTGCAGGGGAATGGAGAAGGGGTACCCCATCTCCTCTGGGCAGCCCCATACCTCCTGAGTGCTCCGTCCTACCCTGGAGCCCCATATTCCCAGGTATCCCATCCTAGGTGAGCCCCATTCTGCCTGACCGGCCCATTTCCTCCCATCCCACCCCAGCGTCCCTTGCTTTGGGCATCCCATCCCACTCACCTTCCCATACTTAAAATGCATCCCCTTCTGCTGCCTCTGCTTGCTTCCTGGCACAGGATTTATTTACTCTCACCTTTGCCTGTGTTTGTGACTGGTTACCAATATTCTTGAGGCAGACAGCACCGTTTCACTCACAGTATGTGATGTGCTTTAGAGCAGCCAGTCTGCCTGCAAAGAGTTTTCATCTCAGAAGAGGTTTCTCAGTGTTAACAGCTGCCATCTCCAGTATCCTTATTGAAATCTCAAAGTTGCCTAAAGCCCACACAAATCTCTTTGCATCAGCTTTTGCAGCAGGATTAACTATGCAGCTGCAAACACCGAAAATCATGCCTTGTCCTGCAAGAAATAACCCCACAATGCTCTGAAGGGTAAAGTTTTACCAGCACTGTGGATCTGCGCACTGACAGATCACCCAGCAGTCCCCATTTAACCTGGGTCAATCCCACACACACAAGTGTATTTCTGTCAAACTAGTCTAAGCACAAAACACAGAGTTTATGCAACTTTATGCTCTTAAGTCAGCTTTGGGCTACTTGTGGTAGACAGTTTATAACTGATTTGGCAGGACAGTAGGGTGGTGTAGGAGCTGGTCTACTCCAACACCTTGCCATGAGAAAACTGACTTGTCTAAATTTTCTAAATGTGTTTAACTTGGTGGACTGCTAGATCCATGTTTCATGTCATATTGCTGTGGCATTTTTGATCAATACTGGGAACCACAGAGTCAGATTTATTTTATAATCAAACCACAGCCTAAGCCTAGAAATTTTGTGGCCCAGACTGCAGACCTCAACCACATGTGGGGAATCAGTACTTGCACCTCAGCTGGCAGCACGTTCAGAGCACAACAGGGACTTTTCCAACCTACTGTGTCTTCAGGGAGTCTATTGTGGGCTTAAACTCACATAGGTTGTTGTCTCATCTGCCTTCAGGGTCTTTAAAACTGAGATACACCTCAAAAGCCAGTGACCCAGTTCTTCCAAGGAAAACCTCTGGAAAAGTGAGATGCAGAAGCCTGGGGCTGATTTAGGGACATTGTTACGGTTGCTGCAAAGGATACTGGCATCCAGGAAGGGTGTAACTGAGGTGGTGTTGTGCAGACCTTCCAAGGCAGGCCTGTGCTGAGGGAAGGTGTTGCAGCTGGAAACAAGAAGATGGTGGCTGGAAGTCCAAGGCCAGTGAGGAAAATAAGCAACTAGCACTGGAGGAGCAAAGTGGATAGCTGCATCCACTGCAGTGGAGCAGAAGATCTCTTGAGAGAACAAAAGAAAGCAGGGTTTGTGAGGAGCCTGAAGGCCCTGCTACGTGGTGTGATGAAAAGGGTGCCACAGTGGAGGCACTGGGAGCAATGTGGTGGCAATGCTGTGTGAGTCAGATCTACACTACACTCATCTGTCCAGGCTGGAGGTGGAGCACTATGGATGTCAGGGAAGGACAGCAAGGAGAAATTAATGTAACCAAGATGGGAGATGAGAGTTTGGGAGCAGGTTTTTCCTGTGTGGGTTCTCCAAATCTAAAGCTAGTGTAAGATTTATTAGGAGTTACTGAAGCTGTGGTGACTTTTACTGAATACAGTCTGGGACTCCTTTGGGAGGAAGTACAAAGATTTGGGTTCCACATTTCCTTAGTGCTCTCAAGATCCTCTGATGCTCTCCAGATACAGAGATCTCACCCGGGACTTTAAAATTTACAAGCATGCACACAATAGCCAAATGTGCTTTGTAATCTCTTCCCAGGCAGCAGACAAAGTGGGTTTTGCATAGATTGGTACTTACTCTATTCAAGTTGATAATTATTTTGAATGGAATACTCCCCATGAAGCATGCCTGGAACAGCATCAAACCCTATGGGCTGTGGGAGGCACATCCATCAGCTGCACTCTGGGGTGCATTCTGGAAAAGCTCACAGCTGGATAGGAGGATCCATTTTCCTATATACTTAAATGAGAAAATAGCAGGAGCTTTTCTTCAGTCTCTTCTTGCCAACATCTGGCCACGACTTAAAATGAATTTGCACAGTTGCTATGAACTATATCTGGGCATGCTTCCTTTGCCTATGGAAAAATGTAGGAATCTAATCATCCAGTACAAAAAGAAGGTGTTTCAGCTAATATGTGCCTCAAAGACCCCGAAGACATGGATTTGGAATGTTTTTGAGGAGATGGGTCAAAACTATTTTATTTGACATTCACCTACAGTTTTCTGTTGCCCGATTCCATCATATTTGCATTGAGCCAACATGTTGTGTATTAGGAAAGGAAAATCCAGGCTGAGCCACAGGCAGCAGAGGTGTTGAACTGGCAGCTCTCATTCACCTGAGTCCACTCTCTCTCCAGCCTGTCCCAAGGCGAACACGCTGCTTCTGTGGTGGTACTTTGAGGGTGGGGGGCTCAGATAAGACATAAAACAGAAGCTGTGGCCATCTGTGGCCATTAAAATTCCATGACACCTTTTGGTACTGAAGCAGTTGGTGCTAGAAGTACCCACTTGCAATACAAGGCAGACAAGCCTTGTGCAGCCTGGTGCCTCGTGAGGTTTGATGGGGGTTTTTCCGCCTGCAGCGGAGAACGAGGCAGGCCCTCATGCTCACTGCCCAAAAGTCACTAATCCCAGAGCTGGGAGCAGAGTTGCTGCATCCCTGTGTCCAGCAAACAAGCTGAAAAGGAAAGAGGTATGTATGGATTGTACAGCATGCTAATAAGAGAGCTCTATTGTTCCTGCAACTGGATTTATACACAGTGCTGCTGGATGGTGGCACATAAATGGACAAGTCTATTTGCAGGAGGTAGAACCCTCGAGTAGTTTGGGTTGGAAGGTACTTTTAAAGGGTCATAGAGTCCAAATCTCCCCCAAAATTTTTTAAGTTTTTGGGATCCTGGGGATCCTTGCAGTGAGCCACACAGTGAGATGGGAGCCTGACACTCCAAGGTTATTTGTGAGATAAGAAGACTCTCAAGCTCTGCTGTAGGTTGAATCACATCTCTGCAACTGTTAGAAAACTAAACTGGGGGTGAAAGTAAAGGCCCTAGAGAAAATGAAGTCTAATCCACCACATAGAGGGGTAGAAAGTGAGGGTGATGGTGGGGACCTTTACTGACTGACAGCTTACAGATCCCGTCCTCAGCACTTGCTCTCATCCCTGAGTCTCCCTGCTGTGCAGTGACCCAGGGCAGGAACCAATCCAGCTGAAAAATAAACATTTTTTTTCCTAGAGTTGTTTTTTATCTGGATGAGTTCTCTGGTCTCATTCACCATGTGCTACACAGACAGCATGCTGGCATAGCTGGTGGTGCAGAGTATGGGCAAGGCAGCAACGGGGAGTGGAAGGGGAGCAGGATTGGTTAAACTGATGTAAGTAGCCCTGATTCCAAAAACGCAATCACAGCCTGCCCAGAGTGCTCTCCTGGGTGCCAGGGCTTACCTGCAGTTTGCACAGAAGGAGCAAGAGGAAAAAACACCTCTCTCAAAAACCCTTCAGAAATTCTCAAGTAATCCGTGCAAATCATTCCAAAATGCTGCTACTGGGACTTTGCAGTTGATGCATAAGGATGCTGGAACCTTATGAAACTTACTGGTGTAGCATCCTGATACTGAAAAACAGCAGCAGTTTATGTCTTGGTTCCTTTCTGTCTTTAATACGTCTCTTGCAAAATCCTTTCTTCTCTGTCCTTCTCTGGGAGGAAAAAAATCTGGCATTTCCCTTTGCTCCTTCCTTGGCACACCCTGTGTGCCTGGGAGCTTGCTCAACATTCCTGGTATTGCCTTCTGCTAGGAAGGTGTTGTATCCACACCCCAGGGGAAGAGCTGCTTGGTCTGGCATCGTAGGTGGAATCCCCATGGCACCACCCCTCCCCAGCTGCTGCCAAGGGAGGAAGCCCAGGGCTGTGAGCCCTTTCTGGCTGCTGTATTTCATCTCTCTCTGCTGCTGCTTCCCAGGCAGCATGTGATTCTCTGTGGTATGCTCTGGCTTCTACAGGGAATGGGTTAATGCTATAAAATAGTCTTTTTATGGAACCTCTTGGCAACACAGAAAACTTTCCCATTGCCAGGGTGTTCTTTTTATTCAACAATTTGTTCCCAGAAAGCAGCCCATTTAAACAAGTTTTCTCTATTAAGAGGCTTCAGCTGCATTTGGGTTTTTTTGAGCTTATTCAGTGTGCTGTAAACTGCAAAATAGTGTCCTACAATAGATTTGTCTGAGGGAATTGAAGTGTGTACTTCTGTGATTCTGCCTACTGTGGGAGCTCCTTGAAAGCCAGATGTCACATCCAAAGAGTAATCTGTGTTTACAAACATATGGCCACACATACTCAACATTTTCAGCAGCCACCAAACTGAAATTCAAATCCTGCAATTTTGCTTCTCTACCCACCTGCCCTGCACACAGCCAGAGCAAGAAAAAAAAGTTTCCAGAACTTGGATGGGATCATCTCTTTTATTAAGATGAGGAAAACACACATTGCTGTCTGCAGAGGGCTGAATTTAACTTCCCAGCTGGGGCCTCTCATCTGTAAGTTCTTGCAGACAGAAAAACACCAACTGCTAGCAAGATAATCCAATTTCCCTTCTCTCGCACTCAGAGGAAGACTGCCTACTCCCCCAGCCATGTGGGTTTCAGTCTGGCAGAACTTCTCCCAACCACTATACCCCAGGCAAGATCCATATCAAAGCTTCAGCCCCCCAGGGATCATTAGAAGGCATTTATTTCTGCATATTCCAGGGATGCAGGGGTAGGGGTGGAGGAGGCAGATAACTTTATTCACAATGCAAATAGGCTGCCCTTACTTTCAACCTTTGCTTCAAACCTGGAGATATTAAAAAAACATGAGCTCTTCTAAAATAATAAATACACTAATTCTGCTGAATGTTATATTGCTGGTGCCTCCAGAAAAGTGCCCTGGCACCATTTGATGGGAAAAGTCAGTGAAATCTGTTAACTCTGCTCTTGCCCTCACTCCCCAAATTGCTGTTAAAAGTTCAGTTGAGTGGGCTGAACCCATATTGGAGCACTTGGCTTATTTAAGAAAGATTGTTAGTAGGTAGTTTTGCACAGCAAGACTGAGATGCTTCCAGGACTGAGGGAAAGTCAACCCAATTCTCTTCGCAAATTTGAAGCGCTAGTCTGTGATTTACTAATAGGGAACAGTGAGTTATTAAGCTCATCACAATGCAGCATCCTGCTCCTCTAGTCCAGAGGGAGCCAGCTATTTAATAAATCAGAACCCAGTGCTAGGCTACAGGGATAAAAGGATCTACATTAATATGGAAATATTAATATCTGGAAGAGCAGATTATAATCTAAATGGGTTAGAATGAGATAGCACCATTGTTTAGAAGAAACAGCTTGCTCCTAATCTCATTAGAGTAATCATACTAGCAATGGAAGATATCTTCAGACCCCTGAAAGAGCTTTGGAGGCTTGGTAAATGTGGTGCTCATGCTGGGTCTGTTCAAAAAGCTGCTCAAGGCTGCCTTTCAGTGTCAGCTGGATGATCTGTCTGAAGGAAGCAGAATGTTCAACTGAAGGGGATGATACGGCTTTTCCTTCTGAAAGATGTGCAGCTTTGCAGAAGTTCTGCACCTCTTGCAAAAGTGAGCATTGCCCAGAGACACTCAGGACTAGGGAGGTTTCTCTGCTCCACTTCCCTCCAAAACTTTATCTGGAGCCACAGGAGAGGTGAATGGAAATCTGTAAGATGAGGCTATGTTCTTCCTCCCTCACTTGTGCACACCAAAGGGCACTTGGCATAGCAGTGCCTGCTATGAAAGGGCAGAAAAAGATGGGGTCAACTTCAGGGGCTGTTTACCCCCAGGCCACGGCCCCAGGGCAGCCTCTTCAGGGTGGTCTGCTCTGCAGTTGCCTCAGGCGCTGTCTGATGTGAAGTGTCCAGCCCTCACTGCTCACACACTGCTTCCCTCCAGGCCTGCCATTTTTTCCTCACATGTAGCATATTAAGTCAAGCAAACCTGCCCTTGCAGAGACTGTGATGCAGCCTGGGCACATACAGGCAGCTCCCCGAAGATATAGTGATGGCTAGCAACCTGTTTGCCTTCACTGGCTATGTCCCAATGATAAAGGTTCCTCCTCTGCCAGCGGGGCAGCTGCTTTCTTGCGTTTCTGCTACCTTCAAAGACATTCTCAGGCTGCCTCCTCACTGAGCCCCCAAGACAGCCTCATCATTCTGCTCGCAGGAGCTTCAAACATGGTCCCAAGCTCAGGGCTTGGGGCTCACAGCTCATATCTCCAATTGTCTTTCATCTTGCACAGGATCTGCAACGGATGGTCAGCATCCCTGCTCCCAGGTCTCTTGCAGACCGTCTTCTTTCAACGTCATTGAATCTTCCAGGTCTGTGTCCAGCTGAATGGCTTCTGAGAGGGTTTTGTATAAAGCAGACATCTAATCAGGTGAGAAGCCTTCAGCATTTACCCATTGAAGCATGGTGTGGTTTATCTTGGGGCTTTTCACCAACTGCAGGATGCAGGTCCTGCAACTCAGCCCTCAGCTTACCAGCATCAGCACAGTGACCTGTGCAACAGCGTGGTGTTTAGCTCACAAGAAGTGTTCTCAGACATCATCATGGGGATAGTTGATCTTGGCAGTACTGTCACATGGTGACAAACCCAAGAGCCCTGTTCAAAGACATAAATTTTTTTCAGCCTTTTTGTTTCAAATCCAGTCAAAATGTCAAATGGCCCAGATTTAATTAGCAGAGAAAATTCTGCAAAGAAAATGCAACAACCATTACTGATGAGACAGGTGAAGCCAAAGTGAGACTGCATTTAATAAGAGTTATTATTTTCCTCTGGCACCTGTGGCACTTCCAACCTTAAGACACCAAAGTAAATTTTCCAGCACATCCCTCAGGGAAGTGCCCAGTCAGGCCAGCAGTCTAGCTCACCCCTGCTCCATTACAGCCCCCTGTCACAGAGACATTGCAAACAGACAAACTACGGCCCAGGTGCCCAGCCAAGGCTGGCAAGCAGAGCTTAATCCGCTCAAGATATGAAGGACCTTTCAGAACACATGGTTTTGATTTTCACAAATATTGAGACTGTTCTTTGCATTAATGATAAAGTGGATTAAATATGCCCCATTTTTCTAGATAGTGCCCCTCTGTAGTTTCACTGGGACCAAAGTGGATCTGGCATTTAAACTAAAGAAATCCCTGTTTAGCGTGTGGGAGTCTCTGGAGAGGTCTCAGATCTGCATTGCAGCTGTGAAATACAGCATCTCCTCTGTTGCTTATCAGAGATCTATGTTTCTCCTGGGAAAATTTTGCCCAAAGGATTCAGCCCTTGCCAAATTTTCTACTGGAATTTGTTTGTTTATTTTAAATTTCTTTTTAAACATCTGAAACCAACAAACTTAAAAAATGCTCTAAATCTATCAACTTGAGTTAATCTCTTAAAATAAAATAATAAAAAAAAAATAATTCCTCCAGGCTGCCAACTTCTATTTCTAAGACTTAGTCTAAAATAGATTTAAATGACTGGAATTCTAAACCGAGGAAATAAAAAGTTTAATTTGAAAGAATCACAGTTTTTCTTTTCTCCTGTGCTACTGCACCTGCTCTTGGCATCTGATTCGCCTGAATTCTAAAATAGTTCATATCAAACAGGCATGTGTGCATACAGTGTTGCTCTTTTGACCTCTGTGCCCACTTTGCAGCCACAAGGAAGTACAGGTACCCAAGGAACAAGTCACTCAGGGACTGCTCAGCCTCATCTCCCCACTGAGTCCTCCCAAAGAGCTTTCCCCTTTTCTACACTCTCTTCCTTCTTCGTGTCGATACTCATTTGTCATGCAAAAAATATCAGGGCAGGAATGGAGCCAGATATTTTAGGTACAACATCTAATGTTTCCCATGGTTTCTACAATGCTGAAAGGCAGAATTTTGCCGTGATGCTATGTGGACCCTGGAGATGATGTTTGGCTGTGAATGCAGTTACATCTCCCGTAGCTTCAGGCATGTTCCAAGCAAGTGGGTGGGCTGGGATCTATAAACAGTGTGGTACTAATCCATCCTTCAGTTTATAGGGGGCATGGTAGAAAACACACAGCTACAATCTATTCAGAGAATTTATCAATATTAGGTCCTCAGGAGGTATCTCTGCTTACTTCACAAACATCTGTTTGTTGGAAATACCATTTTGATAAACCATTTTCTCATCCTCAATGTTGCAGCAGTACAGATGTTTCAGGTGAATATGATGATATGGTCCTTTCTGGTCCTAGTGCAGGGTGATTCTCCCCAGTACAGAGGTGTGGGATCACAGTTCTTTTCTCACAGCTGCACCACACATAGACATCTGCAACATGTGAAGCACTTGGACATCAGCAATCATAATCAAGCCCCCAGAGTGAAACTTCAACCAAAGGTACTCCCCAAAGACCCCCAGTCCCCAGGGCAGCACTCATTTTGAACTTTAGTTATGTTAGATGGAGATCTTCCAGTGTATCTCAGCACTGAATATGTTTGTCCTGGAAACATCTTCAACTGCATATTTTGTATGAAATCTCTTTGCTCTGGAGAGAGCTAATGGTCAACTATCTGGTAGGTATTTTTCGTATGTCATCATCTGGCATCCTGCTGACTGGTAACATACAGAGCTGTGTGATGTAATGTATGGCCAAGAATGGGGAGTCCCAAGTTTCTGCCTGTTTCTGGTGCCTATCCAGGGAAAATACTATTCACTGAGGAGGACAGTGTGGGAGAGTAACCCTCTTATAAAAAGTGAATTCTGATGTTTGTATCTGTATCCAAGCTGTTGCATTGTATACAATTACTTGTATTTTAAGAGCCTTGCCACCTTGTCTCACTATCCTGGAAAAGACTTCGGAATATTAAAAAGAGAACAGTCAATCCCACTATCAGCAAATAATCCTCTAGGAGATAAATACGGTAAAAGAGTCGTATTTGTTTCAGCCAATATTGATGTAATCTCAATTTCATAGCTTATTGTATTTGAAGAACTGTTCTGGAACTATTCAGAGAACATACATGTGGTGGGGTAAATGAGTAGCATATGATTTACCTTTCAAAGGTCAGGCTGTGTAACAGTACATATCTCTAAAAATACATATTTCATCGTATGACCAGCTGGTTGAATGTCTTACTATGATACTGCAGCATCGTGGTACTGTACATTTTTAATGGCAATGCTGAATTCAGATCCTGGCTCCAGCTCAGGATGCCATGACTTGCTGTTTGGGGCACTTGCTGAAGAGGAAAGCAAAGTTCAGGGTTGGATCCAGACACAGAGACCCAGAGTCCCTATTTTCCTGCTGCCAGGAGCACTAGTTTTGCCCTACTTGTTTGACTAGGAATGAATGGGACTGGCTTGGTTTTCTTCCAGACCGGTTTTACTTTGCCTCATTATAAACTTCACTATGTACTGTCCTTTCCCCTGCCTTATCTCCCTGTCTCCTTCAAGGGCAATGCTGGAATGTAAGAGGGGTGCTTTTGCTGGGAGCTGTTCTGAGCTGAGAGGACAGGCAAAAGTGACCCTTTATCCTGCTTGGTGTTTCAAACAGCTTCCGCCTGCGGGGAGGGGATGTACTGAGAATGTGTGAGAGAAAACACTGAAAAGGGAGAAAAAGGCACAAAAAGGGAGGAGAAAAAAGTACAGCAAGGAAGCTAGAGACAAACTTCAAGTTGTGGATTATTTCTCACCCAGGCTCTAATTAGGAAGCATCTTATGGGACTGTGAAGCTGTCAGGCTGCCAAATGTCAGCGTGTTTATCGGAGATCAGGCGAGTCTCTGTCTGCAGCAGCGAGTTCGGTGCCATGATCCTCCTGGGCCCTTCCAGTGTGTGTGACTCACTCAGAACTGGCACCTCGGGGGCTTCCAGGCGCAGTGGAGGGCTTCTTCTGCTCCCTTAAAAACCGAAAAATAAGCCCTTTCCTGGGATTTGGCCTCTTCACGCTGGTTCTGCATGGAGGGGGTTAACCATACAGTGCAGAGCAGCTTCAGCGTATGTGACTCAGATTCCCAGGGAAATCCCCAGCTTATCTGATGGAGCCTGTTAGTCTGCTAATTGAATAAGCTCCTATTAAAAGTGCAATGTTTTTTAATGACTGCTAACAACGGGCCAGATTCTGATCTGATCTTTACGCTTGGGATGGTTTTTGCTGCCGGTCGGGCCCAGCCCCTGATTGCAGCCGGGCAGCCGCCCCCAGCCCCACCGGGCTGAGCAGAGCCGCAGCCGGGCACTGAAGCCAACACAGCGGCTCCGGGGCTTCTGGGCTGCGGGTGAGCTACCGGCCTCGAAACTTCCCATTGAATGAGCCAGGATTTCATGAAACGTAACAGGCAGGAAGCTTTTATTGGGGATCTTTAGGAAGAGGCAGAGTGCTGCAGTGCAGCCAGCAGAGGAAAGCATTTGTTGGAAGGCTACTAAGGATTTCATGTGACATAATTGCTGCAAATATTTTTTACGTGATTCGAGCTGTGCTCTGAGTAATTAACTTTCCCAGTGTTGAAACCATGTTGATTTGTTGATTCTGCATATAAGATGTTTTGTGTGTCTGCCTAGGAAAAATGTTGTGTATGGCTCTGCATATGTACATTCAAACCTTAATTTTAATCAGAATTATGTGTATAATATCTGTATCTCCTTTTTCTTGACAGGAATTAACTTTGATTAGGCATATGCCTAACAGGAAATTTTTTTTAAAATGTGGTTAGCGTTTAAAGATAACTTAGTTGGGTTCCAGGGTACTTCCAAAGGAGACTGTAACACCTCTGATTTCAGCTAGGCTCAGGGTGGGGTTGAGCTCTCTTGCATGACCCTGTGACCACATTTGCCTTCCTTTTCTTACCTGAAACTCCCAGTGGGTTACCCAAGCCTATGTAACATCAGAACCATGTAAAGTTTCCAATAAGAAGACTTTTTTTGTTGTTTCTTCTTGCAAGCCAGGAATGAGATCTGACCACCTTCACCCCTACACATCTCCACACCTACTCAGTTCCTTTGTGTCCTTTTTGCTTTTCTCCCAGGAAAGTTTCTATTAAAATGCAGGAGCTTCTTTTAGGAGGTCCCACACATCTACACTGACACTGAGCTGCTGCTTTAAAAGTTTCATAGCAACCCGTAAGTTGTGGGGTTTTTTTTCCACACAACAACAACGAAGTGTCGAAAATCTCAAGCTCCTGTTATCAGGGGCAGCCTCTAACCCCCATTCCTCAGCCTGTTTTCTATTCCCCACTCCCGAGTTGTCAGATGCTGTGACATGGCTCCATCACACCACGACTAGCAGTCCCAACAAACAGAAAATGATTTCCAACTGGCAAACATGCTGTTTACTTTCCAGAAAAATTGCACTTTCCCATCTGACAGCTGATCAAGGGATCTCCTGCTGCTGTCAGCATGAAGAAGTGTTTAAACACAGGGATGGAAGTTTAAACATTTTCTCATTATCACAGAATAAAAAAAAAAAATTAAAAAAAAAGGAAAAAAATAAAGGCATTGAGTCTCTCCGACCACCTGCTGTGCCAGTAATGAAGCGATGTCACATGACCAGCCGGCGAGGACTTTTATCTCTGCCCCAATATCATTACTGAAGTGACACCTGTCACATGACCCGCATCACAGCTTTCATCTGGGCTCCCCAAATGCAGTTCTGGCTTGTGAGGGGGATTTTCCTGGCACTTCCTTCCCCCCACACACACACTTTAAAGAGCATTGCCCACTTGCACCGTTACAGACAGGGGTTTGCAAGTTTTAAAGCCCTTGGATCTTTTTTTGGGCATATATAATTTGGCCAACAAACTTGCTCCAGGCTGATACAAGACAGAATCCTGGCCAGGGAAAGCAGTTATTTCATTTACTTCAAGATGTTTTTTAAAGCAAATACTTAAGTCTGATGTTAAATTCTCTTTACATAAAGGAGGATGTTAAAGGATTTCCCAAAAACCTCAGATTTGGATTTGGTTTTTTATTAGATGGTGAGAAGAAACAGTTTGATGACACTCAAGCACAATGATCTCTATTTACATGCACTTTATAAACTCTCACTTGCTTTACCAAAGCATCCTACCCCTGCCAAAAGAAAGTATTTTCTGAGGAAAAAAAAAAAGAAAGGTCAGTCCTGCACCTCTCTACCAATGTCTGGGACTTTTTGTGAAGTGTTCAACAGCAAACACATGGATTTGAGATGGGCCCACATAAATGATAGCAGTACTGAGCACTTACTTGCCAGAACCCATTCAGTTACTATCTCAAAACATTAGACATGCGAATGTGACATGGGATGATCACCCCACAGGAGCTAGATGTGAGCAGGTTGGAGATGAGAGAATATGAACTTTATGGATTTTTCCACCTCCTCCTTTCCTACTCCACACTAACCCATTAATGAAGTCAGGTACTTTTCTCCTTGCATAATCTGATTCAGCTCACAAAACAAAGAAAAACTAACTCAGCAAAAGAGTTCATAGTTTTCCATCTGTTTAGTGAATTAAATCAGTTCTTCAAGGGCTTACAAAGGTGCCAGGCAAAAAAGAGAAAGACTGTAAAGCTTGAAGCAGGGAGGGGAATGGGGGAAGCAGGGCTGCCTTTTTGGGTGGCACTACTTTGGTACCTGAATTCAGACGTGTTTCTTGCTACCTGCTCTTTCTGACTCATCACAACACTACAACCATTTTCCCCAAAAGCTGTTGCCCCTGAGATTGTGCAGGCCAGGGGATGGAAAATCTACTGAGATCAGCACTTCTGATGTAAATAGAATTCCCATTAGGTGAGCAGAGGAGTGGTTTGGAGTCAGTTTCTCTCTGATCTGACATGTTTTAGGCATTGGGCCTGCAGTGCTGAGTTCATGAACAGAAGACTGCTGGGTTGCAGCATATCCAGGGTCTTCCTGGCTTTCTGCCCCTCTAGATACAGAATTAAAAGGTATCATTTGGCTCTTTGGCAATTTAGCATATGGCTAAATTTAGCAATGGCATGGCCATTATGGGGTAGCAGCTATGTAAAACAGCAAAGCCATTCTGTCCCACTGCTCCAGGGCAGAAGAAATTTACAACTGATGCTCTGGATAGACCATGAGGAAAAGTGACTCAGTTCTCATCATTAGATCCCTCACTGCCCATGCATAACAAATCCTTTCATTTAACGTATCTTGAGCATTTAGTTGCTCTCAATTAGGAGCAGACATTCAGCCACAACCATCCCACTGCAGGCAATGGAGATCCTGCTTCTTCACTTCTCTTAGTCCAGACATCTCCAAGAATGCAGAAGGAATACAAAACACCCCTATCCCAACTTGGGCATCATTTACAGCTGCTCTGTTCAGTATTGCAAAAGGAGGTCGGGTCACTGAGAGTGGCTGATGTTTGGGAGATCTGGGTCCCTGCAATCTAGAGGTAGAAAGACTTGGGACATAGCTTGTCTTTTCATCAAGGCAGAGAATTTTAAGGAACATAAGGAATATCTTGTCCTCCTAACTGAGCAATGCCTGCAGATAGTCTATGTCCCCTTTGATGTAGCTAATCCATATATTCCTGAAATGATGTCTGCAGCAAAGGCAAAGGGGACCATAAACAGGTGTGCTGCTTCCTATCCAGATCTGCACTATGTGTTTGGTAAAAGATGGACTGGAGTGGGGCTAGAGATGCAGCTCTCTTGCACCAAAAGCTCACCTTCCAACTGTTTCTATGGCTGCCACCCATAGCTCCTTGACTGGTTTTGTTCCAGTGCTTCAATGATCTGCATAATTCTTGCTCAGAGAAGTTCTCCCAGTCATGCCAGTGACACTACTCAGATGAATAAAAATATTCAAGAAGGTTTGTATGTCTGCTCCTCAATGATTTATCTTTGTCTTCCTTTTCTTCCCAGCTGTGCTGTGAGGTTACACCAAGCCTATGTGTTTCTATTTCCCAGAGCTAAGAAAAAGTATCCGAGATAACTGAAACCAACCAGACTAGTACTGGAACACAGTAAATTATTTGCTTTCCCAGTTCTTCCGGGAAGAACTCTATAAGAAATTTCACTGTAACTGCAGTTGGGAAAGAGGTCTCTGATTTCCCCATGTATACCCATCAGCACTCACCTCAGATTAGCTTTTCTTCTCATAGTCTGTCAGCAGCCTTGAGATCAAGGAGATTAAAACACTGTGGAAACGCATTAATGAGCCAGGACTCTCTGCAACAGCTGGACCAAAAATGGACTGCATTTGGCTGCATCTTAATTCTCTGCCATCTCCCCTCTGCTCATCAACACCTGCACACATTTGGGATGCTGTATAAAACCCCTGAATTCAGCTCTAAGCAACCAGTCTGCAATGCACATGTCTAATGCTCTGCTGGTGTGGAACCAGTATGCTGGTAATCCTGTTAGTAATGGCAGAAGCTCCCTCTAGGAAATTATAACAAATAGTCTTAAACAATTCCTTTTGTTGACAACTCTATCCAAGAAACCATCTTCCCTGGAGACTTCACTCAACTTTTGACTAATCCCCTCCTTCCCTCAGGAGCTCTTTTGTTGAGGGAGATTGTAGGCATACCCCAGGAATGACAGGTCTCTGTAAGCCTTGGATGAGCCTCTACATTCTTTCAATTGTCAGTCCCCATCTGTCCTGTTTGTACATCGATCTTCTGGTCCAGGGAGCTCTCTATTAAGTGACACATGGCTGAGTATATTCTGCAAGTCCAGTGTCCAGACTGTGCTGTTACATCTTCGTTGCCAATTTGATCCTTCTGACATTGCTTTCTGAAAAACAAAAGGCAGGACATCTGCACAATTTCATTCTCTTCTACTGAAAGGTGATTTTTTAAAAACACACACCCCACCCCTCAAACTGTGTCTTTGTTTTATAATCTCAAAGATTTTTCTTCAGTTTGTCAATATAAGGAGTTATTTCAAAGGTCCTTGGTGTAAGGGAGGGTACAATCTGCCCCTATTGCAGAGGAATTCTATTAGGGTAAAAATCCATGGCCTAAGTCCTGAATCAAAAAGAAAACTAAATCCCAATTACAAATATTCTGCAGGGCTAGTGCCTTCAGTGACTCTGCTTGTTAAAAGCTGGCTTAAAACAGGCTCTTCTCTTCCTGTATGTTCAACTACACTTAGCTGGTACAGTATCACATACTTGTGGGAGGCACACCATTAGTTATCTGAATATTTATTTTGGGATGCAGAATGAGAACAGTAGCAGACTCCAGTGATCCATATGTTCCTCCTCAGCAGGTAGAGGGAAAGTGGTGGGCGGAATTGGGTAGAAAATGGGTGGAGTGTTGGCATGGAGTATACATCACCCTGGGATAGATGACTGACAATATCTCATCTTTTCCTGACACCAGAAGGAGAACAAGGAGGAGTCTGTGATGATGTTTTGTCCCTTGCTGTGTTGCTCAGGACCCATGGATTCAAGATGGAGCCTGGTATGTTTAGTTTTTTTGGTTTTGTCTATTTTTGTAACCTAACTCAGGTTGGCAAATGAAGGAAGGCTGGCCAGTTTCATTATGTTCCCAGGAAATTCCATTCTCTCATGTGCCAGCATGAGGCTGTTGTGCTTTAGATGCCTATCTACCTCTCATCAGATTTGAAAAAGCATACAGAACCCCCTGCTTTTCATTGGTAGCCTATTAAAATGACAAAAAAATTACTGTTTCATTTATAACGTTGCTTGCATGTCTGAATCCGGATGCCTTTTTTAAAAAGAGAATTAATAATATGAACACCATCACATATAAAATGTTTTCCTGTAATGAACTGCAGAAGGAAACTTGAGTTGACATTTAAGCTTGTTTAGTATGCTTTGTAAGCAGCTAAAAAAAAGGACACAATCATTTTGAGGCCAGGTTAATATTAAAAAAAAGTTAAAAAGTGTGTCCTACTAGTTGCAAGTTTTCACTATTTTACATGATGTATTTGTGAAATGTTCTCTAAATCAGTTAAAATGGGCCAAATCCAAGTTCACTGAATGTTGATGCATGAGTGCCCTCCTCAAGTGAGTTGTCCCAGAAGCCTTAGTGGAACTGACAGCCAGCTTTTCTGGCAGGATTAGTTCCTCTCTGATCACAGACAGGGAGCAGCCATCCTGTCTGCACTCAGCTGAGCAGGTGAGTAGGGAAGGCATTCAGGCTGCTTCCAAAACCCAGTCTGGTCACAGCTCTGGCAATGTCAGGTCTTTCTTAAATGGATTCAAGGCTGGCCTCTCTCTGCCTGCTGCTGTCCACGTGATGAGGGCAGAAGGGGTAGAGAGAGGCTGTGAGACCAGGCACTGAGTGCTGGGACTTGAACCTACAGCAGGTACATGCCATCTATGTGCATTTGAAAGCACAGATGGGTAGCTGAGGTGTGTCCTGCTATCCTAAGGTTACCTCTTTGCTTGGCAGACAATAAGACAGTCAAACTAATTTGGCCTCAAGACCACTTTCCAGGTCTGCCCTGCAAGCACAGATGCAGTGGTGACACTGACAGGACACATGCTGCTAACAAATGCACCAAGTAAACAAAGAGACAGGATATAATAAAAGGATATTTCTTGTAATTTCTTGCAATAACTGTGATTTTAAGTGAGCTTTTGGTCTTCTGTAACAAAAAGGAGATGAAAAATATTGATGCTGAAGCATCATTTTGAGGTGTGGCATTACAATAATGATTAATTAAAATAAAGGATCTTACAAGCTAAGGAGATTTTGCTTAGCTCCGCCCAGGTTCCAATGTGTGTGAAGTCAAAACAAGTAAGCTATGAAATGTGAACTCAGTAGGCCAGGACAAAGGAGAACAAAGCAATTTGGCCATTTTAAGTGATGGGGAAATGAAGCAATATTTTGGCTGGGGAGGCATCAGAGGAAAGGGCACTGGTCTGAGACTCGGCAATATGACAAAACAAATCCAAACCTCCCGTGATACCACTGAACGTTGTCCATTTGGGGCCATTGGCTTGCTGATCTCTTCTCTCTGAATGTGAGATTTCCCACTTTGTTCTCACCCTGGAATGTGATCATCCAGCCCTGAGTACCAGATCTGTTTTCCCACCTTCAATACACAATGGAATTCATGTGCTAAGGGTGATGGCAGCAGCTTTGACAACGGCAACTACATGTTTACCAAAGAATTATTCAGTCATCCATGATTTCTACCAAAACGTGCTTGAACCTCTTGAGACATGGCTTTTTCGGTAAGAAGCAAACAGGTCACAGATTTCAGGTTGCAGTCTCACTCCTGGAACTGTGAGCACTGATTGTCCTGTGGAAAAATCAGGTTAAAGAGAAAGCTGCAAAATGGCTACTTTCAGTGTGCTACTTTCTTAATGCTCTCCTGTGACATTAGCCACAGTATAAAATAATTCAGGATCCTATTTCTCACAGCTGCATTCCTTCTGATTGTTTTTGGAAAATTATTGATTTAATCTAGACACCCTTCTCTAGAAATCTCATCTGCAGTTTCTTTTCTTTTTTCTTTCTCTTTTTCTTGGAGCAACCAGCAAAATACTATTTGGTAGAACAGTGGTAGGAATGCAACCCGCTAATCAAAAGGATTCAAATGGATCTGCACACTGCCAAGCTCTCTCCTTCCCACCCAGCAGAGGGGAAAAAAAGAAAAAGAAAAAAGAGATAGAGCGAAGGCACGGAGCTTCTCTCCTTCAGCAATCTCACAAATGCAAAACCTTCCACTCCAGTGACTCCTCATTAACTTACCAAATCTGACAGTCTAATTATCGTAGCCGCTTCACGCTTAGAATAAATAAATACTAAAGTGGGTGTTTAAAGAAATTGAGCGGTGAAATTCAGTCATCTAGACAGTCAATAGAGAGTTTATTTTAAATTTTTATATTCTTATGTATTTATATCATTTTAGGAAAGATAATGAGATAGTTGTCTTTCAGGCTAATTGAGTTCCTATGCTCATAGTTGCTTGCTGTCACAATCTCAAACTTAGCTTTAACTTTTGTGCCTTAGAAACCTGATCACTACATCCCCATTTACTCTCTTCTGCTGATAACTGGGTGAAGTCAGAAGTGCACCTGAGGATGGGAAATGACTACATGAGACTTCCAGTCTGGATGTCTTTCACAGCAAACAAGACAACTAAATCTTTTCAGATTTGCATTTAGGAGTGTTAAAGGGAAAATGGAAGTTAAAGAAACCTCAGATATAACTTGCAATTAGACAAAATACAGAAAAACATCTGCTAACCTCTGATGCAATAGTGTCTGCCTCTGTGAATGGTATTAACAGCACTCCCCCCAAGAGTGGTTTGTCTCCCTGAACAATAAGACCTTTATAGAGATTCTCTGGCCTGAGATCAATGGGAGTCAGAGCATTTGATCCATGTCTGTAGGACTTTGTTTCCACAAGTCACATGGGCCAAACTTTGCGCCAGTAGCTTTTGCAAGAGCAGGAGCTGGGGAGTGAGCAAAGGAAATTTTACTTCTTTTCCCATCTTCCCCTTTGCCCTGTGCTCCTAAAGAGCGCTCAGCACAATGCCTGCCCCAGGACAGCATGCAGGGAAGAGCTTAAACAGGGCAACATGTCCGGAGTCCTGTGCACTTGGCAAGCATCTGCTGGGATGTTGTAACAGCTCTTTCCTAGGGTGGTGGCTTAATGACAGAAACCAAAACTTTAATATCCTGTCAATATGAAGGCAAGCAGTTCTTCTACCACCGTGGGGATCACACCACGTGAAGTGAGGGGTGGTTTTCCTGAGTTAAGTGAAGATTTGTTTTATCACCTCACAGATAAGAATGCTTCTGGCTTAGGAGGGGCAGCTGAATTTCCTGCTCAGTGCTAGCTTTGATTTATCCTGTTTAAAGACACATTATAAGCCAGATTCATATACCTGGTAGGAACTTTCTAGGTGTTTGTATCTGACTTGCAGTGAAGGATATCCATTTGCTGTGTACAGAGGTCACAAAGCAGAGTGGTAAAAAACCAAGTGACTGTATGAACCTTCTAGCTATGTAGGAGAACCTAAGGAAACCATCCAACCCAAACAAGGGGTTATGAAAGCCAGCTCTTCTTTATATGTCCCCTGTGATAACACTTACCAGTGCTGGTTAATCCCAACAGTAATGGGATTTTTGGTAGGCAGTGGCTTGCAGCCTTAACCTCCTCATTGCCCACACTTGCTTACTTGCTTTGTCTTTGTTTAGATGCAACAGACATTAAAATGACTGTCAACATCAAACCTCCCTCCTCCTCCTTGTCTCTGAAAGGCTGAATAGTGGGCTGTTTCAGGAGAAATGGTACAGTGTCTTCATCACCTGGTGCACTGGTTTTGTGTTGCTGCAGGAGGTAAAAATTAGAGACCAATTGCACCCAAAAAGAGCAAGTACCTCCTAGTCAAAGCCAGCATCACATCCATGCAACACACAATCCTCCTCATGGATATACTGGAATTTACGAACTGCTGTGCTGAGTGTATGGCCAGGGTTGAATGTCTCCTACACTGTGAGAAAGTCACTTGACTTTCACTGTGAGTGTCACTTTGGGACACTGGACATTGGTCCAGTGGGGAGAGGATCTGAGCTGCCAGCTCAGGCCCCCTGGGTCCTGTGCCTGGGTGGTTTGGCCAGAGCTCTTCTTGCAGCGTGTTTTCTTGGGAGTGCACTGTTGGTAACCCCAAATCCTACTGCTTACCTTCCCTGCTTGCAAGCCTGCTCTAAAGCATCAGAGGGCAAAAGAGAAGGAAAATAAACCAAATCTATAACTAAGAATAATAAGCTGCAATTGTTACTGTGTCTGACCTGTCTGACAACAGAGTGAGATACCTCCTCAGAAGGCCCTTTGCACTTCAGGACTGACACTGAGTTGAGAGCACAGCTCATGCTTTCTTGATTCAAGGATCTCATCTTTCTTCCAGGAAGGATTAATTGGACAGAAAACATTCTGCTTTAGCAGGTGGCAAAGGGTTAGACTGAAGTTTTATCAGAGCTGCTGCAGTGCAGGGCTGTACTGCACAACGATAATTGTCTCAGGATTGGCTTTGGCCAGAAAAAGGCCAGGAAAGGCTCTGGTTTTACAAAAGGTCATCACTACCACTCCTCAGGCTACTAGCCACACTGAAAAGAAGCTGAAGAAACCCCTGCACCTCTCTCTGTTCTTATATCCAGAGGTGCTGGTGGCACATGTAGAATTAAGGCCACCAAGATGATGAGCAAGATTTGAACCCGAGCCTCAGTTATCCCCTCCTAGAGCTAGAGATACAGGAGTGAGCAGCTGTGGGAGAGGCCCATCCGTGGCCCAGCCCACTCAGAGGACAGAGAATCTTCTTCCTCCCTTAGAGCACAGGCTACTCTTTTTTCTAGCACATTGCACTCAGATGAGCATAGCAACAGCAACTTGTTCCACTCTGTAGGAGTTGACCTCCAGGACGTAAAGAGTCCTGTGCTCCCTCTCCCCCTTGCCAGGAGCAGCAGCCAGCCTCTACCTGTTAACATTCCCCCTAGTAAGCAGAAACATGCTGTTTGGAGGGGTATTCAACTTCGAAACAGTGATTTCTCCAATTATTTTTCCCCAGGAACTGACCTTTGAAAAACATCCTTTAGCTTCCAGCTTGTCATAACAGCTAATAAAAAGGACAGTTATGGATACAATTATTTCATAAAAATAGAGAATAATTTCTTACGAGAACCTTTTATTTTTTCACGTTTCCCTCTTACTCTCTCAGACACCTTGGGATCAGCCCCATCTTCTTTCACCTTTTGTCTCCAGATCATTCCTTGCCCTTCTGCTTTAACTTTCCCCTTCAGAGGATGGCAGCTAATAGCCAGCATCCTCCAGAACAAAGTGGGAACAGAATATATTTTAAAACTGCGCTGTTATCATAGCAACAAGAATTTTAAAATGATACAGTTAAATTCCAAAATAGTGTTATGCCAAAGTGACACAAGAGAGCAAATGTCTTAAACAATTATGGCAATAGGAATGGCTACATGGGGAATTATTCAGAATTGCTTAAATTTTACAGGCTTAATGAGTCACTCATGAATATGGTCTTGCATGATCATACTGTACTTGTTTCAGCCCTGTGCACTTTGATTCTGTTCTCAGCACACTGGTTGCTATGATAACGCCATGCAGTTTCCTGTCCACAAGGTACTTCTTGCTGCAATATGCGGGATAATAAATAAGGGATGGTGCCTAAACCCAGGTGAAATGGATCTGTCCCCTTGCTGGCAGCACATTGCAGAGACTGACGCATTATGCCAATCTGTTTGCTCATTCCTTCTATTTCTCCTTACTCTCTCCCTTTCTCTCACACTGTCTGTCTCTGTACCTGTTTTTTCCCCTCTCTCTCTCTCTCTCTCTCTCTCTCTCAGCACTGACACTTTCATCTTCTCCCTTGGGGATTGGAGATGTCACTGCGGGAAGTGCTTGTCCGCCTCTCTGGCAGCAGCAGAGCCCTGTGGCTTTGACAAACCTCATTTAATTGGGAGGAAGCCAGGAGGGTTTGAAAGAACTGAAACATCCACGAAACTCCTTTTATCAGGCATAATTTAAACTCTGCATGGAAAAAACCCTATATGTATAAAGAAAAGTCAACTTCCCTCCTGCTGTGCGTGCTCCCCTCCTCCCCCCCCGGCACAGGCAGGCTCCTGCGAGATTCCATCTTTTCATTTTTCTAAAAGTGTCAAAGTAGATTTGTGCTCTGTGGCTGGGTGAACAGAAAAGGAATGCAGATGTCTCTCACTCAAGCACATACACACACAGAGCACCTTCTGAAGGGCAGCGGTTTGGGGGACTGGGAGAGATGCTAGCTGGCTGCTCCTTCACTTGGGACGTGTTGCAGGAGCCAGAAATTTGGTTTTCCAATAGCTTGACAACACAGTCCATGAAGGCTTTTTCTTAATTGCCCCTATCTTAAAATACACCACCAAACTAACAAGTGTAGAGGGTGCCCAGGAGGCAACAGGGAATGCAAGGTTCCTTTGGCCTGCTGCCCGATAGGAGGCAGCTTTTCCTAGTGAGGAGCAGAACTGTAGCCTGAGAGACCCTGTATTTATTGTCAGCTCAGGACAGGAGAGACAGACCTGTGTGTGCACCTCTGTGCTTAAGAGAAGGGAGCAAGAGAAGAGGAAAATAAAGCAGGTAAAACTGAAGGGAGAACTGGTGTGACAGGGTACAAGCAACAGCTGTCTCAACATCAAAAGGGTGCAGGAGGAGCAGTCCAAGGGAACTGGGGCTAGCACATCATGCTGAGCAGATGGGAATTCAGGACATCAGGAGGGACCAGCGGGTGAGTTACACTGAACACACAGTGTGAGCTGGGGGAAATCTCCAGGCCCTTGGAGTTACAGAATGGGGGAGAAATGACCTGTCAAAGCATATACACCTCTGCTTTGCAGAAGGACCATGATGGCAGCCCAACAAGGTTCCCTTCTAGTATTACCACAGTGGTCAAGTGGAAGAAAACAGAAAAGCAAGTTCTCAAATTTGCAATGGGATGTAAACTTTGCAGCATACAGGAGTAGGGAGGGAATGCAGGCAGAAAAGAGAGACGTGGGTGAAGGGCAGAGACTTTCAAAATAGAGAGGAAACTCATAGTAAATAGCACGTGCAGCAGCTCTTTCTTGGTGAGATGAAATTGAGAGTTAACTTACCAGCAGGAACCTGATAGAGCTGAGGAGGCAGAGGGCTGAAGAAGCCATGAAGAAGTGCATCTTGTGCAGAGATTCGGCCTGGAGGGAAGGCTGTGAGCATCCTGGAGGCCAAATTCTCTGCTGCTGGCACCCTGCTCATCCTAGGAAAACAGAATAAAAAATAGTACAGGAGATGAGGATGAGCCAGAAAGCTGGAACCAGAACATGACCCAGCCCTTCTCTGCTTGAGGCAAAGATAGGGACACAGGGGAGCTGGATAAACTCACCCCAGCTATATAGCTTTTCAGGACATTTGCTATTCCATCTGAGTTTGACTATGTTGGAGTATATGCATCAAGGATTTCAGCTCAAACTCATGTTTACTAGACAAATTTTGAAAACAAATTTCTGTTTTGTAAAAAGAAGGTTGTAAGTGAAAGGGGAAATGATGCTGAGGAGACTGTATTTTACATGTTTTAACTGTAATATCAAAGTTTGGTGGTACCGGTTTACAGTGACAATCCAAATCTAGGAAATAATGTGACTGGCCCACTGAGAAGATTAGAGGTCAAACCTAATAAACCTAAAGAAAATACCATTTCCTCTTCTCCTACTCCAGTACCAGTAGTGTAGCTGGTTGTAAAATGTGTTGGGGATTCCCAGAGAAGAATCTGGTTCTCAGGATGAGTGCTTAAAATAGATGTAATATACATATGCTCTATGCCCAGCAAATACCAATGCCAAGTGGCTGCTCTCTAGAGAAGCACACAGCTGGGGACAAGGAAGTGGAAGAGTGAAAACAAACCAACAAGGAAACAAATAAAAATAGTCATTTAGTTTTACAGCTTTTACTTTGTTTGTTTGTTCTGATCATGTTTCAGCTTCAGAGCATGGCCTGTTGTGCTTCTTCCTTTGACCCCCAGCAGTGCTTCCCCTCCAAGTGACATCAGGGGCTGGGATCCCCCTGCCCCTGCACTCCCCCTCCCTATACAGGACATTTGACATGCTGACAGTTTTGTTTTGAGGAGATAAAATGTAAAATATAGATGAGGAAAAAACCACTAAGATAGAAGGAGAGAAAGAGACCCTGAGAAACAAAGTTGTAAAAGGTATCTGGCCTCACTGAGGTAGATAATTGCTGAATTTTCACCTCCAGCAAAACAGCTCAAGCCCCTGCTTCCTTGGGGAGCAGGGATGGGACAGGGAGCCAAAGCGTCCAGTCTGAGGCTTCTTGCTAGAGCTGCCTGACAGGGCCTTACTGGAGACCTTCTGCCCCCTCAGTCCCTGCTGCTGCCTGCTCACTCTGGCAGCAACACAGTTCAGTGCTTCTCACCATGGCTCAGGCTTCCTGCTGGTGGAGAGCTCTGTGGAGATCTCCCCTTTGATTTCTTAATTGTCCATGGAGAGTCATGGCTGAATGAAGCAGCTCTTTCCTTCTCCCAAGCTGAGCATTCCAAGGCAGTTACTTGGCCATGGCAGCACCAGGACTCTAAAGCAGAGCAAGAGCTGGCCCACATGCAGCTCAGAGCTCTGCCACAGAGATGCTAGGCCAGCCCCTTGGTATGACCTGTAATGGGGTGTGTTAAAAGATTATGGCCAAAAAGCAGAAGTGCAATATAACAGTTGCAAGGAATATACTTATTGCTTTGTTCAGGCTGAGAGAGGATTTGTTCTGTTACAGGATCTGCATTATCAGGGTTTGGGACATATTGAGCTGTCTGTGTTTCTCAAGTTGTGTGTGACAAAGGTTGGCATTTTAGTAACCTGTGCTTCGCTGAAAACTTTAGCATGTTTGTTCAGCCATTTAGAACAGCATCTGGGAAATCCTGCTCTGAAGGGCAGCACACTTCCCTCCTAGCAGGGCTGGATCCCAAGCAATCAGCTGAACAGATAATAAGCAGCAGCAATGAAAAGGATATTTGATTATTGATGTCTGCCTATACACAGGACAAATCCTGTCTTGTCTTTTCCTACATAAGTATAAAACATGTTGTGTGCCTCAAAATCAGTTTAAGGGGATTTGATTTAAATGACTCCCTGAGCTAGGTTATAAATTTCTTTCATTGATTACACACATTCTGTATATATGTGTGTGTGTGCATATGTGCTTGAAAAAATACTCCCCTTAGCCCACTAGGGAGTGATTCAGCAGTGCTGGTGTGTCTGGTCAAGCTGAGTGTGTAACCATGGTCTTCATCTCATAGCTTTTGGCCACTAAGAATGTGATTTTTCCCCTCCTAACTAATCACAAGATTATTTCATTGTCTCCTGAAAATGCTGTCCTAGCATGTCTTCCTTACCGCTGTTGAGCAACATTCCTACAGTCTGTTTTCAAAAATGAAAACTGGGACAGTGCAAAGTCTGTCCTCAGTCTGGGCAAGAGGGCCTGGGAAAGTATGACCTTCTCAATTGAACTATGCCCTACAAAAAGCTGCACACAAAGTCATTGAATCACTGCTTATCTCAGAATAATCACTACTCCTCTGAGAATAATAAACCCACTGTGCGTCTACCTTTACTGCAATCTCTCAAAATCAGTTGCTTAACTGATATTAGATCTGCTTGTTACTACAGAGCCACCCTGCTCTTCCTGAGCTTGCCAAAAGAGCTCATTTCAAGTTAAATGATTGCATAAAGAAACAAATAAACCCAGAGGCAATTTTGACATTGCTGTTATCGGTAGCTTACCTGTCACAGATGACTCGGAGTCTCTGAGGTCTCCTGGAAGCAACCAGTTCTAGAAAGTGTAATATGCAATCACAAGATTAAATGAAAATCAAGCCAAAACTCATTCTTTGAGCCCCTACAAAAAAATGTGCTCAGAATTTCAAAGGGACATATAGAATCTATCATCTTATTATTTATAAATATACATTATTCCTATAGGACTTGAGTACCTGCATTGATCTTAATAAGGCTGTTCCAGTTCTGTAACCCTTTCCTTTCATATATATGTGAGTATAGGCTTTGGACCTCCTCCTGTTACAGCATGAGTCTTAGCTTTGACATCAATAAAAAGCAGTATCAGTCCCTAAAGCCTTCACACAAAGGAAGCAAAAAAAAGTTTGCAGGCCTGAATCCCCGGCAATTGTCTTGGCTTTCCAAGGGGCTGGTGAGCTTCACATATTGCCCCGTGAGTACATGGGGCTTTTCTACATGGATGCAGCAGTATGACAGGGGACAGAGACAAGACACTTTGATCCCACTCTCTTCTTGCCCAGAGCTCTCACTAAGTTTGTTGTTTGTCCAGTTAACCATGCTCATGGAGGCTTTATACTCACTGATTATTGTGATCTCTGTCAGACTGGAACTTAGCAGAGTCTGCAATTTTGTGAAGTCTGTGTTCTCGCTGATATTTTTCAAGGACATATTTCTAAACATTGTGGTAAATGTAGAGGAATACATTCCTCAAATGTTTTATTGTAAAGCATGAATTTTCTCAGGCTTAGATTTAAATGAATGGCTTAGCCCTGGAAAATTTCCCCGTAGAGCTGATCAGCAGAGAATTTTCTTGCATCAGAAAGTCTGCAATTTCTACCCACCTAAATTTCCTGAGCACTGTTTCTGACAGCAGAGAATGAACAGTGGCACTCTAGTCATGGAAAGGAGAGCAGGAAGGGTGGTGTCGACCTCTCTTCCAGCTCAGCCTGGACAAGCATTCCCCACAGCCGTGAGACCACCAGGACGCAAGCACCACTGGTCTGTTGCCAGCAGACTCAGGGCTCAGTTGGGCTTTATGCTGCACCCTCCAGGAGCATCTGCCCTCCCTTCCTGCCTGGAAGCACCAGGCACTTTATTCAGGGAGAGGAGCTGCCTGCTGCAGTCAAAGTGGGAGTCCCCTCAGCCTTTGCCTGTGAGGCCGTTTCCAGAGTGCCAGACCCAGCATCCAACTTGATGCACAGACAGCTTGAAAAAAGTGCAAATGACTGAACTTCCAGCCCTCGACCTTTCCAGCAGCAATCTTGCACCATTAAACCAGGCAAGCAGGTTGTTAAACCTGTTTATCACAGGGTAAGTAACAGTTCAGAATGGAATTGTTCTCCTACACCCAAATACTAAGGTAATTTCTAGAGCAGTAGATGGGAATATAGCTTGGGATGGGATTCATGACTATTTATGTGCCAGAGCACTGGAATATCACCAGTGCTCTGCAAATAAATATAGAATATTAATATATATTAATATATAGAAATAAAATATTAGCGTCTTGAATACTCCCTTCCCAAATAAGTCATCAAGATTGGCAGAACATTCCTCTTGGATCACTAGTAACATTTTCACTGGATCCTTTTTCCTTCTTTTTGCCCCTTTGGCTGCACTAAAAGTATGGAAATAAATTATCCATACTGAGTAGAGGTGTAAAGTTTCCGGATAGAATAGAAGAAAAACAATTTTACAAATGGTTTGGAAAGGCAAAAAAATTTTCTGTATGAGGTAGAAATTTCTGCCTCTTCACAGAGCTGGCCAAAAACTTTCTGATGTTGTAACTTCCTGTCAGAAAAATTTGATTCGTGAGATGAAAACATTCTGTGACAATACATCAATTTCATTAAATATTTAGTAAAAATGCCAAGATTACTTAACTATTGTACTTTAACTCTACTGAAATATTTTAACAATAATATTCTTTAATGAGTTTACATCAGAATTTTAAAAATGAATGTTCAGTTGGTAACAGCAGGGCATAATGTTTTAATTATACCTAAGTGAAATGTCACTTTGTTTTTGTGGAGTGCATTTTCAGGATTAACATTCCAAAGAGGAAATAGGATTTTCTTTACATTAGAAATAGAGATATCAGCTTGCTTACTGGGAACTGTGAGGAATACCTGAATTATAGTGTTTGCTGTCTTGAACAAGCCTCTTGACTTAAATTTATCTTTTATGTAACCTGGAGATTAATAATCATCTGTAAGGCATAGTGTAAGAGCCAGTGAGCCAACTACTCCTGTCCCAGTCCAAACATATCTCTCAGTGAAGAATTCAGCTTGAGTGAGGACTGCCAAATTTCCCACTTTGAGTACACAGAGCTTTGATTATAAATGGAAGATGTGGGTAAGAAAACAGTGTGTCTCTGCTCAAGGATTTAATGCAGTTAACTAATGCACTTTAAATCAGTTCAGATTAATCTCCTGACTGACCCCATATAGACAAATCCTTAGAGAATGCCGAGGCCCCATTGTGTTGAGCAGGGTGAAAACAGAGCAGTAAATATTATCCCTACTGTAAGATTAAGACCAATCTAAAATTGTAAAACACTGTAAACAGGTACTCCATAAAGGTAAGAGATAAAGAATACTTAGATCATTCCAAAAAGTGGATAAACTACGATTTAATCATCTCACAATGATGATCTAGACATAAAATGATGGGATTGTGTAGGGCTGATTGGCTTTTTTAACAATATGAGTAGATCTGAAAGGTAGCGCTTAGGTTTGTTATTTTCTATCCTTATGCAAGGCATGTGTGCTAATGAGGAAATACCTTCCTATTTGAAAACCCAGGTGGAAGTGGCTAATGAACTGATAATGAGGCAAGCTAGCCAGAGGACAAAAGTTAAACTTTCCTAATTGATGAAGAGAGAGAAAGAGGATGCCAAGTGCTGCTGGATGTAGGCAGTGGGGTTGCAGGCTCACAGAGAAAATTTCTCTCATTAGTGAAATCTCTGTGGCTGCAGGACAGGAGCAGAGCTCTGTCTGTGTGGCAGGCTAGAAACTGCAGGCTGTGCCCATTGCCACACAGATGGGAAGTTTCCCTACACCCTGGCCAGCACACATTGCACATTAGTTACAGTGCTGCTCTTCCCTTTGAGATCAAAGCCGCATGCAGTTTATTATGACAATAAAATTTTTATCGTTTTAGAATTCAGTTTTCAACCATCCCATTTGTTAAATGAAACATCAGCATAAAAACTGAGAATTAAAAAAAAAAAAAGAGAAAGAAAAGCACTCGGAATGCAGACTTCATCTGCATTGTCACAAATGCCATGGAAGTTTGCGTTTCAGGGGCTGCTGCTTGCTGCCTCCATCTGCTGGTGACATTTTGGAAAAGCAACCGACGCTGAAAATTCATACCTGGGAGCCCAAGTTAATTCTGGAAAGCTTCTAAATCTTATTCAACATACCAAAGCCTGCAGATACGTGGCAGAACTAGGCTTTGTTTGAAAATCATTGCTGCATCTGAAAAGGCCTTGTGTGAAACCTGTACCTACTCCGTGAGGTGATACTACCTGGCATAGGCAAGTCCATGAGTCAGCCTGTGCAATAAATCAAGGAGTAAAGCTCACTCTAGAGAGTTCATCATGTCATAAATAGATATGCACTGTTCCCCACTCTTTGGAATCGAAATGTCAGAAAAAGCAACCAGAAACTAGCTTGGTACATGGTGTGCTCCAGTGTTCCTGGTTTGGCAAAAGCACCAGCTTAATGTCATGGGCTGTGATTCCTAATCCGTTCCTGCCCTTGACCCCCGCTGTCTAGATTCAAACTTGTAACCATTAATGGGGCTGGATCAAAACACTGGCCTTCTGGTGTCACCAGTGGTGTTTAGAGGGGATTTAAACTCACTGCTTTTCAGTGCAGTGAAATGAACACAGCAGTAGATTAATGCAAGGATTTGAGCTCACACAGCATGAGAGCTTTCAAAAATAGTGTTAACAGAGCTACAACTGCCTCTTTCAGGGGAAGCAAAATGAGGGGAACAGAACAAATGAACAAACACAGGGCAAAGCCTTGTCACTATGGGTAGTGCTGGTAAGCCCGGGGAGCCAGGGAGACAGCCAGCGAGTGTGCTGAGATGTGGAGCTCTCCCAGTCCTTCATGTTCTCCATGGAATGGCTCTCAAATCTGCTTGCAGGCCCTATGACTGTACTTAATTTCCTACCCCAAGTGTCTCTCCTGAAGAGAGAAGGTGAGATCACAAGCCAAGAACGAGTTACTCACCCATCCTTCCCATTCACCTGGAATCAGGTTGAGACTTTGGCAAACTGTAGGGAATGGGCATGAGGCTGTTCCTGAACTTCTTTGTGCAAGAAGACACTGGGGCATAGGGTAGTCAGAGACACATTTCATCCCTTGCCAGTTGCCCATAGAGGAGGCAGGAGAGCTGCTTTTCCTCCAGCTGCCCTGTGTGTGTCTGACTCACAGACCCCACAGTCCATGCTGTATCCTCTTCAGACTGCAGCAGGATGTGCTCAAGCCCACAGTAGTGACAGGAATACATCTGAAGGTTTCCAGCTTTCATTTCAAAGATTCCTACTAACCCACCTGGCCCAGGAACCCTTCCAGTAACAATCTAAGTCTGGGGCTGAGCCTACGCTGCTGAATCCAGTGGGAGTTTTGCCATCAACTTCAATGAGAATAGGATCACACCTCAGTGCTTTGTTTTGCCCGTGTTCGTTCCTTGCCTCGGGCAGGAACCTGTTTGTTTGTTTGCTGCCTGTGCTCAGTGTGAACATCAATAGGACTAGCTAAAAGAATTCAAACCATCAGATTTGGGGAAGAGCTCCAAAGTTTGTTTGCTTATCTGAACCAACCCAGGCACCCAGATTCGCACGAATGGTGTGGGAATAACCTCAGGAGAGAAGGTTTTCTCAGGCAGACTCCATAGATTGTACTCGGGCTGAGCATGTCCTGGGGGAAACAGCGTTTGTGCTTCAGGGAAGAGAGGGGAAGTGCCCATAAGCATATAAATGGCAAATAGCTTTAAACAAAGAGACTAACTTGTCTTCTTACCAGCAGTCCCATCAAAAAGTGAATTGATATAGTTCATGAGTAGGGCAAATAGTCCGACTTTAGGCTAGTCATCTTCTGTCCAGACTGGTTTGTTCAATCCCGGTGGGAGCCAAGTGCTTGGTTCCAGTATGTGGCTGGAACAGCTCACAGCCCCTAAGTCAGGCTCTCAGGACAGGAAGGGGATATTGCCTCCCCGGCTAACACAGCTATGGCCCCAAACACTGGCATAACACCCCTCTTCCATGTGTTTGCCAGCTTGGTGGGATGCTCCAGCAGAACGATGTCCTCTGAATCCTGCATTTCTGCCTGGTCCAGCCACAGAAGGCACCAGCACCCCAGTATCACAGCAGAGCACAGGGCAATTCTGCCCCTCTGGAGTCCATATGGAAAAGTTTCTATCAAGTCTGAAAGCAAGTCAGATTTGAAAACTGCTTCTGATGACTCGACTTCACTGGAGCTATTGCCATGCTGCCCAGGTGCCTGTCCTCTCCTTCCTGGCCCTGCCACTGGCAACCTCCCCAGCAGCAGAGGACAGCACTGCTACTCAGGCAAAACAGAGCTGAGGGAATTACTACTCAGAGCAGTTCTAGGCACTCACATTCTCTGTTGTCTGTGCAAGTTGCTTTGCTGGCGTAGCCTTTATGCTTGCACTTTTAGATTGTCCCTCTACATAGCATCAGGATACCTAATTATCATCGCTCAGAGTTTGTATGTTTGAGGCCTTGTATTAGCTGGTGACTGGCATAAAAAATTCTTTGTGATTAGTTCCTCCCACACATGAGCATTTCTTCATCTCCCAAGACTACTCTTCTCAACTTGAAGACTACCCAGCCAAGCCTTCTACAACTTAGAGAAGAAAATGCTTCCTCCAGCTGTCTGCTCTGTGCTTGCTTGCTATCCAAATTAAACTTGCTATGGACAGCGACACATTCCCATTTCACGCTGGTTTGATTAATGTGTCTCAGCTAATTGTGTGAAAGATTCCAGTCCTTTCGACTGTGAGACCAGGTTATTGTTCAGCCAACCTCGGCTACCATGTGAAAATGGGGGCTGTTTAGTGTTCATGCACCAGAATCAAAGGAGGGGCATCTTGGACTGGGTCACAGAGCAACACCCACTTATTTGAAAAGATGTTACTATGCTCTACTAAACCTGTAAACCTCTTGCTCAAAGCACGTCTTCTCCCTCCTCCTCTCCCCCGTTCTTTTTTCCCCCTTCCAGATAGACAGGCTCCCCCCACTGCTCTCCTATGGCACAAGTGAGAGAGAATGGCTAGATTGTAGATGGGTGAATTTCACATTCTAGGGTTTTTAATATTTCACTTTTATATTTCTCTTACAGAATGATCCTGCTGAGAGGCTGAGAATCAGTGCTCATCAGTTCCCCCTCACTGACACTTGAATATATTTTCCCAGGAGAAAACATTAAACAAAAAGAGAAAGAGAGAAAGGGAGAGAGAGAGAGGGAGAGGGAGAGTGCCTGAGCTAGCTTTTCAAAGCATACTTCTCAACCTGCCCACATCAAAATAAGAGACAACTGGCCCTTTGAAGTCCCGGACACAGACTTCTCTACCAGCCCATGTGGAAATAAAAGAATCCAGCTTTGTAAATCACACAGATTTCTCACCTTGCCCACATCAAAATCAGGGACAGTGACCTTTAAAGCTGAGGTTTAAAGGTCCCCAAACCAATCTCCATAAAAATAAGGAGAGTTCAGATAAACTGCATCTCCAGGTGCCTGTCAGCTTTTCCAGTCTAAACCAGGAGACACTGGTCCTTTGCTCCACTCCACTGAGGAGTGGAGACTAAATGCACTGTGAAACTTGCAGCTATGAAATCTTCCATTAGACTTACATACACCAGCACTCTGTGAGGCAACTCTGCCACTCTCTTGTACACTAAGCCAATCCCATTGTTGTTGGAGGTACTACAACACCACTGCCATTAAGTAGCTCAAGGGATTTGGTAACACTGAAGCACCTGGTTTTTCATAGTAACTGACCCACTAACTGAGTGGCTAGTGGCTCAGAGAAAAAGCTGCCCTTCTCATGAGTTAAATCCTACCTGGGTTATAGTTGGGGAGCTTGGAAAGTCCTGGCCAGGTGTCTTCAGTTGGGACCCCCAACACCTGCAAAAGAAGAAAGAGAGTGAGAAGAACAATAACCTCTTTCTGCCCGTTCTTTGCCTCAGTGTGGAGTTGGAGGAATCAGTCTCAAAGGAGAGTGACTGGCCTTCCCTGTAAACCAGTGCAGAATTACACTGCCCTGGTTGGTGCTGGATCTACTACTGTGCATGAAGGACACTGACATTTTAGCACTTGATCATGCAGCAGAAAGGCTCCTGCTGAGATTGCATGCTGCTGCTGCTGGGAACATCAGCAAAGGCATATGCAGCTTCACTGCCAGGTGCCACTGCTGCCTGTGCTTGCCAGCCCAGGGGTCACACAGCTGAGCCCTTCCGAGTGCTGAAGGCGTCCTCCTGCACCAGAGCTGCACTGGGCACTTACTGTGCCTGCTTGCACTGGCAGCAGCTGGCATGCTGAGCAGCAGCACAGGCTGTGAGCTCTGAGAGAAACCCTTGCCTTCTGAGGTGAAAAAATAAAGCTGGTAGACAGGTCTGGTAGCAGGAGCTAGAAAGCAGTGAAGAGCCTCATTCTGAAGGGTACAGAGCTTCAGCAGAGTCTTTGGCCTTTAGTGAGGATTGTGGGCTTCAGCAGCAGCTGCTCACTGGGCAAAGTCTGGCCCAGTAAAGCCTCCTCCAACCTCATTTTAGTTACTGAAATGTGTGAGATCAAGCATATCTGGATTTCTGCAATTGCAGATGTTTTGTGTTGTTATCATTATTACTTAACACACGCAAAGTGGCCTGTGACTATTGATGTGGATGATTTGTGCTAAAGAGGTAAAGCCACATATTTAAGAAGAGTTCACAGCATGTGAAATGGTGCTATAAATCAGTGTTGCTAGCTCCAAGCATTCAAAGCTTTCATCCAGACAAACCCCAGAATTATCAGGTTTCCTTAAAAAACAGTGAAATTTTAACATGAAAACTTTCAGGATTTTTATTCACTTTCTGTTCTCCAACACTAGATTTGTCTCACATTAGTTACCTTTAGCATATAATAGACAATTCCTGTTCCTTAAAATGTAAGCTGAGATATATGATATGGGGAACTTGGCCTCACAAAAATTTGTGGTAAGATTGCAAGAAAATAGGCATCAATGAAAAATTACACGTACAAAGGAACAAATATAAAGCCAGCTTGTTGCAGTTGTAAAGCATCTGGTAGTTGGTTGTTTTTCTCACTCACAGCTGGGAAGCAGCTGTGACAATTGCAGCTACCTGGAGAAGACAGCCACAAGCAGAGCCTGCATCTCACTGCTGGCACACATTAGCACAATGGCCTCTGGAGCAAAGTGGGTTGCTGCATGTTTCCAACCTGCTTATGGACTCAGCCTGCCACAGCAAAGACTAAGGGGTAGGATCCTTGTCTCTGCTCACCTGTAAAATCAGCCTTGGAAGCTTGAAAGCTCCCCAAAGAGAAGGTGTCTTGCAGCGTTCAGCCAGCTGAGGACACTGGAAGTTGGCTCGCACCAAGGGTAATCTGACAGCCCCGGGTGAGGATGCCTTCTTGACTGGTGTGTGTGTGTATCATGTGAGTAGGGCAGGTCTGCCCAGAGAAAACTCTGCATCCACAGGAAAGAGAGAGTTGGAATTTGAACTTGAAGCCAGAATTTGCTCTCTTTCTGCTATTCTGTTAGCTTTCTAGGACGCCCTGCTCAGTGGGCCCTTATTCTTCAAGGTTTCTTGTGAGCTGTCAAACATCAGTTCTACAGGCATCAGAGGAAACTGGGTACCTTCAGTGCATAGTAAAATCATACTCGCCAGGGTCAGCTCAGCATTCTGCTTCTTTTGGTGAAGAATTTAAGAAAATCCTTTATTGTGTGTGCTTATACTTTTCTACATACAGATTTCAGCAAATACTACATTTTACTGCATTGAGGAATGAAAGTGTTCAGAGCACCGTCACTGAATGGCATATGAATTTATATGTGTATTTTCTGAGCCTTTTCTTTACAAAAGATGCTTTTCCAACCTGTAAACTTGCATCTCTTTTTGTTTTCCAGTGTAACAGGGCGAGTGANGACCTTCAGTGAGATTCCTTGCCAAATCAGACAATGTGTTGCAGTTATTTATTTAGAACTAATTATACTCTGACAACTGTTTTACCTGTTGAGTATCCACCCTAAATCTAGATGTTAATTCTCTGGTCCATGCCATCAGACAAAACAAAGCAGCTTCTCTATACTTCACTCTATAGTGAAAGGGCTTGGTGCAGGTCAGTTCAGTCCACTTGGGAAGATGCAGTTTCAGCCAAAAATATTTTTACAGTATCTGTTTTCAGCGAGTGCTTTAATTTGGTGTAAATCATTGTCCTTTCTCTCTGCCCTCTAACTGTTTGCTTCTGTTGTGATGGCTTAGCTGAAGATATCAACCTAGCTGATTTTGTTTAATTTTGTTGGGAAGTTTTACTTTACATTGAGGAGCCTTGTAGTCATTCCTTTGGCACTTGTCACATGTTTGTCTCAGCAACAGAAGCACCCTGGTGGCATTCTGTAGCCTCATCCAACCTATATGAACTCCTTCTCAGCAAGATGTTAATCAATAAGATGGAGCTTTTACATGCAAATCCTATGCCTGGCCTCTTAAAATTTGAATGATGTATCTTAAATTTGTCAGGTTTGCTTGCTTTCCATGCCATGAACAAACTGGAGATGATGCAGTTGGCATTCACTCGTGCCATACTTCCCTATCCAGCACTGCCAGCCTTCCCTTCCCATTTGGCCCTGCTCCTGTCTGGCAATGCCTTCACAAGTACCAGTGGCCATTAGTGCCACTGTTTGTGCAACCAGAATATGAGCTGGGTAAAGGAGCTGTTCTCGTTTAGAGTAAGCCAGGGAGAAAACAAAGTTGCAGGGTGCCCACTTCATGTAGCCTCACATGTGAGCGATGACACGGGAGCAGCAACGAGCAGCCAGGGATAGAGATGGGGGACAGAGACTGCTTTAGGTGGCACTGGCCTCTAGAAGAATTGTTGGCAAAATGACAGCCAGTCAGTCCTGCTGAATCAACAGGACAAACACATTTCACAGAGCGGGGATTTTTCAACTGTGTATCTGTGTGGTGTCTGAATCAACAGTCCTACATGGAGATAAGCATGCTGGGTGATACAGACTCATGCACACAAATGCTGATGGTCTCTGTACCAGTGCAGGGTGCCTCTACTACCAGTACATGAAAGGCACTGACTATTAGAAAACAGTAGGAATCCCCATTCTGAACCTCAGACTTGGCAAAATATCTCATGTTAGACATCGAAAGCCTCTAAGGAGCTTTGAAATCTTGGTCTAACACTGAGTCTCATTCCAGGCTGTACAACCTCCTGTGAAAAGCACTAATTATTTCATAGCTCTTTAAACTTCCTCATGATTTTTAAATAAGGGGTTTTTTTGCCTTCTATAGCATAAATCTTATTAATCATGGTATTAGTTATAATACCAGAGAAATTATGATAGTGCTATAAGCCTCTAATGCAAAACCACAGGAAATGTATCCAGAGATTTCAGAGACCTAGTGTAAGGATAGCATTCATTCACACTCTGAGAAACTGGACCCTGCCCTGGCTTTGAACCTTGTTAATTAGCCAAGTATGGAATTTTTTTCCCCAATAATTCTTGTTTCCCCCCACTCTCTATGAAAGAGAAATTCAGCATTTACTTAAATGGACTGAACAAAAGTCTGAGAACTGGATGCACTTGCCTGACTTTGTATCACATCTGTAGTTACAAGAAGAGAGGAAATCCCTACCAAGCAGGAGTGTTTCTAGATGAAGGGGTTAAGCAGGAAAAATCTGACTTATGCAGTCTAAAGATGTAAAGTAATTTCTCGTGATTTTCTGAATTTCATTTTTTCTGTACTTTCTCCTTTGAAAACCCATGTCCGGTAAACACTCCATGCAGAAGAGCAAATCCTTGGGAGGAGATGTGAAAGGGCAGACACAGAATCACAGAATCACAGAATATGCTGAGTTAGAAGGGACCACAAGGATCACAAAGTCCAACTCCTGGCCCTGCACAGGATGCCTCAAGAATCCTACCGTGTGCCTGAGAGCATTGACAAAATGCTTCTTGAGCTCTGTCAGGCTTGGTGCTGTCACCACGTCCCTGGGGAGCTGTTCCAGTGCCCAACCACCCTCTGGGTAAAGAACCTTTTTGTAAGATCCAACCTAAACCTCCCCTGACACAACTTCAGGCCATTCCCTCAGGTCCTGTCACTGGTCACCAGATAGAAGAGATTGGTGTCTGCCTCTCCTCTTGCCCTCACAGGGAAGGTGTGACTGCGGTGAGGTCTCCCCTCAGTGTCCCCTTCTCCAGGCTGAACAGACCAAGTGATACTTACAGCAAGACCCAATATGAATCCATAGGTTGACCTTGCTGTTGAGTCAGTACCAGGGACAGCAAGAATGGTCAGGAACACACAGTTAGTGCTGCTGACTGCCTCATTTCTACCAAGCTGTGCTGGAGATGTGGCTCTGTGTTGCTGTTTCCTCAGCAGAAAAAACAACTTAAGAAGCTACTGAGTATGTTGCTCTCACTCATTCTACCTTTAAAAAGTAATTTCACACTTTCCATTATGCCAAACTAGTCTCTAAAGCTGCACCATAAACTGGATGATACAAAATATTCTAAGTTAAAATGAACAAGGATCTCTGACAAAACTCAGGGTCTTGCCATTTTCAACGTCGTTCAGGAGCAGTGTTAAAGCTCCTTTTTGAGAATGTGATGTGCTGTATCTCACAGTAGGTAAGGGATTTAAAAAGAAGCAACAGAATTTGCTGTACCTGCACACCTTTTATGCCTTCTTCAATTTGATGTCACTTTAATTGGCTTTAAATTTTTGATGAGATGACAAACATCAAAGGGAAGTCATTTGATTTACTCCTGTGTCTGTAAGAAAGTTGCCAAATATAAAATGGGTTACAAAGTCTGCTATGAATTTGGCAGATAGACCAAATTATTTCTGCTATTCACAGGACCTATGCTTAGGACTTCAAATTTAAGTAGGCTGGCTCCAGCCAGCTACTTAATTTTTTTAATGGATTCTTTTTCTCTTCCATTTCAGGGTGTATTTTACTCACCGCCCAGATCTTCTCCAGCTGTTCATGAGTACCAGAAGTTGCTGCAAATATTGGCTGACCCTGGATCATTTCCACAAATATACAGCCAGCACTCCTGCAAGAAACCCAAGGTATTAACTCATTCACATAAATGACATATATAATATGATTGTTAGGATGGGTGGGGAGAGAGGCAGAGATAATTTTTGGAATGGAAATTTAGAAATTCTGATTTGTAAATGTAGAAATCCTGATGCAAACTGTAAATCATATATATATATATATATATGTGTGTGTGTGTGTATATATATATTGCAGCTCAAGTCTGAAAAGTACCAGTCTGATGTGTCAGTATTGTACACCCACCTCAGATCATCTAGTGAGAGTTTGTATGAAGCAAGGCAGGATGTGGGGTGTCTGTATATATGTAAATCAATAGAGGCTTCAGTGAAGACTGCTAATACCTTTATATTATGACAGTAGGAAGGATCTTGTGTTATAAAAACCCCTACTGATTGTGGAAAGTCAGGAAGGTTTCCATTGGGAAGGACCATCTTGTACAGCCCTGATCTTGCAGCATGTTCTAAGCACTGCAACTGGCCCATGTTGCAAGCTGTATGTAGTATCATGAATGTCATCCCAGTCCTACAGACTGAATCACTTGAACTGAAAAGCTCACAAGTCAATTAGGATGGGAGCAGACCAAAGATAAGTTACATTCAAATGCCTCCAGGATTTCAGAAAAAAACTTGAAGCAGCCAAGGTTCCATACAAGTCTGTTCCCATCTCCTCTTTCTCATCAGCACCATCCACTAAAAAAAAAAATCACTTTTCACCAGCAAGACAAGACAGGTGATATCCTTGGAAAAGAAACCCACTAAGAACTATTTTTTTTTCCAGAACCAAACAACTTGCTTCAGGTCTCTGTCCATTAATCCTGTTACAAACTATCTGAAAAAAGGGTCATGGCAGAAGCCTGTGGAGTACGAGGTTACTTTCCAAGAGAAAAGGGTGCAAAAGTGGAGCACCACAAGAAGGAAAGATAAACAGGGAATTACTACACACTTTGTTGGCTTGAAGGATATACTAGATGCAGAAAGAATCCAGAGGTACTAACTGCTATAGCAATTTCCCTTCAGAAGCAATTAGCTCTTCCTTGGAAAGCTGAAGGCAAGACTTTATAGCATAAAGAACCTGGTCATAGCAGCAAGTTAAGATATTCTTATTTTTATGTCATCCCCTGCTCTGTGCTTGCACCAAAACAAACCAGACAGCTTAAAAAAAAAACCCAACACCTGCAAAATGGCTTCATTTTACTAAAGGTGGATTAGTCCTCATGGCAATAATGATGAAATAGCTGTGATCAAGGTAGACTTGCCTATTTGCAACTATTCCCATCTCTTTCTGTATGGTACAAAACTCCTCTCACTTACTTTTTAATCATTTCCTTCAATTTTTTCTAGGTTTTCTGTCTTTTTACTAATCCTGTTGCAACTTTTTGGGTTTCAGTCTCATTCTTCTTTGGTTATATCATACTTGAGTCCTTTAAGCCCAACTCTTGAAAACCCAGCTTTGTTTTACAGGCTCTGAAAGTATTATTTTCACTTGCTGAGCAGTACCTGGTAATCTCTTTTGGTCATCTGTACTCCTGTGCTACCCCCTGCACCTTGTTTTTGCAATACTGTAGCTGCCACCTGGCTGTGGTCAGTTGAAACCCTGGCATGCAACTCATCTGCAGTATTTATTTTGGTCATCCTTGCACACCAGGTGGTGCCAAGCCTGTTGCAGATCCATATCTAACACTGTTTTCATAAACATCTCTGCTGCACTTTCCCTTAGCTTCCTGTACCCTACTCTTGCCAAGTCTTGTGAGATGAGCCTCTTTTCTTGTCTAATATCCTCTTACACAGTCCAGGCATCATGAAACTTAATCCACAGCTTTTGCAACACAGAGTTTTTTTGGTGTTTCATAGCCCTACCACATCATTAGCCATTACTTCGGAGCCCACAGAGAGATTCTCCTGAGACCAGTGTCAAACCAGCACTCTGTTTGCACACCTGATGTACATGCCCAAGTGGCTCACCCTATTTTGCAACCATGGGGGCTGCTGTAATCTGCTGTTGCATTGCACAAGTTCAGCAGTGTATGGTCAAAGCAATTTAGGTACTCCTGATTTGTAGGGGAAGAGAAACAGCTCTTTGTGGTTTTGATGCTGATATTCTACCACAGTTTGCATTCTGATATCCTAGCTAGGAAGGGCCATTAGACTGGCAGAGCAGGAACTTTGGAAACTAATGGTAGTCATACTAGCCTTGCAGTAGAGGCCTCAGCTTTCCTTCTGAGAGTTACAGTTACTGCTCTGACAGCATTATGAGGATCCTTCTGATAATGAGGAAGATTTACTAATGAGCATTTACTTTCAAATATTTCTAAATATTTAGACCTGGAGTTGTTTTTCTTTTCCCCTTTTCCTTCTTTCCTCTCTAATTTTAATTTCTCAAGTCTTCTTATCCCTTCCAGTCTGTAAGTTTCTTAGAGGGTCGCAGTCCTATAAAACTGCCTTGGGAAAAGATAGGGCAGAGGGAGGGGTCTTTTGGGAAGAGGCCTAGACAAGATATTTTAGCAAGTGCTAGATATGCACACAAATCAAAACAATGACAGCTAAAGTAGTAGGAGAAATTGTAGGGATATTTAGGGAGCATAAGCAGAGCTGATTCAGACAGTTGTATCTATCTGCAATCCCTAGAGAAGGTTTGAACACTGCACTTTGTCCTCAGTCTTCAGTGCTGCATCACACAGCGGAAAGGTTTTCATCAGGATTAAGATCTAAGACATCTCTGTGGCATCCCAGAGTTCCCTCTCCATGTTTGGGGGTTTCTTTTGGCACTAGGAGATGGCAATTTTATATTTAACCAGAACTATATCCTTCCTGTTGTTCATCACCAAGCCTGGTCTGTACAGTGGAGCCCTTGGCCAGTATCTCCCAGTTTGGCATAGCAGGGCATGGGAACCAGGCTGAGGAGAAGGCTGTAGTGAGCCTGGCAGTCCAAGTTAAATGACTGCATGTGAACTCCTATTCTACATTAATCTACCAGGGAAGATCACTGTGGGGTTTTTTCCCTCACTTTTTCTTTTTTAATGGAAGATTATACAAGGAAAGCCTGACTGAAAAGAAGGTATCTGAAGACACTCATGATGTTTGCAGCCACTAATGTGGCTGGGCATAAAGCAGTTGGTGTTTTTCAAAAAAAAGAAAAAAAAGTCCTTCTGATATGCAGTGTAATCTCCCTGAAATCCCTTAACTAAATCTTCTAAAGTCCTGAAGAGATAGTGAGGGAGAAAGAGAGAGAAAAGAGATAGAGAGAGATTAAAGCAGCTTTTCTAGTTAGTCCAAGAGTGACTGAGTCTCCTTCTATATCTCTTTCTTCATCTATTCAAGGCCTCATTCACTTCCCATGTGCCTCCCACTGACAGTATTGCTGCTCAAGCACACTACGCATGAATTGCCATAATGTTTTATTTTGTTATAATTGGTTTCTTTAAACCAAGGCTTTGACACCCACTGTCTCATGCCATTACCAAGGGCATTCTGACCTGCCTTCATGTAAATTGCAGCATCCAAAAGACATAGGGTTTTTTTTTTCCTTTCTTCCCAATAGACAAGTAACATCTGTGTGAATTCACATTATTTCCTAATAGACAAAAATTGAACTTAAATGCAGTGTACATCAAGATAATAAATGACTCTTGTTAGAGGAAGTTACTGAATAGAGCTCACTGAAGTACTCTCTATTCTCTCAGTGTGACATCTTTCTTTAAGGCAAACACTTTGAATGTTGTTATTATAAGGAGGCGTTATAACAAAGGTGCCTATAGTGTGGATGTAGTTCAGTGGGATGGGGAGCACTGTGCTGTTAGAGCTGGGATCTTTGTACACCTCTCCTATGCTGCTATTCATTACACCAGAGCAGAGTTATGCAGTGGGGATGTTGGTTTTGCATAGGCAGAAAGGACACGCTTTCTGTGCATAGCTGGCTTTGGACAGGGGTCATCTTCCAGGGAAACAAACTAACAGGCTTATGCCTGATACAAACCCACTAATCTTCTAGGCAGGCATCTTCTTCAAACTCAGCAGACATTTCTGAGAGACTGTCTGGAGGGAAAGATGACAGGTCGTGGGGGTAGTAGACAGGACTATTTAGACTGGCTTAGCAGCAGGAAGCCATTAGAATTTAGCAAGGTTTTCCTCCTTAGAGAAGTCTTTAAATAATTAAATTAGCAGCAGTCCTAGGGAAGTAAACAATCTAAAAACTTCCGTTTCCCTGACCTACCCTCCAGACTTAGGTCACTGGAGTGTCTGATAAGCTGCAGACCTCTGAAGGTAGATACAGCCTCTGAAGACCTTTGTGGTTTGTAAACTTAGCCAGCCCTCTTGTGCATTCACCAGCCTGCTGCACTCCTACCCTTTCCTGGCCTTTGACTCTGCAGTAGTTACAAGCAAGTCCTGGTGGGATAGGTTTCAGCAGAAGATAAAGTGGAAGAAAGGGTGAAGCAGCCATACAATCTAGAGATGCAAAATTGCCCAGAATAAGGAAGGTCTCCTGCAACTTCATGAGCTGCATGCTGTCCCTGAGTACATCAGGGCTGTGCTTCTGGAAGTGGGCTCAGGCCAAGCCAGAAGACTGATGAACCTTGCAGTTAGCCCAGCTACCCATCCAAGCCAGCCCAAAAGGCCACAGTGGGACCCTGTGAAACCTTCATCCTGTCCTATTTTCTGCCCACTCTCAGAGATTCTCTCCCTTCTACGAACATGCAGCTTGTTTCCTTTTGATTCCCAAACACATTAAGATTTTGGGGTACAGCTCATAAGGCAAAAAAGCTTTAACAGACACAGCCCTTCTCCTGTGTGAAATACAGACTGAATCTGAGACAAGGTCTTTGATAAGGACAAAATATCACAGAAATAATGAAAATCTCAGACACCTTTCTATCTCCAGACTCATTAAGAAATCCTTTAATACCATGTTTTGTTACCAAGGCCAAAGTAATTGATGGTACAGTTATGGATCCATTGTTTTTTCACAAAGCCGTTTCTGTAGAGAGTTACTACTCACTCAGCTGGCTACATATAAACGCTTGCATTGAGCATAAGTGTTCTGTTGCAAGACATGAAAATGCTTCATACAGTGTTACCAGAAAAGATGCCTATCTCTCATAAATATTATCAGATGAGGTTTGTATCAATCCATAGCTGAGCTGTAGTGACACATTCCCAAAAACTTCTATGAATCCTCTATGAAACTTCTACAAAACTCCACACTGCTCACACATTTTCTGCTCACAGGTGTTAATTCCTCTACTTATAACCATATCTACTGTACCTTTGGCTGATGTAATTTAATTCAGATAAAAATTATTTTTCCCAGAGAACCCCAGATACTTTGATATTGGGCAGTACCAGATATCTATATCAGAAGAATAAGCTGTAGCTCCAAGCAACACATCGGGAGGACGGTACCAGAGCGTCACAACTTCAGAGGAGTATGTCTGTCTGGGTATAGACTGGGCACGAGCAAGGCCTGCAAAAAAATCCCAAAAAAACCAACAAAATTGCTATGTTAGGACAGTCCTTCTACCTGTACAGTGCATAGATGCTAATAATTGGCTACAGGACTTTTTTTTCTCTTTAAACACAAGTAATCTCAATGCAGCTTACAAGCAAGTGACAAAGTCTTTCTGGAATATACCTCTGGGGTGGATCAGATCCATCAATAGGTTGTGTTTTGCAGGGTTTTATCACTTGAGACTGAAGCAGCTATCCCAAACCAGTGCCAAGAAAGCTTTTCAGGTCACACATTGCTGTGGACTCTACACATTACATTATTTTCTGAACAGAGAGGGGTCGATTCTTTGTTCTCTTGAACTGGTTTTACATGGCAGTAATTGCTGTGACTTAAATGAGGTTAATCCCTGCACCTATCAATATAAATGCAAGAAAAGCTGGACTGACCACAGAAATAGTTTCCTGAAGTTCAAGGAAAGGTTATGCTTCTCTGCCTTAATTGGCTGTGGATACAGATCTATATGCATGCTACAGCTTTGGTCTGAACAGATACATAGCAGTATCCAAACTGTGACTCACCAAAGTCGGCTAATTTGAGCTCACCGAGGCAACTGATGAGCAAGTTCTGGGGTTTCAGATCACGGTGAACAATGTGTTGTTGGTGGATGTAAGCCAGGCCACGCAAAAGCTGGAACATGAAGAGCTGGAAAAAGCCAACAAAAAACTGAAATGTTGTGTGGCTTTGCATTGATACATTAACTCTGAACTTTAGGAGAACCCTGGAACAAAGCAGAGACAAAGCAAGTAAGAAACCAGTAAAAACCCCAAAAATGAGTAGAGCTGTCTGAGGAGGAGTAAACTGTTGTGGGTTATGACTGCCCTAGAGCTTTCTGAGGTTTTCAGGGTGGAATATTTGGCCAGGAGGGCAGTTTAACTGCGGTCTGTAAATGCACGTTCTGGAAATTTAACTTTTCTTTAGAAATGGACTGTTGATTGCAGGAGCGAGGTCAGCTTGCCAAAACACAGACCCAGCTTTCAGAACAGCAGCTGTGTTGATTGCAGTGCCCAAGACACACAGCCAAACAAAATGAAAGCCTAAGGAGCTGAAGGTTTGCCCCCTTGAGCCACATGGCACTAGCTGACTGCGTTCCATGGCTGCTGCACATGCCACCAGTGGAGCAGGGAACTGACTGACCTGGCAATGGGAACCACTGGCTTCAAGCTGGGAGAAAACATGAGGACCTGATTTTTAAAATACAGCAAATATGATATGATGAACAAAGCAAGCAAGCAAGAGGAAAAGCAAGCAAGAAAGGAAGCCAAGAAATAAATACCTAACTCCCACCATCATGGTAGTCTAAATAAGCCCGGGCTAATATAAGCTGGGCTGAAACAACGTATGAAATTGGACAGTGGACAGAAACAAAGCACAGCAAAAGTAATAAGACTTCCCCAGAGAAAAGATATTTTTCACCAGAAGTTTAATCTGAAGAGGAGGAAAAACAGTGACACCCATAGGTCATTTTTGTGTCCCTGTAACATTCCGCATACTTCTATCATATTCCATAGGAATCTCTCAGAAAAAAACAAACAGCATTTGCCAGCAAAAATGAAGCAAGCTAGATGACCCTCCTAAAGGAGCAGTAAACAATTTTGTAGTTCAGTTCGTGCTGACAGTGAGGATTCCAGGCAGGAAAGCAGAGCAGCTGGCTGGTGTTTACTCACAGAAGTGCCAGTGAGTCCGTATTACAGCCATGTGCTCCGCGTGCTTTATGAGCACGTCTGGTAGCAGAGCCCTTGAGATCTGTGCCAAAACTACTACACTGCATCTCAGATATATCTGAGCTTTAAGGATGTTTAAAATCTGAGGCCCCAAGAAACTTCATTAGAATTGGTGTTGCTTAACAACTATCTGGAAAAAGATGTGAACAAGGTGGCAACATTTGAAGATGACAGAAGTATTTAGATTAGTTGTGATAAGAAGTGACAGTGAGGAACTTCAGAGAGATCTGACAAAGCCAGATGAATAGGCAGTTTGATAAGATACAAAGTTATTGTTGACAGCTGAAAGATAAATTAACTGAAGTTGCTTAGGAAAAGGACCCAGGCATTCACTGAGGACATCTGCACTGAAACCTTAAACCAGTGTGCAGCAGCAGTCCTGAAAGTTAATTAAATGTGAAGATGCATACAAAGGAGAGCAGGAGACTATTATAACATCAATCTATAAAGTAAGGGTACATGTTCATCTGTGCTCAGATCCAGTCAACCAATCTCAAAAGCTATGGTAGAAACACAAGGGACTTAAATGATTGCAAATACGAAGAGAGTTCCAAATGAGGAGAGAGTGAGATTTGAGAGTTTTTAATTAGAGAGATGAATAATATGTTGTAGCAATAAGAGAATACAAATTTGTGTAGACATAGGTTTCCCTGCCACAAGATGTCATTGTTCACAAAGATGAATGTCAGCTTGCAGGCTCAGAAAATAGGAAGAGGCATTAACTGAAAAAAGGCTTGGAGACTGAGAGAGAACTTGTTACATCATCAAAGGCAGATTTTCTCCAACATTTTTGTCATATATGTAACAAATAAATATTAGTAAGTAATTTACAGTGACCATACCTGGTGAAAAAGAACACTTCCTCATGCCTTAAGGGATACAAGTCTCCTAAGTAACTCACCATAACATTGCAATAATGGAGTCCTCCAGGATGCTGGCCCATGTACTGTGCTAGATCTGTGTGCTAAATAAAAAGAGAAGAACTTGAGGCAAAGCTACTGCTGTAAAATGCCTCTACCAATAATGCCCCCTCAGTAAATGGAAAAATATGCAACTGCTACAAAGGTGCCTTGGTGAATATCTGGTCTGATGCAGCACACAAGATGGGCTTAAGTACTGGGTCACATCAGGGACCTGGCTGACCTGTTATCTCACCCCAGCATTTATAACCTGAAGCTGCTGGTTAACAGAATTCATACTTGTGCCAAAACTAATCATAAAGCTGAAATAAGAAGACATAGCTTCTTTTCTTTATAATTTGCTTGACTATCAGCAAAAGCAAGAGAAATAGCAAGACTCATGTGGAGAATTTTATATGTATCGTGGTCTCCCCATGAGAGCAATCCACAGCTTGGTCATGGTGAGCCACTGGGGTCAGTGCCAAATCTAAACCCAGCTGGGATGTGAGCTCATATCATTATTTCCTATGCTCACTGTGGCTCAAAAACAGTACTTTTATTGTGTTAGCAAGGCAGAAATGGAGGTAAATAATGTCTGCCACCCCAGTGGACACAAGATGTGGAATCATTTTTGCATACAGCTGTCGCACATACAGAAAGAAAAGAGTAAGGCTGTGTGGCTGGAAGGAAAAGGCTGAAAAGAGTAAGGCTGTGTGGATCAAGAAGGAAAATCAATCATTGCACTAAAGCATTACAACTTGTTTCTTTGTAGATTTCTTATAGTGCAGTAAATTCATTCTGCAGCCACTTCCCAGTACTTCCCAGTACTAGCTCCACAGGAAGCTAGAAAAACATCAACTCACCATGTACTCAAAGACAAATGTTAGTGTCTCCTTGGTCTGGATAATGTCATGAAGCAGTACGATGTTGGCATGTTTCAAACACTTGAGAAGAGAAGCTGGGAAAACACAAAAGGCAGATCAACTTTACTGCTGCTGGAAGTGGAAGGAGATCGTGCATAAAACCAAGGCAGTAAAAATAAAAAACTGGGAGTAACAGCCCAGACTTGGAAGTTCTGTAAGAAGCAGCAACTCCTAAGTCTGAAGGAGGATGGAACAGCTCTGTACAGAATCAAGCATCAGTGTTCCAGGCTTGGCTGGAACCCATCCTTCTCTCAGAGGTGGGATCTTGCCTCTGTCGGAAATAGCAGTTCACAGTTCCCAGGTGTCAGCTTATAAGTTGAAGAGAAGTAATTTCTTCAAGGAAAATGCTGAGAGGCAGGACCTGGGAGCTCCCAGAGCCAGAATGAAGCAGTCTCCAGCCTGTTGCTCAGCTTCTCATCCTGCTCCCATCCACCTCCCGGTGTGTGCCCTCAGCACGGCCCTTACGAGAGACTTCTGGGAAAAGCTGAGTTTCCACCAGTTTCCAGCTTCACAACCACAGAGCAAAAATCTGCAGAAAGAAATCACTGTAGATAAAAGCTAAATTCTGAATTTAGTTCTGTGCATATTGGTTACTGTCTCTGGTTAAAAACTCTTAAGAACAGAGATGAGGAAGTTACTGAGTGAACAGTAAGTTGTTTGTATTTATAAAACTCTGGCAAGCTTTTCTTTCAGCCTAACTATGCAAAAGCACCATTGCAACTGTGTGGCCCTGGTCCTTAGGTCCTGACACGCCTTTGCCAAGCCTCGGCACATCCGGGGTGTGGTGATGGAGGGGGCAGCACACAGAAGCATCTCTGGCCCCATATAGACCACAGAGCACTGACTTATGCTCAGACAAAAGCTGCAGCCTTCTGAGCCTTTTGGATGTGCATTGGGTTTGTTATGTTAGAGCAGGCTCCAGCCAGCACACTCCTGAAAGAAGTTTCACAGCAGAAACTCCTCATGGGAGAAGAGGGTGCACAGCTGAATCATTTGCTACCTTAGGTGTGTGACAATACTGCAGTAACTGTGAGCAGAGGAGGAATGTGGGGAAGAGGTGAAGCTGGGATTACTTTGCCTGTAGGTCACTGGCACAACTGAAGAATCTGAGCGAGCTGTTCACAGACAGTGAACACAAACTGCACAGACAGAAGCCCCAAAGCCCAAAAAACCAGATGTCCCTGACTCCAGATTTTAGTTCAGCTTCTGACATAGCAGAATATCCTCAGAGCTGTTCCAGATCCACTTTTCTCCTGCTCATTAAAACCAAATTAGTTTACTGTCAGACCACGCAGTCCTACAAATTTCATTCCAATAAGGCATGGGCGTACTATCTTGTTTCAGCTGAATTAGCTGAAGCACACAATACAGAGCATGGGCCAGCTGTGGGAGGCAGAGTTTTGGTCACGATTAAAAGCTGCTTTTTTGTTTTTCAAACAATCTGGAAAAGATGTTTGAAGAGTTTCATGCTGGCAAAGCAAATTTACACTGGATTAGCACTTTGCCTTTTGCGACCGTAACAATTTCACCTGGTTCTAAAAGCCCTGCTGCCAGAGTTACACTGTATGACACAGCTGTAGCCCAAGGCCAGGTCAGTATTCAGACTACTGAGCAGTAAGGATGGCCTGATTCAGCACAGCTACTGGAAACAGCAGATTGCAAAGTAGCTATTGCACAGAGCTTGGTGCTGCTGCAGCTCAGCTGCCTCTACTGCTGATGCTAGTCCATTTAGCTACCACCAGTATGTTCCCAGTGCACAGCAGTGTGGACCTTAAACATGCTCCACACTGCACCTAAATGCCTATGAACCTCGTAAAGATACCCTGGCTAGAGCCCATCTGCTACAGAATATGATAACCTGACTCTGTGACACCACAAAAATTCCGTATGACCGGAGCTATCGCTGCAGATGAGCAGCACAGAGGGTCCACAGTAAAATGGAGGATTCACTGCCTGTGCCTTAATAAGGCTTCTGGGAACTGCTCCTCACTTTGTTGCTTCTACAACCCCCTGCTGGGGTGTCAGGTGCTACTGCCAGAACCGAGCTTTAAACGCATTTTGTCTCTGCGGGACTTCCTGGGGAGAAGCGTCTCTTTGTCAGGGGTGCGCATTCCTCCAGGGTAGCAGAGAATGCGCCGCGTTAATAAATCTTGTGCTTTTGTTTTTGCTACTGACTTACATTGTAAATTTGAGGTGTCAGATGCTGCAAAGCTCAGCAGTACACAAAAGACCTATTTAAAGCAGACCCTTCACAGGATCACCCTTGTTTTCTCACATAATGAATGAAGTTAAGACTCTCAGCCTGTCCAGTAGAGCATGTTAAAGTGGTGCTGATCTTTAGCGCATCATTAGTTCGATGTAGGTAAAGCTTTTAAGGCTTATTTTGCTGGTGGGCTACAAGTGTAAATGCAGAGCAAAAGCACCACAGCAAATGAGTGTATAGGAAACTGTAACACAAGCCATTCTTTAAATAGGCATATTTAGTTATCTCTCTGCTTTCACACAGAATTGGACTAAGGACTTCGTAAACTTTCTACTCTTAATTACAGTTATAAACCTGGAGTGGATTCAGGGACCTCTCTCCTTATTCTGAGTTGAGTCCTTCTGTGCTAGTGTTGCTCTGTGAAAGCTGGCACAGCTGGTCCCTGACTTTCCATCCCCGTGACAAGATTAACGCTAGTTTCACAAGTGCAGTAAGAAGTCAAAAAACCCCATATGTGTGACGTCTTACATTGATAGCTTTCACTAATACCATAAAACAGACTGGCATGATGGTTGCATATTTCTGTGTTTGGAAGAAAACAGATTATGGTCTTCTTGGGATTGCACAGCATATGAAAATGGAAGCCTCAATCAACCAGGCTTGTGAACTTAGTCTGTAGGGAAATGTAAATACATTCAGCCAAAATCAAGCACTTGTGCAAAAGCATTTCTTTCTCCACGAGATTGAGAAAGCTGCAGACATTTTGCCCAGTGCTCTACAAAGTCAACTGATAAGAAGAATTGCTCACTGGACTGAAATGACAGATGTTATTAAACATCAGTTTTATTGAAAGTATCTCTCTTCAGGCTGGGATGCGTGATGCTCCAGGTATCAGCCAGGAAAGTGTCATGGTTGTAGTAACAAGTCCACAATTGCTCAATGCAGCAGTGACAAAAGCTGTGTAGTTTCTAGAGGGAGTGAGAAAGCAGCTGTGAAGGAGGCAGCAAGCAGGAGGTGCAAGAGGGCCCTGACACTGCTAGAAAGAACATGCTCTGGCTGCAACTGGCACCTTCCTCATCACAGGCATGGATGCATCTGTCACAAGTGCATACACCAGAGGTTCCTATCCAGCCCAGTGTGAAGATCTCCTCCATGAGAGGATAAGGCAACTGAGAGTTTTGGGAGAAGGACAGCCAGCACATTGAGTAAGCAAGAAAGGGCTGAGGGACACACCATGGAGCTTTTCCAGGTTAAAACAAATGCCCTTCAAGAGTCATGTTCCTCTGTGTCTCACCTTCCCGAATGGCTGTAAAGGGCAGTCCCTCCTCTGCCTCCAGCTTGATCACTTTCAGTGCCACCAACTGGCTGTTGATCCTGTCAGGTCACAGTAGAATGTCACATGAAGCATCTCAGTGCTCGGCATGGTAACATTAACAGTCTCCCAAGCAAACACCCAAGGAAAATTTCTAGGGCTTGCTGACACACTCAGGCCAAGCTCAGAAGGGAATTACAAACCTCCTCCACCTTGTGTTCATCAGCAGTGACCTGGGCACCACCCCACCTGGCTAGAGAAGCACTGTGCTGCTGCCCAGGTATTGCTAGAGCATGGCTTTGAGCAGTGGTCCCACTCCACCCTCTCACAGCTTTCCTGCCCTTGTGTGATGGCAGCATGACCTCACCTCCAATTATTCAACCATGAGAAGATCCCTCACTTCAAGGCAAACCTTTGCTCCCTCCCTGGTTCAGCCAGACAATCCCCTGGCACACTGCTGTGGACCAAAGTGTCTTTGTGGAGCCTCCATGGCTGTAGTGGAGTTGGGATGGGGCTTTGCAAATATCCTGGTTAAAGGCAAAACTGGACTTTTGATTTGCCTTTATCTCCCATTAGAGATGTTTTCAGCAAGCACTGGGAAGGCAATAATGCTCACCTGCTGATCCCCTTGTACACAGTTGCACAGGATCCTTCACACAGCTTCTCTAGGTGTACATAGGATGTGGCAGCTCCAAACGGGATGGTTTGTCTCTGCTGCATGAAGAAATTGGTATGTGTTTTAGATTGCTGGGTAGAACAAGAAGATACTAGCAGGTAGTTAAGTACCGATTCATGGCTGTAATAAACATAGGATAAAGTATCTCCTGTCTGGCTCTGTGGATGCTACACTTCACCCATTTGAACCTCTTCACAACATCCTGCTCCTGGAAAGAATCAGTGTAACTTCAAGGTCTCTGTGTCCTGTACCTCCAGCTCTGGAGGGTGGGGAGCTGCAGGGGCTGCAGAAAGGGCTGAGAAAGGGATTCTCTTGTTACATCTGACAGCTGGCATAGGAAAAGGGGACAAACTGTGTCAGTGGCCAGCTACCATTCTACTTATGAGTTTCTTTTCTTTCTCCTTGACTGCAGTGGCTTTGAGCAATGCACATCATTCTCATCTCTCTCTACCAGTCACAGATCTCCAGTACTGTCTGTAAGGGGAGCAACTTTCTGTGTTTTCCTGTGTTAGTAAATGGTAGTGTTCACTCAGAACACACAAAGATAAAGCTGCCTTACCTGCAGAGGCTACTTCTGCCAGTATCATTCTAAATGCATGTTATTCCTTCTTAGCCTTGATTTATTCATCTCTAAATAACCTGTTAAGGCAGGGGCCAAAAACCAAATGCAGAAGTGAAATTTCAGGAAGTTTACATTTATGTATTCTTCTCCCCCTTAATCCCTCACCCCTCACCTCCTTCCTCACCACTGTATAATTTATATAGCCAGTGAATTTGGCCCATACCACATAACAGTGCTGTACACTACACAACTATAAAAAAGGCAGCAATGAATGGCAAGCAGGCTGCAAGCTCCTCCTGAGCAGCTATATTGAATGGATTATAATTTGACAACACAGGATTTGCAATCTGTGGCATGCTGCCTCCTCCAGAACTGCAACTGTTGTTGGCTGCCTCCCTGTTTTACAATCCCTCATTGGCATAGAACTCGCTGGAGTGCAATCTACTCTTCCTGCTCATCACATCAAAGGCATTTATTGTCATCTAAGGTACAGATTCCTCTTTCAGTAGCATCACAAGCCTGAAGCTGCAAAGTTTGATGCTGTCTGGTTAGAAGCAAATGTGATAGCTTTGCACTCCCACAAGTAGAAGCACCCAGGCTTGGCCTATCTCAATGCAGAAGTATCACATTGTGATATTAAATACCTCTGCTGTAGTCACTGCTTCCGTATGCTGAAGGCCTTGGATTTGTTGGGAGCCTCTTCTCTCTGAACAGCAGCTGCAGCATCCTGGTCTGACAGCACTCACACACAGCACGTCTCCCATGTTGTCCCATTTAAATTAAACTGTGTCTCTTTTTATCTCCTTTGCTCCTCCTCATCCCTCTGTGTCTATAACAACAGCTCATATGATTCGCATGAGGTCTCTGCCTCAAGCAGTCTTGTGATTTCTGCAGTTTTTCTTTGAAAGTCCAAATGCACCCCTGGAGTAGCTCCATTGATTTCAGTTCTGTTGGCACATGCCCTCCAAAAACAACCAACATTTTTCATACCTGAAGATGGAGAATTAATAAATCCAGACTTTCTGTTTGTACACATTTCTTTCAGTTAAGCAGCTCTCTGTGTAGTAAGTTGGATAATGAAGGGATAGTTTTCACACAGGGACAGGCCTTGACTTCCCTCCATGCCCATAGCAGTTGTAGGCTTCAGACTTCAGCCTCTAGGCTCTCAGCTGAGCTTTCTGAGCAGTGTGGCTGAGCTGGGCTTTCTGCAGGAGCTGCACATTGACTGTCCTTGCTTTGGCATTTGCATCAGCATAGGGACCTGTCTGTCCCCGTTGGATTAAGTACCTAAGGGATGCGATGAGTTGTAGCTGATAGAAAACAGCCTATGTTAGAATAACCAGAGCAAACTGACTAATCCTGCCCACTGAGCAGGGAACACACAGTGGATTTACCCTGGAAGTGGACAGACAAAAGTCCCCTTCTTTCAGTCCTGCATGAGCAGGACTCACTGTGCAGCTTCCTAGGACTAACACCCAACCCACACAGAGAAAATGCTGACAAGGGCTGAGGGAGCAGACATCATCCTATGGTATTTTTATGCTGACCCATTAGGTCCTTCAGTTTTCATTTGAATGCACCATGTGAAATCTTCCCTTGGCTTCACTGTTTTGATATCTACGAATAACACTCTTTCCTTGAGCAAAAGGATTTCTTTAAAGCAAAAATGTCCTGGGAAGGCAGGAACAACCTCTGTGTCTTGTTGCAACCAAACCACCCAGCCTTTGCATGGCAAGAAGGAGCTAACATACCTGAAAGGCCTGATTTCCTTCACAGGACTTTCTTTTGCACTCCCGTTAGCCAGTATTTGCTAAATAGCTATCACATGGACTTTGGTATTCTCTTTATTTTCCAGATATTCTTTGAGCCATCAGAAAACAGCAGCAATTTAGATGTGCTGTCCAGGCATGAGAAGGGTTGTCTAGATGCAGCACACTCAGTAACAAACTGGTTATGTAGTCTTTTATTCCGGAAAACAGTTTTTAGTGTTATGACCAAATAATACTTGCATTTTAAAAGAATGGAAAGATAAAGGCACAAAAAGTAGGCAATATAAAATATACATGTAAATTCAGATGAAGATTGTAAATTTTAATCTTGTGTACTTTTTGTGTCAAGGAGTAGAGGGGAAATACTCTGTTACCAAGAGAAGTAATCCAACTTTTGCCAGGTAGCCAGAACTAATAAATGAAGAAAGCATGGTTATAGCTGGTGGTTGTTGTTACTCAAAAAAATATGGAGTAATCATTCTAGTTAGTGGAGGAAACACTCTAATATAAATGTTTAATAGCTATCCTTAGAAAATGTAAAAAATTATAAGGGAGTTAGAAAATGTAAAAATTTATAAGGGAGAGCCTATGCCTGTCTTTGGAACTGTGGTTTTTAAATGAAAGCTTCAGGTGACATAAGAAATAGACATAACATTAAAAGTAAATTTTACAAAGCTTGTTCAAATAGAAACACATGTATATAACTGTACTGGGATGCATGTGTGTATATATGTGTGTGTATATATAATATATATATAATATACACACACATACATACATATATAGAGAGTGTATATATATAAACCTAAGTGTGTATGTATATATAGTATATATATGTATATAGTGTATATATGCATATATAGGTGTGTGTACATATCCATAAAGGTGTATTCCTAAAGGTGTATCCATAAAGGTGCATATATATACAGATATATATTTAGTATCTATATTTACATATAGGTGTGTGTACATATTGTGTGTATATACACACATTGGTGTATTTATGTCTACGTATTTTAAATGTAAAAACTCAGTGAAATCTGTGCTTGTAGAAAACCCCCCACAGACGTGCGTGCATGACCCGTACGGACGCGTGCACGCATCTGCCCGCACATCCACCTGAGGCACCGAATCTCTTTAGGCCAGGCTGCTCCTGAGGGGAAGCTCCTGAGGGGAAGCTCTGCGCTCGCCCCCGAGGAAGCTGTGGCGCGGGCCGGCTCCCCGTTGACTCAGCAGCTGGCGAGAGGCTTTGCGGAGCAGGAAGGGCCGGCCGGGTGCTGCCGCTGTCCCCGATCCCGCGTCCCGGCTCTTTATCGGAGCCTCGCCTATTTCCCTACTCGCGCCCACGTGTCGCTCCCGTCTCTGCCTGTTTTGTCCCGGGCAGGGACCCGTCGGCGCTCGCGCGGCGCCGGCCCCGCCCCCTGCGCGCGGCCGCCCGGTCACGTGGGGCAGCGAGAGAAGGCGCGGCCGCTGCCTGCCCCGCCCGGCGCACGTCACNGGGCGGCACCGGGGACGCGGGACAGGCCCTGCGCCGCCCCCGGTGCGCCCGGGCACTTGGGGAGAGGCTGAAGAGCGGCTGTGACAGACCCTGGGTGCCCAGCTCTAACCGCGCTGTGATGGGCTGGTACGGCAGAGATATCGAGGTGTATTTCTGTAGGGTCTGAAAGGTCTCCTCCCTCCTGATGGAAAGAGACCTCTGAACTCTAACTGACATGCCCTTCATCTCCTTCCACTTGCGTTTAAAAGTCCTGTTCCTTTGCCTGACTTGCTTGCTCAGGGGTAAATGCAGTTTCAGCTTTTGGAGTGTATTGAGTGGTGGTCCTACTGTGGCTGCAGTATCCTGTACAGGTGACATACCGTGCTGTGACTGTCACAGACCTCTTCTTCCAGACCGAAAATATTTTGGTGAGGCACCGGGGAGCAACCGGAGTGGTCGTAGATTATCTGTAGTTAATCACTGCTGTTGTAGAGCAGCAGCTTATGTAAACTAGTTATACTTACCATCTTCAGTTTCTGCAGGTTCTTCAGTCTCTGTGTTCAGAAGGGAAAGCACCTGAGAATGTGCTAAATTAAGGAGTAATTTCAAAAGTAAAAGAGGCAGGAGGACGTTCAGAAGTTTTTGAGTCTCGTGTGAGTCTGGTAAATTTTAATTATTAATTGCATTCTGTAGGAGACAATTCTGTGTTGTTTTTTTTTTCTCCGACTTCTTTACTGCTGTATTTTGCTATCATCCTGCATTCGCTGAAACTGGCATTGAAAGCTTTGAGCCCTCATCTGAAGGGATCGCTGCTGTCTTTCAGTAGCCAGTTGTTTTGTTTTGTTCTGAGCAGATCTTAATCACACATGTTAAAAGCAGTAGTTAGTGCTGACCGAAACTCAAGGGCTTCTTGAACTGGTCAGGCATTGTATGTAAGCCTCAGTTAGCACCAGTAAATGAACTGGCGTTGACAACTCTATTTTGAATGAGGAAGCTTGGAGATCACCTCTTTAGAACCTGAGTAGGTAATTCTGTGCAACAAACATGTAGTCTTGGTCCTGCAGTTATTGCTAAATGTGATGCAACAAATGTATTTAAAATGTGTTTGGAAATACATAAGTAAACATGTATGAAAGCTGTAGAAATATTTGCAGTGTTTATTGACATAGCAGGTAAATAAGCACATGAGGCTCATGGGAGCTCTAGTGTTTCTGAAAGTCAGGGGCATACCAGCTGTTGCTGTTCCGCATTGAATGTAAGGTTACCTTCATATCTGTGGTGCTCACGTAAAAATGGTCAGCAAAGAGCACAGGCNCGGAGGCCTCTTCCCGAGCCTACTGCCGGGGCTTCTGCCAGGTAGGAGGCGGGCGTGGCGGGCCGTGGCGCGGGCCGCAGGCCGGGTGCGGGCAGCGAGGATGCGGCCGGGGCAGGCACGGTGCTGCCGTCCTGGGCGCTCGCTCTTCCGANCACCTGAGAATGTGCTAAATTAAGGAGTAATTTCAAAAGTAAAAGAGGCAGGAGGACGTTCAGAAGTTTTTGAGTCTCGTGTGAGTCTGGTAAATTTTAATTATTAATTGCATTCTGTAGGAGACAATTCTGTGTTGTTTTTTTTTTCTCCGACTTCTTTACTGCTGTATTTTGCTATCATCCTGCATTCGCTGAAACTGGCATTGAAAGCTTTGAGCCCTCATCTGAAGGGATCGCTGCTGTCTTTCAGTAGCCAGTTGTTTTGTTTTGTTCTGAGCAGATCTTAATCACACATGTTAAAAGCAGTAGTTAGTGCTGACCGAAACTCAAGGGCTTCTTGAACTGGTCAGGCATTGTATGTAAGCCTCAGTTAGCACCAGTAAATGAACTGGCGTTGACAACTCTATTTTGAATGAGGAAGCTTGGAGATCACCTCTTTAGAACCTGAGTAGGTAATTCTGTGCAACAAACATGTAGTCTTGGTCCTGCAGTTATTGCTAAATGTGATGCAACAAATGTATTTAAAATGTGTTTGGAAATACATAAGTAAACATGTATGAAAGCTGTAGAAATATTTGCAGTGTTTATTGACATAGCAGGTAAATAAGCACATGAGGCTCATGGGAGCTCTAGTGTTTCTGAAAGTCAGGGGCATACCAGCTGTTGCTGTTCCGCATTGAATGTAAGGTTACCTTCATATCTGTGGTGCTCACGTAAAAATGGTCAGCAAAGAGCACAGGCCATGGCAATGAGAGTAATGTTTGCTCCACATCATTCCCAGTGATGGCAATTGTTAGAGTATGATGATGTTTGATTTCTGGAGAATTAGCCTATAACTCTGTAAGTGGAGAGTATGACATCAGTGTCATGCCAGTGACCATCTGTAGCACAAATCCACTTCATATTTGGCACTCCTTGCTGCTTTCCTCTTGCAGTACTGAAACAAAAATGTGGAAGGTAAAAGTATGGGCAGAGCTCTGAAGGTGCTGGTATCACACTGAGCTTCCATGCAGGAGTGTTGTTTTGTGCCTGGCTGTTCATCTCCATGAGTGCTAAGTCTAATAACAGTGAAAAGGAAATAATGTATATGTTATGTGAGAATAAGCAAGGAAAATTACATACCTCTGTTGGGAGGAAGAAACTTCTCTTACAGTTACTTTACTTAGTTCGTAGCTGTGGCAAAGCAACTTGTATTTTACATTAACTGTGAAATGGGAATAATGTTGCACTGTCCTAGGATTGAATGAAAGCTAGAACTGAACTTGAAAGTGATTTCAGAATATCTTAAAGATGTTTCATCTGTGGAAAGAAAACAGTTTGACTTTCGTTTTCCCTTCTATGCATAAATGCTTGGTAATGCAACCCTAAGTGTGAGCTTCTGTAAAGAAAAGAAAATCTATCCCTGCCATCATATCATGCTCTTACATCATGTTTCTAGTTTCCTACTGTTGCAGGTTTCTTACTTAGTAATTACAAATAGTTTTCCAATTTGGCCTTGAAGGGAGATCTTGCCTACAGCTAATCAGATGCCTGGCTTTAACTGTGTTTTGTTTACAATCAGGTTTTATGACAATTACAATAAATATTTTTGCAGTTGAGGCTCATGAAAATAAAAAAAAAATTCTTTGAGTCCTTAAAAAGTCCATAAATTCTAGAAGTCAAGAATTTTAAGCCTCATTTCCTTAACCTCAAATATATGCAATGTAAGTGGTATATTTGTAGATAATTCAATTACTCTATCAAAGCTTTCATCTCTTTGATTCAGTGATCCACTGGATCTTTTTATTTGAAGCTAGAGTCTTTCACAAAGAAGAATGAATTGTAGGGTTAGGTGGTTTTGAGTAGGCTTAAGAAAACCCTAAATGGATTTACTCTGAGCAAGAACACATCAGGAAGTTAATGTTCCAAAAAAGCGCTTCCATTTTCTTTTGATGTTTCATCAACACCTTTGCTACTGAAGCATTTCATGACAGTTTCCTTATATTTGTGAGACTTCCTTGTTAATATTTTAAAAGTTGACTTTTACAATTGTAAGTGGGGTTTTTTTTGTAGTTGAGGAAGGAGAGACTGTCTTGGAAGCAGTATCTTTCTGGTGACAACTGCGTCTTCATGTTCCTAGAAAGTATGCTCCAGTTTTTGGGTTTATTTTAGAGCAGGGTGCACATGACTTACCATAGTACTGTGTTATCAAATCTTTACCTTTCTGAGGTCTGTTCTTTGCCAGCTCTGAAGCCCAGATCACTCTTTTTAATGTCCTGTACCTGAGAGACTGGAATCGTTTGGTATGCTGTGTTGTTTCTATTTGTGAAGGTCTCCTTGGTAATTCATTATTCAGAGCACACCAGTGAAAGTGTTGGAGGTTTTGTTAGTGATTTTAATTATTTATCAACGTGATGATCACTGTTTCCAAGTGTGCATTGAAACTTCTGTATGAGAGTTACAGGTCTGCATATATTGTCTCTTGTATTTAAGACTGGCTATATTTATTTCTGTTTTCTGTATGCAAAAGCTTCAGACTACTTATTCTGGGTCTTAAGACTTATACTGACTGATTTATTTTCTGATTTTGTTACAGTGGATATCAGACAGCAACAGGTCTAAATCAGAAAGCAACAGGTCTAAAGCATTTGTATGTGAGACTTTGTTTTCATAAATATGATTATGCACATGAATTAATGTAACTAAAATTGGTAATACTTCATATAGTAAAACAGTAGATCGAGGGAAACCTCAGTTCTTTTAATATTAAGAAAAAAAGCCAAACAGATCATAAGAAACTAAGATTAACTGTAGCTTTGTTTTATTCCAAGAAAAGTAATATAAAGGTATCCTCATGAGATTGGAAAGGTATGAGGGTGAACTTGCAAAATTCAAAATCTGAAAGGATGAAATTGTAGCTAGAGCAGCCACTTTTTTCTCCATGGTTGTCTTGTATCTCCGTTGGCACTCTGTTACCAGTTTGCATGAAGAAATGTTTTGACTTCAGCTTTCTGCATTTCTGCCCAGGCAGAATTGCACCTTCTAATGGTGATGTGTGCTTTGCTTCAGGAATGCAGTTACAAATTCAGCTCCTGATCATTTTCTGCTCATGCAAATCTGTTCACCTTAAATTTAGCTGAGTATTGAATTCTATCTTATGACTGAAAATGAAGCAATTTGATGTTTCTTGAGTGGTATAATGAGAATTGTATAGAGAGATTAATGTAAATTTCTGCCTTTGAACAAGGTTTTGTTCATTCTATCCTTACAATAGATCCATTGTGAGATGAGTACTAGGACAAGTCTGGCTGTTTAGCTTGTGTCTGCCAACTCAGCGTGAGTGAACTAAATATAAATACTTGAACCATCCTAGCAGTGTTGAAGTGTTTATTTATTTAATGCAGGAGCTAAACCTTGGGGGTTTTTTTAGGTTTTGTTGTTGTTATTGTTTTACGTTACTTGAAATTAAATAGCTGGTTTTTATGTTTTTCAGTTCATGAAAATTCTGTTGTTCCTTTTGAAAGAGGAACAATTTGGTGGTGATGGAGTGCTGCCACTGACAGATGGACTCACAGGAAAGAAGGTGAGAATGAGCAGCTAGGTGAAACCACAGAGGCTCCCTGAAATAGGCCAACTCATGATCATCCTGGAAAATTAAGTGGTGTCAGCATACTCTTTATGTAACTTGTACTGAAACTTACACTAAAGGGAAGATTACTAACTTAGCTTCAGCTTCAGTTGTGTCTGGAACAGTAAAGTTGCTACAACAGCAACTTCTTTTTTAAACTGATTGTTGTAACTTGTGGAGCCATAGCCATAGGCTACAAACTTGAAAGTAACATTCTCAAGTGAACAGTAAATCCTGTCTGGTACCTGCACCTGTGAATTTTGATTCTGGATCAGTACCCCCGCAGTAGACTATTCTTCCACTTCTTTCTTGCGCTGAGATACTTGATAGAGGTCAGATGTTTTTGTAACAAATCCTGTTACGTGAATGTCTGAATTTGTTTTACACTGTTTTCTGAAGTCCTGTTAAATGGATAAAAGTGCAAATATCAGGCTTTGAACTGATTTTAATGCCCAGTATATTGATGAAAACTCTCACTGTTATCATTTTGTGTTCTTTGGAGTGTTTTGCATGTCTGTGTAAAATCTGTATTTTTATCTTAGGTGAAATATCCTTATATTGAGAGTGAATTTTTAAGCCTTTTTTTTTCTTCGTGTATATATTACTATGTATATGTATATATCCTATGTATTTGAAATGCGAGATGGACTCTGCATTTTAATTTTGTGTTTGCTTTTTGGAATAAACTATTTACTTGAATTTTACAAGGGTTCTAGACTGTCACCTATTAGAATTTTTTTTCTTTTTTTTCTTTCTGTTTTGTAGAAAAATAAAGATATTTGGGATAGGCACAGGAGCTAAGAGAGACAATTTAATTTCTTAGCTATTCTTAACTTGAATGTTTCAGAGGTAGGTTGTATAAAGATGTTGTTCCTCCTGTGCACCACAGGTAACAAAATACATAGTTTAACAAATTCACAGTCTGCAGGAATAGGGCTACTTGCATAGGTTTGCTTGCAGTGTGGTGTATCAAAATAGCTTTTTCTGGGTTTGGTACAGGTTTGGAGTATGTTTTATTTCTTGTGCCTTTTCTTCTGGACAAAGACTTATCATTCCATCAGAGTTTTTCTTGCTGTTTTAATATATTTAATTTCACAAGTTCATGCCAAACTGCAAGAACTGATTTATGCAGGGAGTCAGTGACTTGGCTGTTGTCAAATAAAGAGCTAAACCCACTTTTTTCTTTCTGGGTAGATAACAGTCTAGTCTATATACAGTTTTCAGGAAATTTTAGCATGAGTATTAATTTAAATGCTGCCACTCTATATTGATACTTAAAATAGCTTTTTGTATTTAAATTAAGGGATTCTACAAATTCTTAAAACTGTGGGCTTGTAAAAAATCTGAGGAATTTCTTTGTGCTGTGTTGGAGAAGTTGCTGACTGAGCATTCAAACCACAGTGTGTTGGAGTATTAAACTAGTTTTGGATAGTTCCAGTCACTCCTGCGAGCCCTGATACTTGCATAACTATTTCAGGATATTTTTTTCTTCATGGTTCAGTTGATTTGAATGACTGGCTCATTTGAATCTGAGAAACTCATTAAGAATTAAAAGAAGGAAAAAACCCCCAAACAATCAAAACCTCATTTTTATCTCTAAAGGCAGAAATGAAAGTATATAAAGGATGAGCTCTTACAGGTGTAATGTTTTAAACACACTATTAATGGGAGCAATAGGTACACAGTAAAGTACAAATGAGAAAAAAGTTAATGGTTTCAAACAGAAGACACTTGCTTTTTCATTTAAATAGCATTTAATTTACAGTTTGATAATACTAATTTAAATATGTTGGCTTGAAAGTAAAACTGATGTCTGAACTACTAAGCCTTTCCTACATAGGTGTTCCTGACACAGCAAACTTCATCCTAATTGCGTTCCAATTTCCTCCAATCTTTGTAGCTCAGAAGAGGCAGAAGGAGCCAAAGAGAGAGGCCTGGTCTATGTTTGGAAGGCTGGTTCCTGCTCTGTAACTCCAGAAAGGCTTCAAGGCCTCAGTGGAAAGACAGTGTTACAGGCAGCCCTTGGAATCCATCATGGGTTACTTCTAACAGAAGGTAATAAACACCTTAATTGTAACAATCTGGGGCAGTAACAATCTTCAGATATTGTCACGTTTTCTTCTTTTAGAAGTGGTGCTAGAGCTGTGTTTGGAAAGATGAGCTCTGTACTTTGTGCTCTTCATACACATTTGTATGTCCTTAATATGTTCTTAAATTAGCAAGGACCAACAAATACACTTAACTTACTTGACTTGAGTATAGTAGAATTTTTAGCAGAAAAGCATTACTTATTTTAACAGCGCATGCATGCACAGGGTAACGTTAATGTGAGTTGTAGAATTTAACAGCAGCAATTGCAGAGAGCAATCAGCAGCCTTCTTATATAAATAGCCATGGTTTTGCTGAGCCTGGAGTAAGCTAGGAATTCATACCTATTTGTCTGAAGCAGTCTTCAGATTTTTGTATTGGTTTAACAACTGGTTTTACACTCATACTAGGATTTGTTTTTCTTTTTTTCCTCTTCACAGGTGGAGAGGTCTACAGTTTTGGAAAACTGCCCTGGAAGTCAGGACCTGAGCAGTCATGTGTTAACACTCCTATCTTGGAAAACACTTTGCTTGGCCATCGTATTATTACAGTGGCAGCTGGCAGCTTCCATAATGGAGCCGTGACAGAGAGTGGTGTGGTGTACATGTGGGGGGACAATTCTGCTGGCCAGTGCGCAGTTGCTAATCAGCCGTGTGTGCCAGAGCCCCAGCTCGTCAGTATCTGTGATTCTGAAACCAGCCCTCTGTTATCAGTGAGGATTTTGCAACTGGCATGTGGAGAGGAGCACACGCTGGCGCTATCGCTGAGCAGAGAGATATGGGCCTGGGGGAGTGGCTGCCAGCTGGGTCTCATAACAACAACTTTCCCAGTGACAAAGCCACAGAAGGTAGAGCACCTGGCAGGACGTGTTGTGCTTCAGATTGCTTGTGGAGCCTACCACAGCCTGGCTCTGGTACAATGTCTCCCTGTGCAGGAAATGAAGCCTATCCCAGAGAGATGCAATCACTGCAGTCAGCCTCTCATTACCATGACGGACAAGGAAGATCATGTAATCATTTCAGATAGTCACTGCTGCCCACTGGGTGTAGCCCTGTCTGATAACCAACCAGAAACCCATGTTTTCTGTCAGTCATCGGACGCCTCCGAAGGCAGAAGTGTAACAGCTGGCCAAAGTGAGGACTGTCAGAAACCACCTGTGGAACAACATAGGCTTATTGGTTTAGAATCTGATGGACCAAGTGGCCTTACCAGCAGTGATGGACGGGAAGATAGTGGAATTTCTAGTTCAGGAAATACTCTGTTCTCTGACAAAAAAGAAATGAAAGAGTACTTAATCGGTTTGTCAGATCATTCATTAAATGAGAGCCTGAATAAAAACATCTGTACAGAAACTGAACAGGTTGGTACCTAATCACTAGCTCATAATTTGCTATAACTTCTCTTGCATATGTGACAACATTACTTTCTTTACAAATTAACAACCTACTTTAATGTAGCTATGGTGTTTTTATAGTTTCCAAGTGGTTTTTTTCACTGTGATGGTTCTCAGCTTTTAAGTGAAGATTTTTTAGTCCTCCATCATTGTTCAATTGTGAGCCTTCACTGTGGGCAGCCTTGACAGTGCTTTAGTCTCTCCTCTTCATGGTCTGCAGTACCAGAACCACGTAAGCCGATTTCCATGCTCTTTTTCCTGATGCAGGGGTTTCTATTTGTGAGGGGCAGTAAGATTCAGTGAATCTTACTGGTACTCACCTGATTTACCTTTAAGGCAAAGGTTTAATTTCTGTGCCTGGAACAAATCCCTCACAAATCCGAGTTCTCAATCAGTTAAAAATTCTGGATTGCAAATTGCTAAAAGGTTGGACCAAAAGGTTTCTAATGTTAATAATGTAGGCATGGCATAAACTCATAAAAAGGGATGGGGGATGTGTAAGTACTACTCTGTGTGGTGTGGAGAATGATTCAACAACACTGTTTTGATGCTATAGCAGACCAGTCAAGTACTCATCTCTTAGTAAGCATCAGAAGGTTCAAGACCTGTGTATGACTCCCTGAGAAAATGCTGTTTTCTGGTTTTTAGAGAGGAAAAAAAAAAAAAAAAGGGAAATGTAATTAGGGGCAAAGGGAAGAAGATAGAACCCAAAAGTTACTAGACAAAAAACTAATCTGGAATCTTGCAGTGCAGTCTGGCAGTCCTTACCTAACTACTGTCCTGTGAGGAAACCTGCTGTTCTGTGGCCTAATTTGCAAAATTGAAAGTGGAATTCTGAAAATTTCTTTTGTCCTTTAAAGTGTTGTGCAGACATAAATTTATTTTTTTAATAGTTGCAGTAAGACATTCTCCTTAGTGTTTCAGGGAAATAAATTTCACAGTACCTAATAAATAGTTGATTTTTGTTATTGCCTCTGATAGCAACAAAACCCCCGTGGTTTTAAAATCTGTCCAGTAGCTTGGTAGTTCAGCAAGTTATGCTTTCTTACTCTGAGGACTTATTTTAGAGAAATAAATGTTGTGTAAATACATTTGCTCTTACTTTTGCTTTTTGCTAATACAAATGCATTCTAGCAGTTGTGAGCTCCTCAGACCTCTTGCAAGAACTCCAGTTAGGGAAATGACTGAAACATAGCTTCATGCTCCCTTTCTCAACTCCTTGTTCCTGGAATATTTCCAGAGCACTATTTTCCTTCCAGTTTCGGAATCAAGACTGAAATTGATTCACTGAATCTTCTGCAGTTGAGTATACAAGTGAAGAGCAGAGATGAGGTCTAATGTAATGTTTCAGTGTTAGTAAAATCCTTCATTTCTCTTTGCTTTTCTACACAAATGGAGTTTTCTTTTGTGTATTGCTAGGTATGCCTTTTAGAAATAGGATGAAGTACATAGAACCAATCCCAATCCTTTAACCTAAGCTTTAAAGAAGCTTAAAGAAGTCAAAGATTGTTTTTATTTTGACAGAATAAAATGAGCTGTAATATCTGTATTAATACCATTTTCCACTGTGTATTAGATGGGGAAATGGGACTTTGCTGTCTTTGTTTTAATGTTCAAGCTTATTTGTCAGAGATCATTTTGGGCATTATTTCTTATTTGGTGGGTCAGCTGATTGCTATTACAGGTAATGGTGTGCTGGGACTAATAATTGCCTTCAGTCAGTTTGTCCCTACTGTGACTTGATTATTAACTAAGCCTTATATGGATACAACAATGGTGTGAAGGGACACAACCCAGACTGGTTTTAAGATAGGGCTTGCAAAATGAATCCATGAATTGCTATTTTCCTTTTACCATATTGAAGAGAGAACTTGTCTCTCTGAAAATGGAGCATGCTCACTCATGCACTTCAATTGGTGGCAAAGAAGTAGGTAATAAGCCTAAAATTATATCTCTTTTTATATTTGCTTGCAAAGATCCTTTTTTTTTTTTTTTTTTTTGGTATTTAAAAACCCCATACCTGCAGCCTTTTATGGGTGGGCTACAAGACAGGTGCCACAAAGCCCAGTCCATTTAGAAATGGTGCTTGGCCCTACTTTAAAAAAAATGATTCAAAGCAATAGATATACACCTAAGCATAAAAAACATATATAATTTATATTATATACACTTAAAATACATATATAATTTACAATAAAAATTTGTAGTAAACATAACATGGTGTTAAGTCCAGCCCATGGTTTGAATAGTGAATGTGTATTCATCATCCTACTGTTCTGTGCTGTCTGCTCTGATAGTTTCCAATTTTTCTTTGGTTTTAGCCATCTCAAGAGGAACAACTCGGTGCTTGTATCCCTGGCCCTCCGGGTAACAGCACATCCACCTTGAACAGCCTGGTGGCCTCCTGTGCCTCCGCAGTTGGGGTGAGAGTTGCTGCCACGTACGAGGCTGGAGCCCTGTCCCTGAAGAAAGTCATGAACTTCTATGGCACATCTTCAAGTGAGCCAGGATCTCAGTCAGGCAGCAGGTCCCCAGGGCCTGAAGCTCTGAAAGACAGTCGAGAAGAGCAGGTCAGACTGGAATCCATGCAGGGGAAGAAGAGTTCCAGTTTAGTAGATATTAGAGAGGAGGAATCTGAAGGAGGGAGTCGAAGGCTTTCCCTGCCTGGCTTGTTGTCACAAGGTAAAAAAGCATGTTGGGGGAAAAGCACTGGAAAACTTATAATAATGTGGAAGTTTGTAAGTCAAAAATACCCCAAGCATTTAATAAACACAAATCAAATGATGTGTCAAAAGTCTTTATGAATTCTAAACTATATCTTAGGACTTGAAAGCAGTGGAGAGGGTGAAGGCTAGCAGATACTGCGTGCTAAGAAAACCAAAAGCAGGGTGCTTTTATTTAACTAATTTCTAGTTAAATTAAGGTAAGGTGAGCATGTGGGAGGAGTCCTGTTGCCAAATGATGCTAAGAAGAAGATAAAATTCTGTGTAGAAGATAAAATTCTGTGTGGTCTGTAATCTGCACTGCACTGAGCTGCTTTTGAGTCAGGGACCTGTAAGTATTCCAGTTCCCACTGCTGAACTTCAAAGTTAATGACCTTCTTCCCTCACAGATTTTAGTGTTGTTAATCGCTCTTAACATGTATGTGGTTTAGTTCTATATTGATCTTGGATTTGAGGGGAGTTTTGGAAGTATTGGAATCTTCTGTTCACTGCAGTGTTATATTTTCTTTCAAAACACTTTCTTTAATATATAGTTTGTTTTGGTTCATTTGCTTCGTTATAACTGCATTGTTGTCATATGTCTGCTATCCTTTAGCAGCTGGTAAAAACTACTTGACATGCTATTATTAGCACCTATGTTACTTCTTTCATCCATAACCTGTTGTCTTATCTATCAACCTTTGTTCTCAGGCTTGAATTAAAACTGCTTTAAGAAATTTTGATCACTTACTTTTAAGTAGCACTGTTACTGTGTAACATACAATCTGAGTGATACATTTACCAAAACACTTAGCAATTTTTCTAATTCTTGGCCTTTGTTCAGTTTCCCCAAGGCTCTTACGGAAGGTAGGACGGGCAAAAATGAGGACTGTGGCTCTGACTCCAACCTACAGTGGTGAAGCTGATGCTCTTTTGCCCTCTCTAAGAACAGAGGTGTGGAGCTGGGGGAAAGGGAAGGAAGGTCAGCTAGGGCATGGTGATGTTCTGCCAAGGTGAGATTTCTTTGGTAAATGTTTTTTTTTATTCACTGGATTGCTAGAAAATTTTGGTCATTGAACTGTCTCAAATTCTCAAATTTAAGCATCTGCCATGCATTATGTTCTTGTTTTTTTAAGCATTGTGACCTAAGTTTTTTCAAATAACGTGTTTTATGTTGTATTGTTACCAAGCATCACTCAATTATGACTTCTCCCCTTGTAATCAGTAACAGTTTTGATGATATTTTGACTTAGTCCAAATTAGGGTGAGGTCTATCATCAACTTTTGCCTTTCCTGACCATTTTGACTATGCTGGTTTATTGCCAAAAGACTCCATATGTCTTTGTTTTTTCTAATTTGTTTTAGGGAAGAAAATAAAACTTTGAGTGTTTTTGCATTAAGAGTACTTCTGATAATATTTTTTCTTTTTCCTGCCTTCTACCCCTCTTCTCTCGCCTTATGGGTTCTGGGGATTGACAGGCTTCAGCCACTGTGTGTGAAAAGCCTTGATGGAAAGGAAGTGATTCACCTCTCTGCTGGTGGCCATCATTCGTTAGCACTCACTGCCAAATCCCAGGTACAAGTGATTGTTAACATTATTGTTTATCTCTGACATAATTATCATGTTTGGTCTTTCCAGTTTTTTGTTTCTTTTGCTTCTAAACTTTTGTTCCCATTTGTGGGAGGCATCATGGAAGTAGTGTGGAATCTATTTCTGCTCAAGTTCTGCACGTACCATCAAGATGTTTAAAGATTGTTGAGACTTGATTTGGTTCTGTTTCTGAAAGTGAGAATACAATCTGAGAATGTAGGAAGACAGTGAAAATTAAGGAAATGCTTCTTAGTACACAAATCCTATCTCCTAGACCTGTGTGTGTTTGCACACTTGATGTGTTCTACTACCGCAGTTCAGTATGTTTCCATGTGTATAAATATACATTCTGATGTTCAGCACTACTTCTTACAGGTGTATTCCTGGGGCAGTAATATCTCTGGCCAGCTTGGTCACTTGAGCTCCCCAACAACAGTCCCTCGTCTCTCAAAGGTACTTGGTTTTCTGTGTTCTTCTTCTTTCAGTTTAGGGTCTCTTGTACAAGTGAGTGCAGAGTAATTTCTGAGAATGACCTGTTCGTGGATCTGTGTGCTATTTAGTAATAGAGCCCTTGATTTTCTTTGGCTTATGCTGTGAAGTGATTTAGATGAGCTTGTGAAAATCTACCCAAGAAGTCCTTTACATAGACATCTACTGGTTTTTAAACACAGTGAGATTCTAGAAGTGAGAAATGTGACTGGTTGTATCTTCTTATTTCACTTTTATCTTATATTTGGTTTCTCCGATATTGATGTTGCAGTGCTGAAACTTCTAAATACTTCGTAACTCTGTTTTTATTCAAAACAGTTGTTTCTAGCATTTTTAGCTTGGCCGGAACACGACCACATTTGTTGTTTCCATATTTCCAGAGCTTTGCAGAGCCTTGGCAGTGGGTTTCCTCTTTGTTTTGAACTTTTCATCACATTGACTCAATAGCAGAATAACAATTTTTGGGTTAGACCACAGCCTTTCCCATGTTTTCTGGTGCTCATCTTAATGGAAAACTAGCTTCACAATTTTCCTGCATAGGCCTTATGCATATTAATGTACAGCAGATTAACTGTTTCCCAAGTTTATATAGATTTTGTGGTTAAATGTAGAAGGGAGAATAGTGTTCCAACTTTAATCAAGCTCACTTGATGCCCATTTAAAAATAAAACTGTTTTGTAATTGAAAGACAAAAAAATCAGCCATTAGAAAGAAAACTGAAAAGAAAGACTTTTCAATATATGTGCAAGAAGTTTATTTGTTACGAGATACTTAAAATTGAAAAATTGGCCAGTTATTGCAATGGTTTATCTAGGCAGGTGTATTATGTACGTGTGACTGGAAGAGTTAACTACTTGTCTCTCCTTCCAGCTTTGGGTGATGGTTTTTAATGTCTTCCTTCCTCGCAAATTTTAGGTGTGTGGTGATGGTGTTTGGGCTACAGCAGCAGGACTCAATTATTCCCTCTTCATAGCAGATGAGAAAGACTTCCAACCTGGATTATATTACAGTGGCCCGGAGACATCAAGAGAAAGTAATTCGAATGAAAATAGCAGTACTAAGAGTCCAGTTTTGTTACTAGCCTGTAGTAAGGTGAGTGTTATTTCCTTTAGATCAGTACAGATCCTACTGGTGCTCTTAGGAAATAGCACAATGCTGGTAGCTTGATGAGCTTTAAGGATGTCAAGCCACATTATTGGTTCCTAGTAGTTAAATGAGGAGCACAGTAGGTGGAGGGCAGAGAGGAGGCCTATTTAATATTGTTCTTTTCCCTGCCTGTTTCTTGGCCTTTCCTTCTCTTTGAGGGACAAGAAGGGATTTCCAGTGTGTTTAACCAATTTCCTTCCATGTGTGCATGCTGCAGAAATGCACTCTTTTATTGTGCTCTGTTTCACCACAGTCTTTGTGTTCAGTCTTGACTGCTGTCACTCTTCACTTGTCTCTCAGCTGAGGCCACTGGCTGCTCTGTTGTTACTCCATTGCAATATTATGCCTCCTGTTTGTGACTGGGCAGAAGGTCCCTGTGAGTTCTGCACCATCTCCTTCCCTACCCTTCCCTTTCACATGAGTGTAAAGGGCTATCTGAGCAAAAATGTGCATTTGATGTTAACGGGAGACAGGAGGTGCCCTACACAGTCTTTTTCATGAAGCTGAATCTTACATGTGCCTTGAGGATGGCATGAGGTAGCAGTGTGTACTGTGACTGCATGTCCTCTTCAAAATTGTTTGTGTGTGGTTTCATACCAACATACATTTAAGGTAACAAAAGGGAAATAGTGAGGGTAGAGTGTCTCTGCCTTAGCTCCTCTGGGTATCACTGCTACTTCCCTAAATTGGGCAGAATAGCAGTTTGGAAAGTGTTTTGAGGAGGGACAGAGATTTAGACACTGGGTCTGTGTCTGCATGCAGACACACATACCTGTTTTCCTTCTGTAAGACTGTAGCTAGCCATTCCTTTCTCTTTAAAGGTGACGGGTAGGCTCTTGTATATGAGAATTGGCCTGTGGGTTGCTTGTTGAACAACCTTGGCTCAGTGTTTTGAGGGAATCCTTTATTTAGCAACCAAGGAAATAAGAGTAGAGCTCAAACTCTGAATTACTCTATGGCAATGCATATGAACAAAAATTAGTGAGGAACCACAGTGCATCAGTGGCACTTGTGCACATCTTAGGGAAGCATTTTGCTTTGAAGTACTGTGGGAAGCAAATACCTACTGTTAGTAATACTGCTGTATCAATAAACTGGACTCTTATCAATAAATAGACATATTCCTGGTCCAGAAAGGACCTGTTCAGAGCAGTCATAATTCTAATAATGTCTTGTTCTTCTCTCTTCATATGTAATAGGAGAAATAGCTGATGTAATGATGCTGTTTAATAACATTGTTGATACAAGCATATTGCAGTTCAGAAGACTGAACTTAAGGTCACTATCTCTTAAACATGGAATGGTTGTATGAGCCACCTTAAAAGGTGGTCTGTTCATTGTCTTTAGGCTCTGTCAGAGTCAGGAAAATGAACAGCAGTGGCTAAAAATATATCTTCAACTTTCGTTGTTCTTGTATTAAGCCAGTATTGAAAGGGTTTGTTTTTCACTGAAGGTAATTAATACTTATTATCACTTAGTACTCTTTAAAAATATGCTTTATTTGCATTACTCTATTTTTAAATTGGAGTGTAAAAAGAAAAATATTAAAACTGCTGTTTTTTCTTTTCTCTTTTTCATCTTTCAGATAGGGTATATAAGCAATGTGATAGCTGGTGGTGACAACTGTCTGGCCTTAGTAGACAAAAACGTAATGGGATATATTGCCAGTTTGCATGAGTTGGCTGCTACTGAGAGAAGGTTTTATTTCAAACTGAGCGAGATCAAATCTCAGGTCCTTAGACCTCTTTTAGGTTTAGGTAAGACCTTCTTTTAATGTTTTCCTTGATAACATTTCCCTGAAGTTCCACAACAAATTTCTATTATGCAAAATTTATAAGTAATAATATTTTTTCAAGATAACTTGAAGGTCTTGCTTTCTCCCCTGTTTGGATGAGGAGGTGAAAGACAGTTGCATTTTGACAGTGTGCGTTTTGTTACTATTTACGCTTTCCTGATGGTTTCACCTGAAATACCTTCGTTATGTGCGCTGTATTTAGTCTAAAACTGTTGAATTTCTGATTCTGAATAATGTAGCCATGAGGTGAAAGTGCTGATAAAACATCTAAACAGCACCAGGTTTTGATTCTCTCTGTTAATGGGTGCTGTTCTTTAATAAGGTAAGCTAAATTGCTTTCTGCTCTGTTGCAGATAATTTGGGCAATGCAAATACAATCCAGTTGTTGCAGGAAATGGCAAGCAGATTCAGCAAGCTGTGCTATCTCATTGGTCAGCATGGAGCTTCTTTAAGTAGCTTTCTTCATGGAGTAAAAGAAGCCAGGAGCTTGGCCATCCTGAAGCATTCCAGTCTCTTTTTGGATAGTTACACTGAGCAAGTATCCAATTCCCTCTCATCTTGAGTCTCTGCAGGCTTAATCTACTGACTGCAACAAGCCCTGAGTTAAGGGAAAGTAGGTCATAAGGAAAGCTATGTAACTGTTGTATTGTTGTGATTTAGAAATAAATATATGGAGAGTTTTACACAAACGGATACATTTTGTAGTGGGATGTATTTCCAAGCCTTCACCAGTGGAGCGCATGGACAGCATCAGCTTCCCTTGTGTAAAACTCTGCGTACAGACTCTTCTTTGGTTGCTGCCTATAAGCCTAAATATTTATTACTTATTAAGAATCTTGTAGTATAATGTGATAGAATTACCTAGGCTGCTAATTAAAGCTACTTTTGGTGGTTTATTGTGGTTACAAAATGCTTTTTCAATAGTCATTAACTAAAGGTTGTCTTCCAGAAGAAAATTCTTCTGTCTTTGTATCTGCTAAACAGCTGGCATTGCACCTGTCACCCAAAAGCTGGAGCTGCTTTAGTAGTCAATTTTTTTAAAAAATTAAGTCTGGATTTTCCTAGTTATTGTTTTTGTTGGCTTAATGCTTTTGGGAAAGAAGGTCTGTGCAGTCAACTTGTTCCCTGTCTTTCTCCTCAGTAACTTCTAGTTTCTGGACAATTTTGTTTAAATGTGACAGAAGTCTCATCATACTTAATACCTACAGGTTTTTGTGAAAAAATGGCTTAACAGAGAGTCAAAAATGTCATATCTGAATGTAGCTTTGGTTACCAAATATCTGAAAATATCTAAGGAAACAAAATTTTAAGATTACCAACTTCAGTAGTTATCAACTTTGTTATGCAGTAGCATTTTAAATGGACAACTAGTTGCAGGTTTTTTGAATACAAGCACAACAGATAACGTTTTTGCTGGGTCAGTAATAAACCTATACTGTATCACCCTAAAAGAAGCTTTCATCTCTGTTTATCATATAGGTTGTTCATAATTCTAAATATGTATTTTCTCATTTTCTTACTTAGTCTTCAGCTTGAATTTTTCTTGTAACCTGGATTTTCAAAACTGGTTCTCATTACTCAGAATAGAGAGTTTTAATTTCTTCTTCTTCAAAGACTGAAATACCTAATCTCTACTCTCACTACTGCTTGTCTTCTGCTCTTCTCCTTTGCTCCCTAATGCCTACATGTTTTTATGTGTAATGCCATGAGCATCTTTCAAGGATCAGTCAGGCAACATAAGTATAACCTGTTAAAAGGACTAAGCAGAGACCTCTTCCCTTAGAGAAAGGTGGTGGTTTTTTTGGTTTTTTTTGGTGTTTTTTTTGGGTTTTTTTTTTTTTTTTTTTTTTTTTTTAATGGTGCTGGGGAGAAGTCACAGGTAAAATGCCAAATAGCAGGAAAAGGGAAAATTCTTATCTTGAAATTTCCTTCTTAACTATAATTAGAAGCTAGCAGTACTAAGTGGTTGAAACAGGTGATTTGTTCTGTACGTGCCCAAATCTGTGAGAAACAAAAAGAGAATTAAAGTAAGCCCTCTGCATTGTGCCAATGGCAGCAGAAATGTGGGCTAGTAATGCATGTTCAGTGTTCCATGTAGAAGGTGGATGCCAGGTGTTCAGTAACACTGAGTGTTGCTCAAGTCCTATAAAACTTGTATAGTAAAAGATATTACAGATGTCATTATAAACTATTGGACATTACAACAGTTACTACTTTCAGGGATGTTTTCATTTTATAACTGAAGATCTTTTTCTTCCCTGTATTAGGTATTGTACTTCAGTAACAAACTTCCTCGTAATGGGAGGATTTATGCTCCTTGCAAAGCCAGCAATGTAAGCAAACCTTTACCATTTTTTTGACGTTTTTATCAATTAGCAAAGAACTGTAAAGAATGGAGTGTGTATGTGTGTAGGAACGACCATTCAGAGACTTGGTCTCAGCATACTTGGAGTACACTAATTCCTTTTCTTTCAGATGAAGAGAAAGTTACCTTAACTGTGATAAAAATTAAGGTTAAAATGCTGCTGAGTTCAGTTACTTCATCTTGAAGTAAGGAGGAGAAAGGAGGAAGAAAGCTTGTTACTGCAAATTCCTTCAAAGAAACATAGAATTCAGATAATGATTTTTTGAAAACTTTAGTTAAATGAGGTTAAATGTTCTTCATTATTCAGTGTTAGATTTATTCTTTCAAATGTTTCTGTCAATAAAATACAGAAGAGAATTAGCTACAGTAGATAATGTGAATTCACTTTCCTTTGAATTCTTTTATTTTATGTTAGTGCTTTAAAATGATGCAAAAGCAACATTTCTGCATGTGCATCTTCTGTGCCTCTCAAGGTTTCTTGCTCTATTTCATGCATAGATGCTGTAAACGGGAGGAAGGAATTGTATCTAAAGGCCTGACACAGTACACTTGAGGTTTCCAGGCCATAAAGCTTTTTTCTCATTTCAGTAGTATTTTTGTCTAGGAAATAAAGTAGTGACTCTGGATCTCTCACCCTAGTGCTTTGAAGAAGTTGTTGCACTGACAGTAATTTTTAATTTGTCTGTGGAACTGCTGCCTTTTCTTCCCAGATTCTGTAATCTGGGAGTAATTCCATTAACATTTATGGAGCACTTTGAATGCAGTGTAAATGGTGATATTGGAAGTTCTTGGGAATGCAGGTACCTAGAACGAAGAATATTCTGCACTCGAGGACCGGTGCCAAAGTCTAAATACAGAATCCCCCTGCAGAGAGACACTGAGAATCTTTTTTCATTGGTCAGGATTTTTAGGATGACTTAGAGAACATCTTGGTTCAAGTATAAGTTTGTTTATAATTCATTCTGAAATTGCCCATGCTGAATTCATCACATCAATTGTCACTGCTGGGTGTCACAGCTTCTCCTACTGCAACCGGGGTCTCACTAGGTGAATAACACTTCAGGGAAGAGATGTTATGCAAGTTTTGTCCTGCTCTTTGCAAAGGGAAGTTAAGAATATCTACTGCTAATGATGAATTTCTCCCCACTCCTTCCCTGAGGGATGCTGTCTTAAGTAAATGGTTATTGGTGTCAGTCCATCTTTTATGGATGTTCAGCAGCATGAATGCATTAGATGCAGTCCTGACTTTAAATAAGTGCCAGCTTCAATGGAAGTCTCCATAGCTGGCAGGTTTTTGAGCATGCCCTCTAAAAGAGTAGACAGGCTGTACTGAGTGTTGTCTGTTACTGTTTTGTGCTTTTCAACAGAGAAACCTCCATGTGAGGATCTCAAAATTAAAAACAGCAAGCTGTCCAGGGGCATAAATTTAAAATGAAGAAAAGCAGTCTTCTTTCTAAAGAAGGTTTTATTCCTAAGGCTTGTTCAATAACAGAGTTCTTAAATATCATTAGCAGAGCAGGACAAGGTACAGTATTTTGTGTGAGATGGCATCTCACTAACCTTGTAGCATTCTTAGGGAGCCTGCTGTGACCTCTGATCTGTTTTGCTGTCCCTGGGACTTGCTCTCTCAGCTTCACCTGATTCTTGCAGCTTGTGGTTTAAATGCTTCCCAGCTGGATGTGTTTCAGTGCACGTGTCCTATGTGCCAGCACCAGTGAGCACACACATGTGGCGAAGGAGAGGGAAAAATAGGTGTGCTTTCCTTTTAATGAAGAAATCCTGGATTGTGTGCTAACGTACTGTCTTCAGAATCATTTCCCTCTTCTTCTCTGAGCTAGATTAGTTCTCCCTCTTGGAAATCAGACTGAGCATTGAGCAGATTTCCTGCCTTTCTCTGAGGTAGGATGTAATTTTTGTAGTTAGGGGAAGAACTTGTCTGTTGCCTTGAACAACAGGAGGGGGAAGAAATTATTTCAGTATATTTTGGGAAGTGCATTAGAACAAAGTTAAGATTCTTTCAGGCCTTCTGGTGTAAATCAACAGTGTTAGAAACTTTTAACTTTAAAAGCAATGGGGAAGTCTTTGCACCTGTTTGTTCTTTACTAATCAAGTGGTAAAGAGGAAAAAGGCAATTGCACACTCCAAGTGAGCAACAGAGTCAACTTTCTTCAGCCAGTTTGATGACTGAGCATATGAAATCAGAAGTAAAAAACAAGTCTTGTGTTGCAGTTTTAGCTACGTCTTTACTGCTGTACTTCCTCAAACTAAATTGTGAATAGATGAATAAGCAACATGCATTTGCCCTTATAATTTGTATTGGTTTATGATAATCCAGAAAACTGTCTGGGCTCATTTACATGAAAAATCACAGATGTCTGTCTTTTTTCTTCTCTCGTCCCTCTGTTTCCCCATGGTCCCATCATTTAGAGACTTCTTGAGTAAAAACCAGGAACTGTTACAGAAATTGTCTGAGAAGAATGAGGAAAACCTCCAGCTAGTGGAAGTTTTGAATGCTCTGTTTTTCATGCCATTTGGACGACTTCATAATTATGCCAGAACTTTGTTAAAGCTTGCCACGTGTTTTGAAGTGGTAGGATGGCTTTTTTTATCTATAGTTCAATAAATACACACATGAAACTTAAAGCTTGAAAGTAACTGTGTGAAGCAAATGCCAGGTAATTAGAAACAGCTTATTCCTCAGAGGAGCTACCTCAAAATTGTATTTGCTGCAGGGAAGATAAAAAGATCTTGTAGATTTATTTGCACAGTCTTACACCACCTGCACAGAGCACATGACAGGTAGAAACTTGTTACCCTGCCAGAGCTTGTTTGTGTGCCTGAGTGCTTAATTGCAAATGTATTGTTTTGATGTTTGCCTGTTGCTTTTGAGTTTCATCTGGCATCACTGGTGTAGCTACCCTTGGCTATAATACTCTACTAAAAACATTACATATATATTAGGTAGACTTTTACCACCCATTTAGATGTATATAATTGCTTTGTTATGAAATAAAAGATGACTAAACAGGAACAGTAACTACTTGTACATTTAGACCAATACAGTAATTTAGAATATTGTTCCTGCAATTATGAGCACTACTGCTGGTACAGCTTGTTAAGCTGCAAGAAGGCAGATCATACAATTGTGTATTAATCATTCTCCTTGTAACATTTGGGGACCTTCTTGTGATTTTTAAAAACTCTCAGCACACCAACAGAACATGTGACCAAGAAAATAACTCTGTCTTGCTCTGTTTAGTACCCAGGCCAACTGTCATGCACTTAGTGCTGATTTAATAAAATGAGCCATTGTATTGCAGTTTGGTTGGTGGTGTTGGTACAGGCATTCAGAAACACCCTAAGCTCTGTCTTACCTTGTATCCTACAGGCATCTCCAGAATACCAGAAGCTGCAGGATTCTAGTTCATGTTACGAGAGCCTTGCTGTCCATCTTAGCAGAAAAATGAAAGAAGCAGAATACACCCTTGGCTTCTGGAAGACCTTTCCTGGGAAAATGACGGTATAGCGACGATTGCCAGTCCATTAGCAGCTAGAATCTCTTGCTCTTAGTGCTTAGTGTCTATTACTGATGCTGCTGGCCCAGTTGCTCTTGGTGTTTTTTCCAATTGGTGTTGCTGTAGTACTCTTTACTTTAGAAAGACTGGGCCTTTACTGTGAAAGACTAAAGCACCAACCTTACACCACAATCAGTGAGAAGTGAGGTTGTGTCCTTTTGCTTTTGACCCCACCTGTAGGACTCCTTGCGGAAGCCGGAGCGGCGTCTGATCTGTGAGAGCAGCAATCGGGGCTTGTCTCTGCAGCACGCGGGAAGGTTCTCTGTGAACTGGTTCATCCTCTTCAACGATGCTCTGGTGCATGCTCAGGTAAGCCAGCTTGGAGCCAGGAACAAAACCTTTTCTCTGCTTCAAACATCATTACATATTTTTCATACAGTGAAGTTTTTGCAGTGTAAAAATAAATCTGAAATTATGTGCCTTTTTAACATTTGATTGCATTGCCCTGTGGCCAGCATGGTTTCTGTTGGCTGCTTCTTGGAGCAGGGTGGTAGAAAGAGTCCCTAATGCTTAATTTTTCCTCAAAGAAAGGGAAAAATGAAACTATTTGGAAAAAAATAGGGCAGGGTTAATGGATCAGTAACTGGTGATGTTTTCCCTTCTCCTTTCCTACAGTTCTCAACACACCATATCTTTCCCTTGTCCACACTGTGGGTAGAAGCTCTTTCAGAAGAAGCTGGTAATGTGTGAGTATTCTTGTGAAGCTGAAATAGTCTGATATTTTGGGAGAGAAGATGAGGATTTCGTAACCAATTATTGTGAATTTGGAGTGGAATACGGTGATTGCAGCCGTGTCTACCCTTTTTTCTTGTTTCAGAAAATGTTGTATGTCTAGGTCTTAAAAAGAAGTTGTGTAAACATCAGAAAAAATAAGGTGGTTGAGGGGGAAGCAAGTCTTCTTTGCTGCTGCTTCTTTTTATTGCTGACTTAAAGGGAATGCTAGCTGGGGTAGGGAAGAGAAGATACAATATTGATGCTCTAAGAAACCTTGGGTCTTCAGGATGGAATTTCACAGATTAAAATATTTTTTCCCCCATGTAGGAATGGGTTGAAGATTACAACACCAGAAGAACAGTTTGTTCTTGTTTCTTCAACACCACAGGAGAAGGTGGGCATATCTACAAATTTGACACAATTTCAGTGATGCAAATGAGGCTTTTCCCCCTACCTGTGAAACCAATCTGGGAGAAGGATTGCCTGAGTATTTCCCAAGAATGAAATCTTTCTGCAGCTGGGTGTGCAGGCTGGCTGTACATGGTGGCTGAGGGTAGCAGTGCTGCAGTGCACAGCACTGTGCTCAGCAGTGCCAGGGACAGGACTGTGCTTCCTGTAAAGGTGAGAGTCAGTGCAAAGACAGGTGTTGGCTAAATTCTGTGATGAACCGCTTTCTGTTTCAGACCAAGTGGCTGAGGGCAATAAGCCAAGCAGTGGATCAGGCCCTTAAAGGGACTTCTGACATGATTCTGTACGGAGCTGGTGGGAACGTGCCAAGACAGGAACCTCCTATTTCTCGCAGTGCCAAATACACCTTCTACAAGGACCCTCGATTCAAGGATGCTGTTTATGATGGGAGGTGGCTTTCAGGAAAACCACATGGAAGGTAAAAGCATTGGAATGGAGTGGTTGAAACCAAAATGAAGTGGTTATGGTAACAGTAAGTAGGCTTACTCACAGAAGGTATTTGGAAAGTGCAAAGTGAACTGGTTAACTTATATATTGCCATGGGTTTGTATTTTTTTCCAGAGGGATCCTAAAATGGGCAGATGGACGAATGTACTCTGGGACTTTCCGGGCTGGGCTGGAGGATGGGTAAGATATTCTCACTACTTATGGAGCTGGGCAAGAAATACTTTTTGTTGTAGGAGAAAACAACAAAACTTTTTAATTAAAGGTTTTGCAGTGACTCTTACTGACCTTTCTTACAACATAGTGATGCACCTTCTCTAGTGTTTTCTTTGCTATATTTCTGGTAGAGCAAAGGTATAGTAACCTAGCAGGGAGACAAAATCTTGAATTGAGACTTCAGGGTTTGGGTGAAAACTAATGAGAGAATGTGATCTTGATGATGAAGGTAACTATTACAGAGGAGACTGAAAGTAGGCTGAATGGAAGTTCTAGACATTATCATGTTATCTGGTGAAACAAATAAAACCACTTGAAAATAACTTAATGTATTACACAGCTTTGAATTAATCAGTGGATTTCATTGCTAAGGATCTACTTAGAGGACTGTTGAGGCTGAGAGATGAACTTATCTCCAAAGGCATTTTTATATGCATCTTGTGAGCAGACATGTCTGTACTGGGCAGGATAAAAATATGTGAGGAGTCCTTTTGGTTTCCAGATGTATTTTCAAAATACTGGGTTGGAGGGGAAATTGAAATGTGGTCTGACTGCAGGCAGCTTTTTAAAATTCCTCTTGGCTATTGGTATAATGTCAAGCTATAAAACCAGATTAGAGCTTTGGTCATTTGTAACTAAGTGTAACTAATCCTGGAGATTTTAGGGTTGTTGGAGATGGAAATGTTGCAAACAAATCCCAACCAGAAATAAATGGCTTCGTATTTAGCTGTAACTGCTGAAATTATCAAATGTGTATACTTGTATTTCAGCATGCATGTTATAGTCTCAGCACTTAACAGTAGTGTCTTGCTGGGTGGACATGCTCTTTGGAGAACCTTCAGAATTGGATTTTAATCTCCTCAGGAGATTAAAATCAATAAATGCAGCTGTGTATCTCATTCTTTTCAGGCATACTGAATTTGGGAATAATTCCTTTACACTGAGCATAATTGAAAGCTAGCATCTTTTTAAAGCATCTTTTCTGCAGCAATACAGGTCCTCATCTTTCCCTGGAATAGAGTGTACTTGAGTTATCAAGAGCTGAAGAACATAATAAAGGTAGAAGCAGTCTTAAGATTTGAGAAAGCTCATGGCTTGAGAAAAATGCTGCAGTGTGGTGGCGAGAGGAGTACTTACAACACGTCACAGTCAAGCAGGAGAGAGCAGTATGGACTGAAGTGGCCTAGTGATGCTGGAATACTTACTTTCTCTTATAAAAAATACCATCTGTGACTGCTGTAGTTAGAGATGCACTAAAAATGAGAGAGAGCATTCAGATTTTAGAATGGCTCTGTGATGTGTATCTGCTCTGTAAACGAAATGTATTGGTGTTACAGCTGCTTGTGTTCCATCTCTGCACTGGCAGGTATGGTGAATACAGAGTGCCTAACAAAGCACTGAATAAAGACGACCATTACGTGGGATCCTGGAAGGAAGGCAAAATGTGTGGGCATGGAGTTTACAGGTAACACGTGGCACTTGTGCTGCTGTCACTGCAGAAGGGAGAGCAGTTGCTCACAATGCAACTTTTACAGTGGTCTGTTATTAATGTCTGTTCTAATGTTGCTGCCATCTTGCAGTAAGAGAGGATTATTTGTTCTGAGAGATAAATATAACCTCTAATGGCCTTGCTTGTTGGGCAGAGGGTGCCTTTAAAACAACAAAGCATCCAAAGACTTGTATTAAAGGACCGCTTTTATCCTGAACAGACTCCAGCTGTAGTTGCTTGATGTGGTTGTAATGCAATTCCTAGAAGGAAAAAGAGAGGGTTGATCTGTTTGGGGGAAGCACCCAACAAAACAAAACCAATCAAAAACTCCAAGACCAGCCCCCCAACAGAGCAGTGGATGACAGGACTCCTGTTCTTTTGTTGTTGTTGCTGTTCCAGCTATGCTACCGGTGAGGTGTATGAAGGGTGTTTCCAGGATAACATGCGGCATGGGCACGGGCTGCTGCGCAGTGGGAAGCTGACCTCTTCTTCTCCCAGTATGTTCATTGGACAGTGGATAATGGACAAGAAGAGTGGTTATGGAGTTTTTGATGATATCACAAGGTAATGCTTCCACAAGTCCTTAGAACTTGGGTGTGACATGCAGTTGCAAAAAGTAGGGAAGGATTTGATTTGTTAGTACCAGTAACAGTGCATGTCTCTTTTTTTCTTTGTTATTGCTGTGCTTTCTCAGTTGATGGCATAAAGAATTGGGTGTAGGAACTGCTATTTAGTGCTGCTTTTGGAGGGAATGGTGGAGGGATTGCACTGTTTTTGTCTGTCTTGCTTTTCTGTCCTACTCCTGCCCAAAAACTAGCTCTGAATAGGGTGTCTTTCTGAGGTGTTGTGCATGTGCTGAAAGTGTTATGAGTGTCATGTGAGTATTCTTTTCATCTCCACTTCCTGCCACCTTATGGGGCCAGTCAGCTGGGAGGGATCCCTGAGCTTAGGTTAATGGTTGGGCTTACTCTCTTTACTATAAACATAATTTTTCCTGGGTGCATTTCAAGGGAAATGCTTGCTAACAAGCATTAGTTTCCCTCTAAAAGCAGAAGAAAAAGCCTTGACAAGTTAGTGGTTTATTAATTGTATAATAAAACATCACATTCTCTTTCAGAACAACTGGAAAAATAGGCTGTTTCAAAATATTTGGGACTTGCACTAAGTTTCAAACAACTGTAGCCTGACTTCTGTGTGCTTACATACAGAAAAAAAAAGTATTTTAAATACTCTGAAAGAGGCTGATGTTTATTTGTGAGCAATTTTTAATTGTCTAAATAATTTTTTTGATATCATGACCTTTGTTAGGCTGTTATACAGAAACTTTCTACAATATGATGTTTCCTTGTAATTTTTGCACTCTAGTATTTCAAAAATGTAGTGTATGAATTTCTAGGTCTCCCTCCTATTCCCCAAGAAGAACAGCTCAGTTTCTTCTTATTTATTATTCCTTCAGTTTGAGTCATCTGACTTTAGGTAAAAGAAATAAAAAACCTTGGCAAAACAAAAACCTACTGCTCACATTACTTGGGGCGTGCACTGGGCTTAACAGGGCTTCAGGATCATTTCAGCTCATCAGCTTGCTTGGATATGGCCAATTTGAAATGTGAATTGTGAAAGTTCATTATAATTTATTTGTTTCAAAAAGAGTCTGTATTTCTGTGGAGCTGGTGAAACTAAACTGCCAGGCCCAAAGCAAGGGCTCTATGACTCTATTCTGGTGGTTTTTGTAATGGACAAATGTGGCTGTAAAGCCAAAGGAAGATTATAAATGTACTATTTAGACTCTCTTTTTCCTACTTTGTTTTTCTTCAGGGGAGAAAAGTACATGGGAATGTGGCAAGATGATCTTTGCCAAGGCAATGGTGTTGTGGTTACTCAGTTTGGACTGTATTATGAAGGAGCCTTCAGCACAAACAAAATGATGGTGAGTTGCACACTGGACCCTGGGCTGTAGGGACTTGGTGTGTGGCAGCTTTCTGAGGCAGATGAGTGTGTGTTAGGCTGTGTAAACCTGTTCTTCTACTCTTCTGTTCGCCATGCTTTTAGAACTGCCTTTATAATTCCCGCTCTGTTTACCTAGGACTACTCCAGAAACAGCCTAAAATTGCTACTTGCTAAGAATTAGTAACAGGTTTTTCCAAAGCACATCTTTAGATCTGTGGTCTGGCCTTCTGTTACAGTTACTGCTTTGTGTTCTTAATGATTCTTTTTGTAGGGGACTGGAATTCTGCTTTCTGAGGATGATACAGTCTATGAGGGGGAATTTTCAGATAATTGGACTCTGAGTGGAAAGGTCAGTATTACAGTTGTCACTTGTGAACTGTTACCATCTAAAAAAACTTAAAGGTTGTGATTTGTTTCCAAATGGATTTTAGTTAAATTTTTTATTATCTTTTCTCAAGGGAACACTGACCTTACCAAATGGAGATTATATTGAAGGTCTCTTCAGTGGAGAGTGGGGATCTGGAATAAAAATCACAGGAACCTACTTCAAACCTAGTTTGTATGAGAATGAGAAGGACAAGCCTAAAGCACTGTGAGTGTTGAATAAGAAATAATTTCTCATATGGTTCAGTAATACTTAGAATTGTTGTCTTTTTTCAAAGGCCAGTTAATAATGTTTCTTCCAAAGAAACAGTGAGGTTTTGAAAACATTTTTCCTATTTGTTGCTGCTCAGGAGATGAAATAAGGAAAACATATTTTTATCATTATTCTTGCTTTAATTGTTACTTGAATATGCAAATAGGGGTATGAAATTACAGGACAGCTGATGTGCTGCTACTGTGCTCTAGCAGTCTCAAATATTTTTTTGCTTATATTGGAGCTGACTGTTGCAACCTGAGTTCACAGCTGCTGCTGACTTTTGAGATCCTGAGAAAGACTAAATTGTATTAGGAAAGTTAAGTTAATCACAGACCTCTCTGCCTTCTGCCAGTTACTTTGTTGGCAACTTAATGAATTGTGTCCTTTATTAATGCCAGTGGTGCTATATTTGGACAGAATTGACTAGATCCTACACCTCTTCCAAACGGTTTGTAAGAAAATAGAAAGTTGCTGAATTGCAAAAGAGTGTTTTAATAACTTGGCAAAGATCTCTTTGAAAAGCATCCAGAAACCCCTCCATATAGAAGATGCATTGGGCAATTTGCTTAATTATTTCTGGGGGGAAAAAAACCAAAACATGTTTAAGTTATAACTGATACATCTTTGAGTAGAAGAAACCGAAGTAAATTTAAAGAGTTGATGTGAGATGTTGGTATTTGGTAGCACCATGTACTGGTTTAGCAATTGCTGTAAGGGATTCAATATCTTGGAAGCATGCTCTCATATTTCAGATTAAACTGGGAAACACAGCTCTAATATTTTTACGTAGATTACTTCTCAGTAGGCTTCCTGAAGCTTTCACTGGTAATTTCTTTTGACAGTGCTGACACCTACAACAGCATGCAAGTTAAGCAGGGCCTCCCTGCTGAACTGAACATTTGCAGCCTTCGCAGCTGTCTGCTTTTTACCCCAGTAGGGAGTCTATGAATAAATGTATGTACATATTTCACAAGCAGTCCTCAAAAATAAGGGTTTCAGCTACCCTTTTCCAACTGTCCTCAAGTTGAAAATCTTCTGGTATAATTTCTGAAAAGGCTTAGGGCCTACATTTCCTGCTTTGTGAAACTGGCAGCATGGGGAAATACCTGTGTTGCTATTTCTCATCTCAAATGTGCTGGAAGAAATATTAAAATGAAAGGTCTGACAATTTCTGACACTTGATTTAAATCAAGATAGAACTGTTAACCCTGACAGCAATTATTTGTTTTGAGAAAGCTTTTCAAAGCCCTAAATTTCATTTTATGTCTTGAGATAGCTTTATCTATGTGTATGTGGGAAGAAGAGCTCATGGTTTTCTTCTGGCTATAGATGACTCATGAGCATTGTCTGGCAGTGAAAGGAGGCCTGAGCTGGTTTTGCTCTGTGTCAGCACATCTCTAACAGGTCATGCAAGATTATTTGTAGATGCTCCTTTAGGGTCAGAAGCTGTGTACCCATCCTTGGTATTTGTGTGGGTAGCTGTGCTAGTTGTACTTTCCAGGATAGAGAGGTACTTGGGACTTACCTGTGTCCTTGCGACATGAATGTGTCCTTAGACTTCCAAATGAATACCAGTGGTGAAAGTAAGCACCAGTCCTTTGTTCTACCATTTCCTGGAAGGCTGCAAGAAAGAGTAAAACTAATAAGGTTCGTAGCTGCTTTCTCATGTAGGTATTGGTTCACTTGGTTCACAGTAGAGACTGTTAAGTGTATCAGCTTTTGGTAAAACAGTGTGAGAGATTAGATTGACATTAGCCATGGATAGTTTTCAAGCTGAATGTGTTATTTCATTGCTATTTGATTTTAACAGACCCACTGGTCATTTTATTAGGCGGAAACTTGGGATCCTGGCAGTGCCTCCTGATGAGAAATGGAAGGCAGTATTTGAAGAATGCTGGAACCAGCTTGGTTGTGAGAGCCCTGGCCAGGGGGACAGATGGAAGGCTTGGGACAACATCGCGGTGGCTCTGACCACCAACCGACGGCAGCACAAAGACAGGTTGGCTCCTAGAGAATGTATCAGCAAGCAAAACAGGGATGGAGAAGGAAACTGGAATTGCACTCTGCTCGAAACTAGAAACTCTGCTGTAAAGATTTAGTTAAAACAACAGCAAATTCCAAGTGAAATAACCTTACTACTCTGCACTACAAACCCTTTCAGAGACATACTGATGTTTAGAACTAGTTCAGTTGTTAATGTCAGGAGTTTGCTCCCTATTGTATGTCTCAACCAGTACAATGTTTTTGTCTTTCTAAACTGCAGCCCGGAATTACTGAGCCGCTCACATACTCAGACACTGGAAAGTTTGGAGTTCATTCCACAACACATTGGTGCCTTCACCCTGGAAAAATATGAAAATATAAAAAAATACTTGATAAAGGTATTGTGACGGAAATGCTCACATAGTAAGGCATGGCCAGGCATGCCATCAAGCTTACTTTGTAACAGCTTTCCTAATTACTTGCATAATTACACTCTTGTAATCCATAGTTCGTGCTTGCTCATCACTTCTTAATACATTGAAGTCCACAACTAAGACTAAAGTCATTGAATACTTAATAAATGCTCTCTTAAAGTTGATTTCTGTTCAGTTACTGTTTTCATTTTTTTTTGCATTGGATCCCAGTAAAGCATCTTGAACTACTTGCTAATTTTTGCATGTTAATTTTAAGAGTACTGGACAGATGACTAGTCCAAGTAGTGGCACAAATTCTTGTACTGTCTTGACTCCTGTAAATTGTGTTTAGCCGACACATAAATTTTATAATCCAAGTGGAAATTTGTTAAATATAGCTAATTTTTGAGATATTTATAGTATTTTTGGAAAGTCTGTTGTTGGATCTCTGACCCATGTCTCTTGAATTCTGTTTTTTAAATTTGTCTGCCATTGACTTATCTGACTGGCCAATTAATATCCTTTGTCTCAGGCTTGTGATACTCCTCTTCATCCCTTGGGCAAGCTGGTGGAAACACTGGTAGCTGTCTATAGAATGACCTATGTTGGAGTAGGAGCAAATCGACGATTACTGCAGGAGGCTGTCAGAGAGATCAAGTCCTACCTCAAACGCATCTTCCAGCTGGTCAGGTAATGAGACTCATTTTCAAGTCAAGCTACTGCTGAATTCATTAAAGCTGTCTCACATACTGAAGCTGTCTCATGTTGTATGTTCAAAGGTGCTGGCGTTGTTACTTGGTTTTAGGGGTTGCTTGTATTTTCCTAATCTTTTTAAGGAGTCTTGAATATTTTGTCAGAAATGGAAAAATGAAACTCTTCACACCTAGTATGTTACATCCTACATTGTACTTCAAAATGTGGCTGCAAGCAGCACATCTGGAATATGGATTTACAGTTCAGTGTCTCTGGATATTGGCACTGTGCAAAGACGGGGTAGAACACTAGTGAGGATGGGGAATCCCAGGGTATTCCATAATGTTCTTACCAGTGTGGCATTAAAGTTCTTAACAAAATGGATGAACAGTCTTCCTATGACGAGCTGGCTTAGATTCTTGAGAATAATTACAGCTTTATTTGCGTCCTGCCAATCTGAAAGCAGAAATACTCCGAATTACTAACAATTAGAAGCCTTGTCTGGAGGCAAGTGATGTTAATGTAGGAAAGGTGTCCTTGGTATTGGAGGGTTGGCCTTCCTGAGTTTTCTTGTGGGGAACTGGTACTGCATGTGTGTTAGCTGTGCTCTCTTAGCCCACCGTATATGATTTCTGCTGACGTTTTTCTCTCCAGTCTTGCCTTAGTGCTGAGATTTGTGGGAACTTATTGAAGTGATCTCAAGTATTGTTACATGTGTTGCCGTTAGGTTCTTGTTTCCTGATCTCCCGGAAGAGGGCAGCACAATTCCATTTCTGGCAACGGAGACAAAAGGACGGCGATCATTTTGCAGCGGGAAATCTGATTCCAGATCAGAATCTCCTGAGCCAGGGTACATAAAGGAAAAACAAATGAAAACTAACAAAGCTTTTGTTTTATTTGTTGCATTTTGTTTTCCTTGGGTGGCGAAAGAAAGATAAACACATATTCAACTGATGGATATAAGCAGTGGGTTTTTTTCCTTTGGTTCTGATGGCAGATTCTGATAAGCAAACTTCCATGTTATGGTTGTAATAAGCATTTCATGCTTGTTCCATGCAATGGTTCTTTACTTAAAACAAAATTTGCATTAGTCTGTTATGGGTGGTAAGCAAGTTAAGGCTTGGGCCTGGGCTTCAGAAAAGTATTTGGGATAAGAACACTGGAGGTAATCTATAATCTTTTCTTATCAGAGTTGCTATTTGATGGATTTGTACTTACTTTTTTACTCTTATCACTTGTAGAATAGGCTTGTGCTACATGAAAAATTTGTTCCAAAGATTTTCATTCAATTTTTATAGATAATTAGGTTTTTTATGTCTTCCTCTGCAAACCATCCCCTCTATTGTTTTTTTGCAGCTATGTGGTAACCAGTTTTGGCTTGCTGCTCCCTGTACTACTGCCACGCCTGTATCCTCCTCTCTTTATGCTGTATGCCTTGGACAACGAGCGTGAGGAGGACATTTACTGGGAATGTGTTCTACGTCTAAACAAACAAACTGATATGGCTCTTCTCAGTTTTCTTGGAGTGCAAGTGTGAGTATGCTACAACAGTAAAACTGAAACTGGAGAAAATTATGGTATATAATTAGATAAAGCAACTAAAACAAAGCCCAAATTTTCCTAAGTACTTTCTCTGATTAAAATGCATCTGAACACGTCTTCAAGCTAATTAGAAGGGTGGAGAGAGTGAATCAAACCTTTCCTCTTCCAAAATGGGGTGATGGGAAGGAGGTAAATATTGACTTTGCTACAAAACCAGAGTGAGTGAGACATTTCAAATTATTTTTCTGGCTTCTTGAGGGAGATGTAGTTGATCCTGTAGGAAGGGCTGTTGTGTCTGAGAACATGAGGACTTCATTTCTGTAGTGTGAAAAATAGTTTAAGACTACATTCTCTCAGCAGACTATGTTGGGTTTCTTGCAGGAAATTTTGGCCAGGAACTGTATCCATCCTTGGAGAGAGTAGAAAGGTATGTTCATTGGGTCTTGTTTACATTTTTTGCCCAGTGCTTCTTTCAAGAAGCTGAAATCATCAAGATGTGATCAAAGAATTTTTGACCAGGCTTTTTGCTTGAGATATGCTTTGTTATTATATTTCCTTAAAGTTTGCCTACTGCTTAAATGCTGCATTAATGACTTAGCAGGGGCATTGGACTAGGTGATCTCCAGAGGTCCCTTCCAATCCCAGCCATTCTCTGATTTCTTGCAGTGGCCATCAGTCCAGCTTTAGCACTCACTGTCTGACTTGGTGATGAATTCAAGAGACCTTTGCTTGGTCTCCAGTTATGAAAGCTTGAGAATAAAAGTCTAGCAAGGAAGTTTTCAAGCTGCTTAATTAAGAGGGTTATACCATTATATACTTTCTGATTAGAAAAAACGTATAGTTTGCATTCTTAATCATTATCTTGTTGAAAGTGTCTCAACACTGAACTGGGGGGTGGTGAACCTGCCTGATAAATCTTACCATGATTACACAGGTATCATCAAACACAAAAGACGCCTGCTTTGCCTCTGCTGTTGAATGTTTACAGCAAATCAGGTAATTCTCTGCAATTTGTCTTTCAGTATTTTACTGTTCCTGCTGTAGTAATATCTAGTATACTTGACTGGGATCCTTTACAAGTCACCCTTTTTTGTTCACCTTTATTAGAGAAGTCACTAAGACATTTTCCAGTTCTGAGTAAAAAGGCAGTTTTTCCTGCTGGGGAATGAATTGTTGTCTCATAATGTGACTGATAGGTGTCTGTGGGACACCATTTAGAATCAAAGGCATAAGGATGTCTATCAGACACACATGTGAATTTCCAAACAGCTGTGGTAAAATGACCTGTGCAAGGGAGGCTTTTCTGTGTCTGTTATGCAAGAATTTAAGAAATTAAGGAATTAAAAATATTTCAGAAAGGAATTTTTCACTTTTACCACTATATTAAAACCCTGTAAAACTGTGAAGAGAGTCTCACTTGCAGTAGTGTGCCTTGATGTGGTGATTCTAACATGGGTACTGTGCAGCCTTGGCAGCCCTGGTTGCTGCAGTGTGAATGTCTGGCTGACCTCCTTGGGCACAGGGAGGGCGGTGCTGGCCAGCAAGCTGCCTTCCTAATTTGGATGCAGATCTCTGACTGTGGACTGTTACCCTGGTTTGCTTTTGCTCTCCAAATAGTACCACATTTACCCCAGCTGACAAGTTGAAGGTGATCCAGCAGACTTTTGAGGAGATCTCTCAGAGTGTACTTGAGACCCTTCAGGAAGATTTTCTGTGGTCCATGGATGACTTATTTCCTGTTTTTCTCTATGTGGTGCTACGAGCCAGGTAGGCACTAAGGGTGGCATCAGTCATAAGCTGGGCATAGGCAGTACAAGTACTTCTGTGTTAAACACTCCTGTTGCTTGTTACATAGGATTAGTTACTGGCTTTTTGTAACTATAAATTTTCCAATTTGACTGTTTGCTTTGGCCTGAAAAAATCTTGAACAGTTTATTGTGGAAGGGTCCTGAATTCAGCATTAAAAAACATTATACTGACAACTTTTGTTCACATGTTCACTTTCCCACTCTCACATGTGACAGGATTAGGAATCTGGGGTCTGAGGTGCACTTAATTGAAGACCTGATGGATCCCTATCTCCAGCATGGAGAGCAAGGCATCATGTTCACTACCTTGAAGGTATGAAAATTATTCAGTTATTAAAGCCTTTCTTTGGAAATAATCAGCTTTTAGCGATGAGGATCAGCTTAGGACAATTTAATGAACATTAGGCTATAACTTTGACTTTTTTAATTGAAATTTTTTACTAGGATAGGCAAGGAAATTTAATGTAGAACTTTGGATAACCTCATAATTGCAGGTACTGCTAAGAAAAATTGTACAATGTGCAAATGTACATTATTCAAATGTAATATTGGTTGCTGTTGAACTGTTCTAAATGCTCACCTGGAGCTTGTCATTCCCTTGCAACTTAACAAGCCTTAGTCTCCCTATAAAAATTGAAATTAAGTGCTTCTTTGGAGATTAGCCATTCCATTAAAGTTTAACATTACATCAAGACTTACCAAGAATGCAGTTTCAGGGTAAAAAAAATTACTCTGTCACTCTCCACATTTTATTAAATATTCTTAAGTGTGGGAAAAGGAAGAGAATGTGTTTGGAAGACTATCCTGTTGTACACTAAGACACTCATAATAGAAATCTGTCATTCTGTTATCTCAAAACTGTTTATCAAATGGATCTTTAGACAATTCAGCTGTGTGGAGCCTTTTTGTGGTGTTGTTTTGGAGGGAGACTGTTAATCTGAAATTTAAATAAAAATCTTAAACGGAACTGTTCAGTGAACATGACTCTATTTTCTGTCTGTACAAACTCAAAATAGTTGGGTCCAGAGGTTTTTTTTTTTGACCGATTGGTTTCATAGTGTTGCAAAAAAGGAAGGTTTGCATTGGTTCATATTTACTGAAGAACTTACATGATGGAAGCAGAAGTAGAATCTAATTTGCTATGAGTGCAAGTGTTGTCTGAGACATTTATATTGTTTCTAATTCTGGCTGACCTGACTCAGGGCATATTTGATCCAGCATTAAGAAGTGAATAATTCTCAGCAGCAGGTCAGGGTGATGGAAACCTTTGCTTTTCCCTCTGAGTGCTTCTGAAATGTTTCATCCCTGCATCCTTGCCCTGTACAAAAATATTTTAATTTTTTGAGTCCTTCTGTCAAAGGGTAAAGACAGACTTACAAGCAAAAATACACTTTGATCTTGGCACAGCTGGGAGCTGTGAAAGTACTTAAGCATCCCAAATCATGCTATCTTGCTTGACTAGGGGTTGGATGTATTCTTAACTTAATCTCCTGTTGCTCCTTTTGTTAGCTTACATATCAGACAGTTCTCAGGTGTTGAGTACCACTGTTGCATCACTGCTTGTAGAGAGCCTTGTCCTCTGTTTTCTTGCATAGAAAACAATCAGTCTTTTTGTGTGTGATGCTTTGCTGTGAACTGGCACTTGTGCTAACCTGAACTTTGTTTTAATTCAGGCGTGTTACTACCAGATTCAGCATGAAAAGCTTACCTAGACCATCACTCACAACCTGCCTCTATGGGATAATCTACTCAGTGGAACTTCACTAATAACCACTTCTTCCCTGAAATGGCCCTTAGAAAATAATTGGTTATAGTTCTGCTGCTACAGGTGAAAATACTCAGTTGTTTCTTCTGAACTCTCAGTTCTAAGATTCGAAAACTGCAGCCAGAAGCTTTCTGTGAAGTGGTGATGAAGTTAAAGACTTGGTTTGTCAAGTACCTACCAAGAAGAAATAACTTTCCTATTGTAACAGAAAGATTATTCACTCCTTTTAAATTAACCATGCTGCACACAAGCATGGCATCTACATAGAACACCTGTGAGAGTCTGGACTGCATGGCTTCCAAAGCAGTGGGTTTGTTTTTATTATTCCGGGTTTGTCAACAGAAACGTTTAAAGGGAATGAATTGCACCACAGAACCATTTGGTCTTCCTGAATTAAGCTGTATGTTTGTTTATTTAAGGAAATAGAAATATGTTAGTATTTATAATGGTTACCTATAGTGTGTTTGACTATAAAGGTTTTGAGGCATCTGTGTTGAACAGCATTGCTGAATGCAGTATTCATGTGCTGTTGTGGAAATAATCACACTGTCATGGATTTCCCTGTTTACTAGGACTGTAAATATACAGGCATTTACCATTCTTTATGTTTATGAAATAAATAAAAGGCACTGACCACTTCAGATTTTGGCACTGAATGAAATGCTGTGCAGTGTTCAGTTTGCTTACCCTGAGGACAAATGCCGTCTCTGGCAGCCCTTGTGGTAGGAGGTGAGAAGGGTGAAGGATGGCCTTGAACAGATGCAGGGGGTTGACTTGGTTAACACCAGGTGCCCACCAAGCTCCTCTCTCACTCCCCCCTCCTCAGCAGCAAGCGCCGTCTGCCCCTTCCCAGGAAGCAGGGCTCAGGACACAGAGCAGTTGCCCCAGAGGCACTCCTGGCACCAATACCGAGCTCATCCCGCTGCAGGGAAACTCCTGAGCAGTTCACCCCGCAGGCTGCGTTGGGGTGGCTGCTCCAGCAGGTTTGGGAACTGCTGCCATCGTTCCTGGTTCTGCCTGTGCCGACCCAGAGGTGCCTCTGAGGCAGAGCTTTGGTGCTTCCATGCTTCCCATTCAGAGCAGGACACACTGGGCTGTCTCTCTTGGCACTAATTACAAGGTGTGTTCCCACTTTGGGAAAGCTCCCTGCGGTCCCTTAGCGTGATCCTGATCACACCTGCTGGAGCAGTTCACCTCGGAGGCTGCAGAGAACAAGTAATGTCCCTGGGGAATCTGTGAGTGTGTGTGTGTTCTGTGGTTTATGGCTAACTTCATTTATACCAATAACACTAGTGGGTGACTAGAATATTGTAGGTGCCAGGACTGACTTAAAAAAAAAAAAAAAGGAGGGGAAATGCAGATTACAGAATGTTATAATGGCTTAAGTTATGTTAGAGTGCCATAGATAATGTTTGCCATATTCTGAGTAGTGATCATGGCTTGTATATTGGCATCTAAATGGAAAGAAACCGTATACCAAAATACTGTTATTGAACAACAGTTGTAATGTAGCAGTTTTCATAATAAAGTAAAAGTGATTGGTCTTTTCAAAATTATTTTTAGTTTTTTTCAGAGAAGGGGAAAGAGTAATTCTGGAACAATGATGTTTTAAACTATTGTTAAATTTGCAACAGACTAGTGATAAGAGAATACAGAGAGTGGACTTCATGTTTGCAAACCATTTAGTGTTGGCTTAATCTTTTTTTTTAATTATACTGAATAATTCAAGGAGAGAGAAGCAATAATATGAATAAAAGAAGCTATAAAAAGCTAGCTTGAGAAGGGGGGAGGACACAGAACTAGGGGTGAAGAGGATAATGAAGGATAAGGCAGAATTCAAACACTTCACCTTGCACTACATGCACTACTTGGACCTTCCATGCAATCACCTCTTGGAACTCAATATAAAAAAATATATTATCTGAAACCTGTAGGAACAAACGGCCCTTTGAAAAGGGGCTATGCTGAACAGCTGAGTAATCAATGGCAATAATTTTCATCTGCAAAAGATATTTTGCCTTTTATGGGAGTGTAACAATGAAAAACATTTTTTTTCCCCTGTAACTTTTGAATTAGCATTTGTTGTATTTGGATATTTCAGAAGAAAGGATTTTAATACTACACTGTCTTTCATATGACCTCTTACACTGATTCTGTGCCTTCAACTTAAACCAAAAATGAAACTGGAGATGGGAAGTTTTTGTGTAATCTTCCTGTCTTTCAAGAACAAGGTGGATCTACAAATATGTAGTAACTTTAAAGGTGTAACTTCATTTACTGTGAATGGTGCAAAGTTGAGAACTACAAAACCCAAGGGATACATCTGCCTTTACATAGATGTAAACACAGAGAGGGAGGTATGTACATATACACTCGACCTCTTAGAAAAAGTTGTGGTATCACACATGAATTTAGCTTGGCTGATTAAAGGAAGCAGACAGTCTGGGCTGGATTATTTTTGGTCCTTCTGATACATAGCTCAGTTATTAGCTGAAGAGAATCCCAGGATTAAATGTGCTTCTGACACAGATTCCACTTTACAGCCGATCTGGGCTGTCATGCATTAGGAAATCAGTACAGACCAGCTTTGATTTGTGTATTGCTGTAACTAACAAAGAAATGAGTTAACCTGCAGGACCTTTCCAGCTGGATTGCTTCAGGGTAATTACTTTTTTCTCTTTTTTTTTTTTCTTTTCCTTAAATGGAAGGCCAGGTATTTCCTGTGCTGCAGCAGAAATCCTGTAACCAGGAACCATTGTTCTGCAACAGAAAATCATTGCTCCAGTGTTACAGGTTCTCACGTCAATCACAGGCACGGTAGCTGCAGCCAGACTGCAAGTGATGAGCGCCCTACTGAGTGGGAAAGTTGATGAGAATAAGAAATTGTTTAAGTGAGGGATGTTGTAGAGTAGTTTTTTATGCAAGAAAAGGGTTAAGGGGATTTGTTCTCTTCTCCCTGGTAATGAGGAGTTCTAAGGTTAGGTTTCTGCGGATTAGAAAGGAGAGGATGTCCATAGATTAGCTGGGGCAGTGAGGTTACTTGCTGTACTAACATCCAACAAATGCTCTTTCCCCCTGGAAATTCTGCATGAGCTGAACATGGCGTGCTCTGTGCGGTTTGCAGGTAAGAAAATTCGCAATGTACTGAAACCATTGTACTGCAAGTATGCATATCCCCCATGTAACTCAGAAATTTGTTTCCTCTCATAGATATAGCAAAGCTGATATCTGTTTAATTCCCATTAGCTAAATATTAGAGGGGTGTATGAATTGGGAGTAGGACCTTGAAAGGGAATTTTTTCCTTATTCCTGATCTTCACAAAACTATACTTGTTTTTAGAAATAGGCTATGAAACTACCTGTTCTAGTATGTTGAGAGATAATGTAGAAAAATGTGTCACTGATACAGGACTGTAAAACAAATCCTTTCTTTGAATTACCTAGCTATGTACTCCTGAGTGCTAACATTTAGTATCAATACAGTGGTTGGTTTTTTTTTTCAAGGGGTTTTGGTTTCTTGCTTTCTTCTCAGTAAGCCCAAGCTGTTGGCAATAAACAGCTGGAAGTAAAGCTGGCTGCCGCTCATGGCTGCAGTGTGCTGCATCCAAATGTGTGAGTGCTGCTCTTTTGGGAAGCGATGTTTTAGCAGCATTTACCCCGTGTAAACCAGGTACTCACACCACCACTGCAAGCTCTAAGGCTGTGCTTTAAGGGAGGCAGAATGAACCACCACTGAGAAGATCTGAGTACAAAGAGTAGTAGCATAAATTACCTCATGTATGCAGGTAGGATTCTGTGAAATCTGACAGAATGTTTGGTGTGACCATAACATTTTTTTCAGCCTTTTTTTGTTTTAACTCTACTGCCTCTGACTTGCATTAAGTGGTGCTTGGGTTGAGATAAGGATAAATGGTTTCAAAGGCTTAAAATACGTCAGTGTATTGCGCTAATATGTAGGGTTGCTGTTTTAGCTAAAACACTTTAAAGTCTCAAAAAGTATACAAAAAGCAAGATGGTTCTTTACACTGACTAGAAAAGGAAGTTGACAGACTTCAGTGATGAAACTGGCCCAATTAAGCTTCTTTAATGCAGAACAAAAAAGTCCTGAACAGGGCATTTGGTTTGAGTTGCTGACTATCTCTCCCGTGGCATATTTTCAATGAAAGGTTTCTCAGAGTGTTTCCTGCCCTCAAGCTAATTTGCAGTCTTCAATATGCCAAATCATTAATTTAAAAATAGGAGTAGTTTTCCTTGTAAAAAGTGCTCAAGTCAAACATATTAACCAAAGCAGTGTCTAAGAGCAAGGGGGTGATGTTCTGGATGTCAGGTTCTATGGTGTTGTCCCCTTTACAGGCTTGACAAGATGAAAAATTGTCCACTGAAAGACAATTCTGAAACTTGATTAAAAACAGGGCTTAGGTTCCCTTGCAGCTCTAGCTTTGGTCTGTCTGACGAATAGGTTCAAGGAATTTCATACGCTGCTGCAGGAAGGAAGCCCTGTAGCCCAAATTTGGGATAACAGATGCTTGTAGATGTGAGGTGACTGACTCATTTTGACTCAAGTTCTCACACACTCAGTGTAGATACCCAGTTCTGTCTCTAACTACAGGCAAAGAGAAATGTCTTCTATTAATGAGCATCTGTAATTGCCTGCAATACACGTGAATGGGAAGGCCCTTACACTGCCTGGAAGATTAGTCAGGTAAGCCTTTTAGCAAGAATTTCCATCTAATTTATTTAGATCCTTGGATGAGGAGACCCTGAGCTCTGGCCTTATAGTCTGCGTAGATATGTCTCAGGAAGTAAAGGCACAGTAGTAATTCTAAGTTTGTTTGAACTCTGACCTTTGCCCTTAATCAAGCAACCCAGAGGGTCTCTTTCTAAAGAGGTAAGATACTCTTCCTCTCTTCTGGTAATGACTTTTTTAGCATCTGTTGCTACTGACAGCTTCTGAAACCAGGCTTCACAGTTGGAAGCTGCTTTCCTTTTGCTGTGTGTAAATATGAAACAGCTACTAATTTATGACTGAGGTGAGATGTGGTGTTAAAACTTGACAGATTTTGACGTTAAAATGCTGCTTCTGTTAGTGTGAGCATAAACTGTAGTTTAGGATGACAGCAATGGATGGAAGGGTTACTGCATGTTTATTATTTCTCCTAGAATTCTCAGAGATGTAGCTGAGGGTTTCACCCAACAAGGCAAGCAATCACCCTTCAGTAGCTTTCCCAGTTTTTTGGGGAAATCTGAGGTTAACCTTCAAGATAAACTGTGTCCAAAATTTCTAAACACATTCAAGTTGCTCTCTCATCTGTTTCCTATGGAAGCTGTATTGACACCAGACACTGCAGTGCTCTTTGGGGTAAAAATTAATCCTTGAGTCTTTTAAAGGGCTAATGATATTGTCTGTGCTTCAGCAGAATCTGAAATATTTTAGCATCTCCAGAAATCTTGTTCTTTGTTTCCAACTGCTTTGTCTTGATTAAGAAACAGGTTTTCATGACTAGATTTATATGTCCTGCTTTGTTAAATCCATCATTAGGCAGATCAACTAAGCTTAAAAATGGGGAAGGCAAATTCTTAAAGGAAAAGAACAGTGACCATTGAAAAATATTAAATAACTGCAGCTCAAACCCCAGTTGTATTGGGTGAGGATCAAAGTATATTTTTATGAGTCTTTAAAAGAAGAAATCATAATTTTAAAAGCAGTCTTCAGATAAGATTTTTAATAAGATGTCATTGAGTACTCCATAGAAGTAACTTGAAATTAATTGTCCAGACTTGGTAATATAATGTTTGAGTCATAATCTCATAGCTTCTGATTTTTTTTCTCCCTTAATTTCCACTGCCTTTTGAAAGCGGTTTTATGATTTAACAGGAGAGAGAGGAAGTGTGTTCTAAAAATAAGTATTAAGTGCAGTAAAAGTGACAGTAATGCCTCCTGCTTTTGTAAGCAGATCAAGATAATACTTTTCCTGCTTGTACCTTTGCTGTGTGCTGTCTACAGAGCAATCTAGAGGAAAATGGCTGCCTTTTTACTTTATTAATCCAGGGGATAAACTACTGTGTATTTAACAGAATTTGGTAAAGCACTCAGTAAGTCACACTGGGGTTTGCTATTGGCTGAGGTGCTCAGACATTTGATATTAGTTCTTTTAATTTGTAATCTAAGTAATCTCTTGAGTGGCCAGTTGAAATATTTAATCTTTTAGGAGTAATCTACAATACTGATAATCATGACAATATCTTTAAACTTGTATCAAGTGTGATTTGAAGTTAAATCAGATAGGATGTAATGAAGATTTTTAATTACTTAGGAGCTTTCATACATAGATTCTTGATACTTTGGGGTATAAATGCAGTGTTTGGTGCTCCCTGGGGAATTTTCATACTGCTTTGAGAAGAAGAGTTCAGAGAATTCTCTGAAGTGATCCCATACTGCATTGTTTGCCATGAACAGCAGGTTGAAGAACTTCTTCCAGTTTTAGTTTAAGAGAATATAATAGGTTAGTGGTAGGTTATCACAATTTTAAGGGAGGAAAGGAATTTGAAAGAAAATTTGAGAAGGCTTATATTTTAGATGTGGGAAGGTCATGCAACATGGATACAAGTAAGTGTTGTCTTCCTGTGTTGTTCAAAAATGCTGATTTTAAAATTTAAAGAAAACAATAAGGTAGTATATGCTGCTTTTTATAATTAAAGAAATCAGTAACACATCTTTAGATTAGCAAATAACTTCTTCAATTCCATCACTAAAAGTGGCAACCTATTGCCTGAGAGAGATGATGATACCAGCAAGGTAAGAAGTAGGTGTTTTTATCTGGACTTGGGGTTCTTGGGGTTTAATTCACTGTGAGGAAATAGAGAAAAATAATGAAATCTCTGTGGAACAAATCCTTCAAAGATCTTAAACTTTAATAGTGATAGAGACATGGATCCCTTTTTTCAAAATCATGTCTTTGGTCAATGAAAATTCAGTAGAAATTCCAGTCTTTCAATTTTAATATAGTGTCAATATCAAGAGGAATTTAATGTAATGTGTCCTTGAATATTATTGATATATATATATGATATTATATATTGATATAAAACAAGATTTAAGTCTTTAGAAAAAATTAAGATTTTCCATGGTAGTACACTTAAGATGGAGAGTCAGAAGATGGACCAAACAGCTTTCTGGTTTAGATGACTTAATGAAGCAAGCAAATGGCAATTCCATAAAGAAATGAAAATGTCATATTGCAGTTGAGGTTTGTCTGCATCTTGGATGCTACTGAATTTACATGTGGGACTCATGTATTTCATTTATTTTTGACACCTGTTGTGCACTTTAAATACAAATGATTGCCCCCCACACTTTGTTTTTAATTCTGCTTTCTTATCAATGTAAGATACCTTACGGTATTTTGAAATGAGGGTGCTCTTTTCCCTAGTTCAGCATCTGCCTTTGTGAAACCAACGTGGTGTGAATGCTCTATTCAGAGTGGGTGGAATCTCCTTGAATAAAGGAGAAGATGGAGGTGCCAACAGTCAGCAGTAAAGACAATGGTAACTTTTGCATCTCTTTTTCAGTTTACTTTCTCTTTGAAAAAAGTTTTATTCCTTGATCTCTATGCCTCTCTTTCCATTGAGTCATGAGAGAGATTAATGTGTCTCAAGTATTACTACTTATTAATTGGAATGATTCTTGATGTTCGGTGCCAGTATGCAGTTAACTTAAGAGAGCATCAGAGGAGAATACCTGGCATTTGTTTCCGGCTTATAAAGCCAAGGACTTTTTTGTTTTTTCACCTCCTCTCAGTAGGGCGTGTGAGCTTGAACCCAGACTGATACTTGTGAGATTGGCTGTATGGCTTTCTCACAGGTCAGTTGCAAATTGCTAGTATTGACCTAACCCTTCTGGCTAATAACATGGTAAAATAACTCCCATGCAACAGAGTTGATCGCAGGAAAAACAGCAAAGCAGACAGGAAATGTCTGTGTGTTTCTTAGAAGTACAAATTGAGGGAAGGTGCATTTCAAAGGCCTGGGTCACTGTTTGGCTTTGGTTGGTCTTCTTTTTGTACTGAAGTGTCTTGCGCTTTTCTGTTTCTTGGGCTCAGGTGTATCTCATGTTCTGACTCTAGCGCTGCAAGAACTCAGTTTGCTCTGTAAGAGAGATGTCAATGGTGTTGGCATGTTGTATGACCTGCTCAGATCTCGCTGGCTGCAAGCACTGCTAAAGGTGAGTTAACACAAGGCTGTGAAAACAAAGGTTACCTAGAGAACAATCTCTAGGCAATAGCTGCTTGATTTTGCATGATTTTGCTTGATTTTGCTGCTTGATTTTTTTGATATCAGGACGATAAATGCTTATTTACACTAAGTGCTGATAATTCTGATGTCAGTCCTAACATCAGCAGTCACAGTAGACAAAACCACTTTTGCTTTAAAGGAGCATAAAGTATTCTCCTCCAGAATGTCCTAGCCATTAAAGCTCTCTACTTTACCTGTCTGTATTAAGGCCAGGGCACAGAGACTAAACACAGCATTGCTCAGCTGTCTTTTCTGTTCTTAAATTTCAGTATGGCCATGCATCTCACTTCTGGGCCTGGGACACTGTATTTTTTTCTTTTGCATCCCACTCATCTGATGTGTAATTGAAGATCTTATATTGTTAGAGAACAGAGTTTTGACTGGTGTTTCTCTCTTGAGAAGAATTTTATCTTTGAGACAAATTCTGTACAAATTCTGCTTTTCTCCAAGAAGGATTTTTAAAATCTTTACATTTTAAAGAAGAGCTTTTACTGGAAAAGAATGCCCATTAGGGCATTTTAAATACAGCAATTTGTTTTAAGTTAAATTTAATTTGCTAATTAGGCCTTCAACTAGAGGAAGAAAACAGGCTACAAATCAGAGAATTTACTCTATCAGGCTACTGACCTATGTAGACAGCTTTTCTTCTAGGAAAACTCAAAACTACAATAAGTGGCTAGCTACCTGATAATATGGAAAGGCATTGAGTTCAAGACTCAATTAAAGATGCGTTAGATATTAAGAATTTAGATTGCAGACCCTGGGGCTCTAGTTGGACTGAGAAGTTTCCAGAAATAGAGTGTTGTCCATTGCCTGTCATGTATGTATCTATGATCATGTGAACCTGTCAATGTTATCAGTGCCTTGTTTTGTCTGTCATGGCATGCAACAGATTTATGAATGCCTCCAACATTATCTTGGAAAAAGACCAGCTCCTGTCACGCTGCAGGCACGTGCATTGAGTCGTGAGGTGAGACTGTGTACATAGTTTATTGCTTTACTTACACCAAATGAATGAACTCTGCTGCAGAAAAGTGTTCAGGTATTTATTCTGTGTCCCAGGTCTAAATACATGATTTAAACTTGAAACTCCCCTTGCACATTTGTAAAACTACTCAACAGCCCTTACTGTGGTAAGAGGGGGAGCATGAGAAATGGGCACAGCTGTGGCTGCTGGACTACACGAGTCCTGGCCAGTGTAATGAACAGAAACATTAATTGTTTAATCAGTGACTGTGTATTTTTCTTCCCATGTAACTGTGTGGTTCGGTGTTATGGCTACTGATGGCTGCTAATCAAGCAGCCTGACATGAGGATATTGAAAAGCTTTTTAGATTTTTTCTAATCATAATAGCTGAATTCTTTTAATCTTTTAATTAGTGGGAGAGTTAATGACGAAGTAGAGAAACTTGTGATGAAATTGTTTGAGGGGTGGGACCAAAAACTAATTTAGAGCACATGGCACTGTGCCTGAGCTAAATTAATCCTGGCCGAGTGTTGTGCAGCTGTGGTCATTACTGTCCAGTTCTAGAGCAAACCATATGGACATCCTCTGAGTCATATAAGGTGGGGGAGCTTAACACTGTCTCCATACCATATTCCTTTACATTCAATGTAGAGCTTTCTAAACAAATTGTCCTCTAGAATCCTTCTCTGTTCTCTCTTACATTTATCAGGTGGTAGAGTTACTGCGTGAAGCCCCTCAGTCAGGAGAGATCAAAGAGCTAAGACGGCTGCTGCGTTCTCCACACTTAAAGGCAAGTCCTGTGTAAGGAAAAAAAAGTTTGCTCCTAGAGCTCTCTGCAGTGAGAATGGAAATGGATGGGCAGCTGTTTCACAAGAACTGGTAAAGAAGCCAGAAGAGATGTAGTTAACTAATGATGAAATAATCTGATCATGAGATCAAATGTGGCCTGAAGTACCTGCAGTGGGCTGCATTTTACTTAAGGCTGTGCTTGAAAGATGTTTCTTACAAAGTTTTAAGTTATGGGCAGTTACTGCAGTCATATAAAACAATATATTCTTTGAAATTGCAAAACCTGCATTCTTAACCCAAAAGCTCCAAATAGAAATATTTCATCTTTTGCAAGTTTTCCACAAGAAACAGAGGAACTGTTCTTAAAACTTTCATGGTTTGATTTTCCTGATGGAAAGAAGAAAATCTCAGCGTGTGCAAGGGATCTGTGTTCACACAGGAACACATTCAGGGATTTCTATTTTCTGGCCAGTCGCTGTTTAAAGCTCTGCTATTGTATGATCTTTGCTTATGGGTTGATTGGTTTGCTTGTTTTCATTTGTAACAGGCCTTGCTATATGCTCATGATACTGTGGCCCAGAAAGATTTTGAACCGACCCTTCCACCCCTGCCAGACAACATACCTGAAAATGAAGAAGCAATGAGGATTGTCTGCTTAGTGAAAAACAACCAGCCTCTGGTGAGGGAGCTTCCTTGTGTCTGTCAAATTATTTTAACTTAGGCAAGAATTGATAATGCATCAGATGCATATTGGTTTCTTCCCAGGAATGTCCATGGGAATTGTGTGCATTCTTGTCCATATTTTACAGAATCACAAGAATTGTTGAGGTTGGAAAGGACCTGAGGAGACCATCTAGCCCTGCACAGTGTGGGTGTAACTAGAGCAGGTTGTTCGGTGCCTTGTCTGCTCAGGGTCTGAACATTTGGCAGATGCATTTTCATTATATGAGATAAAACCAAATGGACTGAGAGTTATTCCCATGGCCAAAACAGAAAGGAAGGGAGGAGACACTTTGAAAGTTCTTCAGAAATCTTTTGTACTAATAAGCAGCAAAAATTGTATAGTTTAGCTATCTGTTTTAGGAAAAGATAGCTGTAATATTGGAGATAAAAGATTTCTTACTGTCAATTCATGAGGTTATTTTAGTGTGATGGAAGTTGAAGACACTGAAAATCTTAGTACATCATGACCCTGGAAACTATATGCCTGTCAGTCTCACTGCAGTGCCTGGTAAAGTTATGGAGATTACTTTGGGAGGTATTGAAAAACACCTGAGAGACAACAGAGTCATTGGTCACAGCCAGCATGGCTTCATAAGGGGAGAAAGTCCTTCTTATCAAACCTGATTTATTTTATGACAAGGTAACCTGCCTAGCTGATCAGGGGAAGCCAGTTGATGTAATCCTTTTGGAATTCAGTAAAGCTTTTGACACTGTCTCTCAGAGTATCATTCTGGACAGAATGTCCAGCACACAGCTGGATAAACATATCATGCAGTGGGTGAGCAACTGGCTCATGGGTCAGGCAAAAAGGGTAATAGTGACTGGGGTGGCATCAGACTGGGGACCTATCACTAGTGGGGTTCTGTAGGGGCTCCATCCTTGGCTCTGTGCTCATTAACATCTTCATAAATGGCTTAGACACAGGACTGGAAAGGATACTGAGCAAGTCCACAGATGATACAAAACTGGGAGGAACTGTTGACTCCCTTGAGGACAGGGAGGCCCTGCAGAGACACCTTGACAAAGGAGAAGGCTGGGAAATCACCAACCATGTGAAGTTCAACAAGGGAAAGTGCTGGATTCTGCACCTGGGATGGGGCAACAACCCTGGATGTATGGATAAGACAGGAGAATGTGGTGCTGGAGAGCAATGCCATGGAAAGGGACCTGGGGGTCCAGGTCAATGGCAAGTCAATATGAGTCAGCAGTGCCCTGGCAGCCAGGAGGGACAAGTGTGTCCTGGGGGACATCAGACACAGCATTGCCAGCTGGGTAAGGGAGGGATTGTCCCACTCTGCTCTGCACTGGAGCAGCCTCACCTCGAGTGCTAGGGGCAGTTTTGGGTGTCACAATGTAAGGAAGACATTAAACTGTTAGAGAGTGTCCAAAGATGGGCCATGAAGATGGTGAAGGACCTTGAGAGGAAGCCATATGAGGAATGGCTCAGGTCACTTGTTCTGTTCAGCCTGGAGAAGGGGACACTGAGGGGAGACCTCACCGCAGTCACACCTTCCCTGTGAGGGCAAGAGGAGAGGCAGACACCAATCTCTTCTATCTGGTGACCAGTGACAGGACCTGAGGGCATGGCCTGAAGTTGTGTCAGGGGAGGTTTAGGTTGGATCTTACAAAAAAGGTTCTTCACCCAGAGGGTGGCTGGGTACTGGAACAGCTCCCCAGGGACGTGGTGACAGCACCAAGCCTGACAGAGCTCAAGAAGCATTTGGACACTGCTCCCAGGCACAGGATGTGACTCCTGGGGATGGTGCTGTGCAGGGCCAGGAGTCGGACTTGGTGATCCTTGTGGTCCCTTCCAAATCAGCATATTCTGTGGTTATCGCTATATCCATGTTGTGGTAAAAAGTCTGTATCCCTCAATGCCTTTTTGTCAGAGTGAAGATCAGACTTGTGATCTGTGAACCCATAAGGAAACTTCCTGGGGTCCTTCAGTGATCAATGTGTTTTTTCTTTGTTCTTATCTGCTAGGGTGCCACCATTAAACGCCATGAAGTAACAGGTGACATTACGGTTGCCCGTGTGATCCATGGTGGGCTGGCAGACAGAAGTGGTATGTGGAATTTGAAACAAAGTGATACATAAAACTGAACTTGAAATAAGATATTTGAAGTAAGATAATAGCTTCTACAATTAATCTTCCATTAGAGAGCAAGATGATGTAAACAGTGATACATTGCAGTGACTTTGATTCTGGATTCATAAATTTTCAGATGAATTTGCTGGTTTAGACTGAGTTGAGGTACAAATCCAGTTTTCATTATGTATTCCTCGCACCAATACCTGGTGCCCAAATTGCAGTGTAGTATGAACTACAGATCATTCCCTAATGGAGAAATGGTAAACATCAATTGTTTGTGATTCTAGAAGATGATTGGCATCAAGGCATAATACTTTTTGGCACTAGTCTACTAAATTCTTTGCTTAGCAGTAGTAGCTAAGCAGTCTTGTGAGGAGTTTGCTTGGAAATGTTATTACTTTGTCATCCTAGAATTGAATGTGTTCCATGTCCCTTGGGAAATGTAACAAAAATGTAAAACATCAGAAGTAAAAACCAACTGTAATTATTAGAAAACAATTCCTTTTCATATTTTTCTGGCCTTTGTATAGAAAAGAAACCAAACTTGCAGAAAAGAGCCGATTAAGTTCCTAGTTTGACTAATATTTTAATTGAGTTAAAGGAACACGGAAAAGAAAACAATATTGTGAAGACTTTACAGTAAAAAGGACAGAGAGGAGTTCCAGGATCTCCCACTGCACCTGGAGTTTTTAAGGGTCTGATTCTAAGTCTCATGGTCTATTAATGTAGAATAGGTCCTTAAGATACTTTGGGGAATGGAGCAATATTAAAATGCTTATGCTAATTTCAAGGCAAATCATCAGTAGATTGTAAAGATGTTGTGTGGGGGAGTGGGAAGAAATAAGAAAACTTAAGCATGCAAGCTTCTTGTGACCCACAGCAGTCTGCAGTCCCATGTAGGGGCAATGCAGCCTGAATCCAAAATGTATACCTGCTGTATGGAAAATTTTAATGATGATTTTCAAACCTGTGGTATTTCTGTGTGACCCTGCCTTGCCTATCCAAGATAAATCATCCTGTGATAAAACTCCTGCTGCTGTTTTTGTATTTGTTTTCATGGTAGGATTGCTGTATGCTGGAGACAAACTGGTGGAAGTAAATGGAGTTCCTGTTGAGGGACTTGAGCCTGAGCAAGTCATTAATATTCTGGTATTTAATATTTTTAAAATTTCTACTTTGTACCTTAACATTATTTGTATGCTCACTCTTTTACACACTCTTGTACATGAGAAAATCTGAATTTTCTGTTTAAAATTTCAGGCTGTTTCCTTACTGTGAATGAAGTTCACAACTGCTCATGAAATCAGAATACATGAAACCAGAATTAAATCTATCTTCTGTTCTGGAGAGAAATTTTGTGACCGTTCCACCTGCAGCTTCTGGGAAAAATACTATTTTTTTTTTTGTATTTATCAGTGAAGTAGACTTCACTGATTCATATTTTTTTCTCTAAATGCCACTCAGTTAATATTCTACAAGAAAGTAGTAAGAAGCTGCTATTCTAATAAGGGTCCATGTTACAAAATGCACTAAAGCAGAGTGAATGAGCTTGTAAACTACATATCTCACCTTGCAAAAAAAGGGCAGTGTAATCACTGTTGTCAAAATTCTCATGAAGAAATCTGTTGAGGTTTCCCTGTTATTTGTCACTTTGCCCACAGTTTTCCAGGGTTCTTGACTGCTAAGTGCCAGCCAGTGAGGTATTTCTATGTGTAATCATATCAGGTCTATGTGCTAATGCCCTGGTTGTACCATTTCTAGATATAAGAAATACAAATTCTATTGCAATTATTAATTATTAAATGATGTTCCTCCCCTTTTTTATCACCCATCTACCAGACCCTGCTGCTAATTTAAATAAGATTTCAGTAGAAAAGTTTGGTATGAATTAATGTTGAAATTACATATACTTACAATGAAACATAGGTTACATTAAATTAAAAATAGTTAGCAAAACTTTGATGTTTCATTCTTGAGTTTCCTTTTGGAAAAAATACAGTATTGTCACATCAACTCTACCTGAATTCTATCTGTAACACAGACATTACAGTAGCCTCAAAGCCATGCTGTGTCAAGCTTGTCTTGCCTATGTTTGATTACTTGTGTTAAATACCAACCATATTTTAATTCTTTTCTAATCATTTAGGCCCTGTCTCAGGGGACAATTATGTTCAAATTAATTCCAGTTTCTGATCGGCCTGTCAGCAACCAAACAACAGTAAGAAACATTCTTTTTCTTTTTCCAGATTGATAGCAGTAGTGCCTAATTGTGTGATACAAAGACATGGTGTTGCCTGGAAGTTTATGCCTTTAAGTGTTGCCTTGCCTTTATGGCCACCTCTCAGCTGATATCAATATGTTGTTGCTGGAGCAGTAAAGACAGTAAGTGGAAATGTCACTGTGTAACGAAGGCACTTTCAGAATGATCTACAGGTTGAAGGTCAGTTCTTTTCATAATGTATGAGACAAACGGGGCTTTTTCCTCATTGAATTAACAGAGAGGGTTTAGGGCTTGATCTGGTTTTTAAAACTTGATTTCATCATTAGTTGACTGAAGTTGCAGCACTACCTGGCCCTGTGATTGTAAAGCTCGTGTTGTATCTGTTCTAAACTTGGCTTCTGCTTACTCTTGTATATTTTCTTTACCAGCTTTATGTGCGAGCAATGGCAGATTACTGGCCCTTGCAAGACCCTGCCATACCATGTGCTGATGCAGGTTTGCCTTTTAAGAGGGGTGAAATACTCCAGATAGTGGACCAGAATGATGCTCTCTGGTGGCAGGCCAGGAAAGTTTCAGATCTCAGTGCCTGTGCTGGACTCATACCCTCAAATCATCTTCTTAAAAGGTAAAGAAATCATAATTTTCCTGATTTCTGGTTCAAAAATTAGCCAGTTATACACACTTTGTTATTTAAAATTTTCACAAGTTTTTTAGCAGTATGATTCAGAGTGACATCTAACAATCATCTTTCCTCTTCCTGATCTCTGACTTCTTGCTTTTTTTCCTTAAGAGCACCTGTGTGAGAACAAGCTTTTGAAAGCACCTGTATAATCTCAAATTGCCATTTAGGAAATTTGCAGCACTTGTCCAGTCTCCATGCTGGTTGCTAAGACATCTGGTGGAGTGTAGCAGCTGAAAGATGTGTGGAAATTGAGGGCCCTGACTTTTAAAGGATCATCATCTATGATGAAAAAAAAAAAAAAAGGCAACGGGAAGAGTGGGATGCTCAAAGCACTGTATTTTTTTAAAGCTATCCTGTGATGCATGAGTGACCTCTTCAGCTTTGGTCAAAGCTGAGTATGCCAGATTAAAAGAATGGAGAAAAAACCCCAAACACTCAAGGAAGAACAAGGATCTCTTGCTTATCATTTTCTGCATAAATGGACCGTTATTTTTACACTACATGCTCTCAGAATCAGAGTTCTTACACTGCTGTACCAAACTTTTCAATTTGATCCTTTAACCACATGTCCTGTGGTACCCCTAGGCTAACAAAAGGCCATGCAATAGCAGATGATAAACTTCACTTTGTAATATATGGATAAACCTACCTGTGGTCTGTATAAAGCAAGCTGAAATCAAACTGGGTTGTGACTCAGGCTGCAAGCAAGAGGCTCTGTGTAGTAATGGGGGCAGTAGTACTACTACCCCTAGCAGTAGCACACTCTTCTACTTCCAGGAGTCTGTACCACGCTATGGCTTAGCTTCCTGTACTTTTATATAAACTCTTAATACTTCTGGGCTCCTGATTTGGAAATTCAAAATAGTTCTGATAGCACGTTGGTTTTCCTTCAGGACTTTGCAGTGGGCTAAAACATTGGTAATGTTTCAATTCTTGCTATCTTCTCTCAGTTCAGTACTGATTGATCTTATATGTAAACAGTGAATCTGACTGGAGCATAATGTGCTTGTGGACTGTTTTGTTTCTTTAACTGTGATAAATTTATTTCTGTGTAGGAAGCAGCGAGAATTCTGGTGGTCTCAGCCCTTCCAGCCCCATCTCTGTCTCAAATCATCAATGTGTGAGTGAAAAGTTACTTGGGTGATACAGTAGGAAAGGAAGATCTTGTCTCTGTTTCAGGGATACTGAAACAGAGGTTTATATAATTCAGCTTAATTCAAAGACATTGTTTCTGGAGCCATATTGTAGCTTAGAAGTGTGTTAATTATCCCTAGAAAAACAAATACTTGATGATAATTGTACCCAGAGTACTGATGGTGGACATGGTTGTCTCCAGCATACTTGGGATCTGACCATAAGAGAAGCTGTGAATTCAACTTCTTCTAAAGTCTCTAATATCTAGGAGCTTGCTAGGCCAGCCAGTTCTCTCTAGGAGAATTGGCTCTAAGTCTTGAAGTGACAATTGTACTGGCCTGGCTTTCCCGGGACACAGATACCAGCTCTGCACCGAAAAGTGCCATACGGTGTTTAGGATGTTTCTTTGACATCAAAGCTATTCAGAGAAAGATAGAACTTCTTTTCTTGAGGTCTAAGATAAGCTATGCTGCCCTTTAATTTATTCATGGTAACAATCCAGAAGTATTATCCTCTACCAACTATAGCTTTCTGTAAATATGTAATTATTCCCAGAAAAATAATGTTCTTCCTGTTTCCTCTGTCCCAGTTTTCTTCTATGGTTCTTTATCCAAGTATAAAATTTTTCTCTTATGATAAATCCCAGAGGGAATCTGTTTCATTCCCTAGAATTCTTCTTGCACTGATTGCTTTGTTTGCTAGAGCTGAGGCTCTCTTTCACCATAATTTTATTGCATTTTAACTGCTTCAATGGATATGCTGAGAGCAGTAAGCACTGTGGAAGAAGGTAGGAAATCACATCTGGACAGCATTGTGTTTCTGTACCCGGAACCAATATAACACATGGTTTTACAGGCTTTTTAAAAAGTTGTCAGAAATGAGGCATTTTGATAAATACATGCAGAAGAAGCCCAAGTTCTTGGCATTTTATGTGCTTAACATAATTGAAATCCAGCCTTTTTTCACCTGAAGTAGTAGATGCATACATTGTCTTAAAGCAAAAACTTTAGCGTTATCTGTCAGGGAAGTGATCATTTGGGTGGGTTCTTTGAGGAAAGAAAGAACATTTCCTTTCTCTTTTCTTCTCCCTCTTTCTCTCCTGGAGCAGCTCCAAGAGAGTACTTCTTTAAAGGATACATATGGGCAGAATGTGATTGACAGATACTCTGAAAATTGCCCTGTAACTGGAAAATGGCTGCTATTGGGCCTGTCTGGAGGGGTGTGCAAGAACAAAACACAAACAGTGCTGTCTTGTGAGCCCATGAGATTGCCCAACCTCATGTGATCACATTTCAGGGACAAAAATTGATGTGGTCTTGGGATTGATCTTTCCTTTTCTTCCTTGTAAAGATAACAATATAATCAACAAAGCAAAACACTTTCCTTGAGTGTAGCATATTGGAAAGATATTTAAAAACTACAGGACAGAAAATTCTATTCCCTTATGGTAATACTTAAAAAATAGATACGTACTGGATAAACAGATTGACAGCCATGTTAAACCTTTCATTATTTCAAGAGAAGAATTCAAGTTAGATGTATTTGCCTCTCTGCCACAAGCCCTTCAGAGCACTCACCTAAGAAGAGATTTTTGCTCACTGTAAACAAGGAACGTCAGTAAATTGGAGTTAACAGTTAAAATCCTTAAAGATGTCTAAAGGCGATTTGAGTTTCACTTATCTTCTTTCTGATGTCTGAGTTCAGTCTTGTAGGATCTGTAAGGTTGTTTTTCCTCCTCAGTGTTTTTCTGATTCAGATGAATTTTTTTCCCTTGTGTTGATCTGTAGAGGACGACATGCAGATTGATGAAAAGTGTGTGGAAACAGGTAACTGAATTCACTTACAATTATTTTATTTGCTCCAAAGCAGTAGCTAGTTCAAAGCCTCATTTCCTAGATAAAACCACCCATTCTCCTAGTGAACTTAATGGTAGAAAATTCTATTTTTCATACCCTGGAAACCTAATCTAGTATTAGTGTATTAAAATAAGCTGTTTGCAGTTCTGACGTACAGTGATTATAGTCAAGTGTTTTGACCAGCACAAAAATATCTGCTTGAATGAGATCCAACCTCTTTGATTCAGGTATTGGATTGTGGCTGTAATGTTACAACAGTTTTTTGCCTATTGCATGTTTAATTCCACCTATTTTTGTGGTCATGGAGAGCCCACACAATTCATTGTCAAGATACTCATCTTGGGACAACAAGGAGCAAGAATAGATTCTTACTTATGAACACTAAGTATGAAGACTGGTAGCTTGAGTTGCTCCCTAAAGCAGTGCAGTTCATTCTTCCTTCTCCAAGGTAATTCAGAAGCTCTCATGGAGGGATGTGATCTTGTAGGGCTGTGTGACAAGAGATGAAGCAGTTAATTCAAGTATAGTGAGCTGTATTTTGCCACCTCAGGGTAGAGGGAGCTGGGGAAAGTATGTATATGAGACCGACAGAAGCTGGAAAACTGATTTCTGATTCTGAAATTCATTAGAAGGAAAAGAATTACATTTTGAATTTATTTTAATACCTCTGCTATCTGGATTACTAAACAAGATGAAGAAACATTTGAGTCAGGTAAGTTCCTCTGACCTAATTGTAAATTCCTTGCTATTCTGCTGTGACAAGGGTGTCCAGAGACAAGCAAGTGTCTTGCAAACAAGCAGGTGACAAAAACCAAAATGTCACTTTAGCTTCAGAAGCCATTCTGGCTTGAAAAGCCATTATGTAAAATCTTGTTGCTTTAAGTCTTCCTCTTGTTCTCTGATTACCTTAAGGGTAAGGTTTCTGTCCTCTTATCCCACAAGTGTGAATGTTTCTTCTCGTGCATCAGTAGCAGATCTGTTTATCCAATCCTCATCAGTTATATCTGTGCAAGCTGTTACAGCAGAGGCTGCACTGATGTCAGCAGATAATTGGATTACCTTCGGTAATATGGAGGCCTGAATCCCCAGTGCCTGTAGGAGTTGATGTGGTAAAAAGGAAAGCTAAAATAAAACTACTGCTAAACTTCTCGTTTGAGGTATTTGTTAACCTTGTGGAGAAGAGTGTCATTCTACCTTACACTTGCTCTTCTCCACAAGATCCCTACTTGACAGTTCTTCTGCCAGTTCTTCTTTCTGCACCTTCTTCTCTTATCATAGGTCTCCCCACCTCTCAAGCAATGCCCAAGGCTTTTAAGGCAGAACCAGCAGCTCTGCAGGGCAGTCTTTTGTTTTCAGGCTAGGATGTTTCAGAGCTGCACTTGGGGATTACTGTTGCAAATCCTGTTCACTGCTCAGTGCTGAGTCAGCTCTCTGCTTTATCCACACAGTCAGAGGAATAAAGGTGCAAGTATTTGCTATCCTACATTCTACTTTAACCACTAGTTGCAGATGGATTTTGCAGTACAATACTGACACAGATGCTGCAGTTGAGTCTTGCATTCTTTGGGAACTGAGAATTCATGCTCAAAGAAGCATATTTTAGATTTAATAACAAATTAGACAAATATTTGTTAATTAACAAATATATTTAATGTTTGCAGTATCTGTTTTTTACCTTCCCTAAATGTGTTGGACAATGCTGGATGGATTTTTTTTAGATCATAGTATAGACTATGTCTTCTCAAAACTAATTGTTTTATGTCTGTCTCTATATGAATGTGCAGAGGAGCTTAAAGAAGGTAACACTAACTGTTTTCTCCCTGTCTCCTATAAGCAGTAATCTAATATAATTTATTTGTTTATTGCTTTACCAGGAAAAAAATTATCTGTTTATTGCTTTACCACTCTTCTTGCAATACCCAGTAGTTGAATTGCTTGTTCCCTGTAGGATTCTACACTGCGCTCCATCCCATAGAAGAGTGTAGATAAAGCAGAAATATTTAAACACATTTGAATGACGGCTTGAGAGACCTGAAGATAGAAATTATATGGGCATATGTTAGCTGAACAGTACTCTGTTAGCTGAACAGAACTCTGAACAGTACTCAGAACTGCCCTGAATGAGCAGTTTTGTGCCAAGTAGCTTCTTCCATAGTCATAAACTAGTTGTTAGTACATATAGAAATGTAGGAATAAAACTGTATTGTAAAGGTACAAGTAATGAAGAGTGTATAGACATGAAAGAGCAATTAACATGTATCTAATTTTGTTTCAGTACTTCCATGCTTATGAGATAACTGTAAATCAAAGAGTCTAGTGCTAAAAGCATTTCAAAGCTATGAAAATAATGTTTTTCCTTGGAACAAATACAGCTTTTAAAAGGCATGCCTGTGTCTTCTGTATCTCACTCGGGCTTTAACAAGGCCTAAATAAAGCGAGCACACAGCTTGGATAACTACATGCATGATTAGGGGAAAATAAGGAGTTCTTTTTGAAAAGAAAGATAAACACTGGCACCATTTTTTTCCTTGGTTGTTTTCAAATCACCTTTCTCAAATAGTTTCTAAACTTTCTGAGCATTGATTTATTGGAAAATTGATATGTTTGAGCCTTATATGAGAAATTTAATTAAAAAAAATACATATAGAGTTTTAGAAGTCTCACCTGAATAGTGAAGCTTTCATGAGGAACAGCATGAGAATGAGGACAAAAAGAATTGGAGGAAACAGGTTAGGCTCACATACTGGAGCACAAATATCACTGATCCAGTGAAAAAAAGGAAATAATAAAATCAAGTCTTCATTTTGCCTGAAATATCTGAGCAGATGCAAGTTGTATTTTCCAAAGATGCTACGGGGCAGAAACTGAGTTACAAATTTTTTGTTAATGATTTTGAGCTACTAACTTGTTAGTTATTGTTTTAACTAAGGAGTGCTAAGGATAGATTTCATCTGAAAAGCTTAAATTATGTGGAGGGCTTTTTTTCATTAATTTCAATTTCAAAACATTGTCTGGTATCTAGATATCTTAGGAATGAAACAAATAGAATTTTAAATTTCAAATTTAATTTAGAAAATACCAAGACTTTCTATTTTATTTTTTCTTACAATGACCCTTTTGAATTGATCATTGGTCATGTGAAATATTTTGATATTTCATATTATGGAGTATCATGCTTTTAAAATTATATTAGGCATCATATTTCCACATATTTACTGAAACCCCTTTTTTCCTTGGGATCAGCAGTAATTGTTAGCCATCTAGCTTTTAAGCTTTCTCTGTTCTTTATTTCATGAGTATTTGTTCTTTGTATTCTAGAAGAGGAAGAATTTGGTGAATTTGGTCAACGAGTCTTTATTGGTATGCAAGACTAAAGATAAGTAAAATCTTTGCAGCTTGATCTAGATTAAATGCTTGTCTTAAGTTAAATAAAATACTTTGTTCTTTATATCACCTAAAGACTTACTAAATGGAATACATCTTACTCTGTTTTCCAAACTTCAGGAAGTCTCTTTCCTCCTAATAATGCTCAATCTCTCAATTTAAATTTTTCATCCCATTAGGTTTCTACAGAGACTTGGCCACTGCTATTTAAACTTGAATTCATGAATCATTTGTCTCAAAAGTAATATCTGTCATCTACTGAGAATAATCATGAGGTCTTTCATTAGAAAAGTACACCTATGTGTGAGGTTTTCAGAGCTGGATGGTCAAGTGGAGCAACAAAGCTATCCCTGTGGTTATTAAACCATAGTAGACCTTTAAAATACAAGTTCACCTGTTCCCTAGAGATGCCTCAGGTAGTCAGAAATGTCTCCTTCAGCTTGTTTTGGGGATCTTTCAGAAGTCTTTAATTCTGGGCTAATTTTCAGATGACTTTCAGTGGGATTTTACCTACTCTCTAGGTGTCATTTAATGCTCAGAGATTCTACTGATGCCTTTTCCTGGTCTTAAAATCAAGAATCAAACACAGTTAGAAGGGGAAAAGGGATTTTGCCTTCGTATTTAAGGATCCTTAGGTACACCATGTCCAGGTGGAATGTGCCGAAATGCACACCCACAATGGATCGAGTATAACATTATAGGTCTTACTACTTAGCATATCTATCAAAGATTCCCCAGTGAGAGGCTCAAGTGAGCCCCCCTCCCCAAGGAACCTTCCCCTGGATGATTCTTAGTTTACAAAATGAGTTCTGGAGGGGACCTTGGTGTCTGGGGCTTTCTGATCCCTAACTTTGAGGTTTCTAAGATGTTTAGTCTCCTAGCTTGACAAATAGGTCTAAGAATGTAGGCTAAAAAACACTAAGAATATGAAAATTAAAAAAAGGTATATAAAAGGGGTATAAAAGAAAAGGCAAAAAATCATCATTGCATCTCTACCAAGCTGTCATAACAAGTGCTGCAATGAAATTCACTAACCTTCACCTGGCAAAAAGCTGAAAAAAGGTAGTATGTTGTGTGGCTTAGAAAGAGGCCCTCTGGGCTAAAGAACTCGTTGCCTACATCTCGGGTGTATTTTCTAGTACTGATGCCTCTGCCCCTTGCAGCTGGATTCCGCAGAAGCATGCGGTTGTGTCGCAGGAAGGCCCGGCTCAACCAGCAGTCCTGCTACTCGCGGTGCCCCAGCAGCTGCTACAGCACCCTAGCAGCTCCCTATGAAGAAGTGGTCAGGTATCAGCGGCACCCAACAGACCGGCACAGACTGATTATCCTCGTGGGTAAGAGGTTAACGACCTTCACAGGCAAATTTCACCCTCTTCTGCCAGAGGAGAGGAAACAGTCATGCATGGTCTGATCCACGGGGGTTGCCTGCTGCTGACTGCAGTGGTTGCTGACTGTGTAGGCAGCTCTCAAAGCAACACTTCAAGAATTATTGTAATTTGACCCCCTTACTGGGGTTAAAGTTTAATGTAGTATCATATTCTTTGCTTGAGATAGTGAGTGTTTAAAAACAATAGTAATAGAGTCCTTAGAAGAAGCTGAACAGCTACAAATGCTGGTTGATAATGGATTTTATTAGGGAAGTGGTTCAGTTTTATATTCAGTTAGGACTGAAAATGATGAGAAAACATTTGTAACTTAATAGAAAACATCTTTACATGGAGGCATTTCTACAACCAGTGTTAAATGCATAAATATGACAATAATAATAAGAATATTTAACCCCAGACTAGAACAATCTCAATCATGGACAGTATAGAAAGATGTCGTTAATAATGCTTGTTATAGGACATACTGTGTTAAGTGGGATGCAGGCTCTCAAAGAGACTTTAATTGTAGAGACTGAATGGAAGCTGCTGTTCTGCACTGCTCTATGGTCTTGATAAAGCAAACTGAGCAAACCCACTATCCTTTCTAAGTCTGGAAGTATTTGATAAGTATTTTCTTTTAAAATAGTACTGCTGAGTTGCCTCCTGGGTATGGCTATATTACTGGGGAGTGATTTGTACCCTGTCAGTAATATTAGTTGCTCTTCCAACTTTCCAGGTCCTGCAGGAGTTGGTGTGAATGAGCTACGGCGAAGGCTTATCACAAGTAACCCACGAGAGTTTCAAAGTGCCACACCTCGTATGTAATGCTTTTCCTCTTTCCTCCACTACCCCAATCCAAACATGAATAGGAAATGCCAAGTACCTTCCTCTTGCCTTTGTATATTCATAAACTCTTTGCTCTATGGTTGTTTCTTCAGCTCTGCTGAAAGCCAGTACTGTTTGCTTTCATAAGGGTTAGTTTAAAATATTATACATCTCATTTTAGCAAATCAGACAAAGGTATTTTCAAGTTCCAGCTTCTGAAACTATTAAAAGCTTTTATGGAGGTGAAAATTATGTGCATGATTTGGTTTAATTTTGATGTTTGCTTTTCCTAGATTAAAAAAAAAAAGAACGTTTCTTGGAGATATTTTAAGTTCTTAGGGTTTAAGTGCTCAGATATGAGAATGAAGACAACAGAAGTTGGTGCTTAATAGGCTTTGCAGCTTTCCTTATTAGCCTTCTAGTCTCAGATGAGACTTATGCAGCTTAACTTCTGACGTAACAACTGAAATTATTTCTACCTCTGCTTATTTGGTTCTTGCAATTTAGATAACCAAACTGGAAATTATGGATCTGAAGCTAGTTGAAAATTCAGGACTTTTTTTTACTTAAGATCCCAGATATGGGGAAGGTGCAAGTATGGGAAGCTTGTGGGGTTTTTCTGAATGAACTTTAAAAAATTTTGCCTCTGAGAAGTAAAAATAGTTGTGCAACCAGTACCGAGGCAGTTCCTGATTGCTTTGAATCACAACTACTTGGATTAAACTACTTACTTTTCCATTCCAAGAAATACAGTTGTGTTTTGATAACTTTCAATGACTTGCCACTGGCAAACCATTACAGTATATGGGGCTTTTGCTCTGGATTAACAAATGGAAATAACTCATATTATTATTTATGAAAATAATGATTGATACTTCTTTATGAAGTTCATTTTCACTTATAAAGTTACAATAATTTCGTTGCAACTGATTTTGTGTGTGTTGTTACATCTTTCAGATACCACTCGTGTTCAGAAAAGTTATGAAATGAATGGTCGTGAATATCACTATGTATCAAAGGAAACTTTTGAAAATATGGTGTATAGCCACAGGTGAGTAGGACAGATGAATTACATTTTTATTACTTAAAATGCAACACAATCCAAGAAAATACAGTTATGTAGTTAGGTCCCAAGTCTGGGTTCCTCCACTCTTATTGTATATGTTTCGTGTAAATTTGGGTCAAACTACTTGAGACCATTTCTTCCAAGACTGTGTTCGTGCAGTTGCAAATAGCTCCTCCATGATTAATCCTTCTAAAAGAGCATGGGCTTCTCTAGTCCTGAGCTCATTAGATGTGCTTGTAAGTTTAACTCTCCTGGAAACCAGACTGCTTTTGAAAATTTAGCAGTGAATCACACCTGTTCCTGACCTATGACTCCATTGCAGGATCTCTGCAGTGATGACATGAGTAGTTGAACTGTAAGAGCTAAATATTCAAAAGTGTCTGCTCCTTCCTATGCGTCAATAATCTCTCTAAGACAGACCAGCTCAGCACCACAGAAGCTACACTCATTGAGCAGTGTCAAGTGCTTTGAGATCTTCAGATTTAAGAAATTATTTGTAGTATGTAATTGACAAGCAAAATCACAACCTCTAACCACAAAATTCATAAAACCTTGATGAATAAAAAATGCATGTTTTGGAGACATTGAATTGTAATGGTTTGGATTTTGTGCCCAGTGTAGCACGGAAGAGCAAAGGTGAAGGTTCATCAGTGTTCACTGCTTTTTATGATCATTCAGTCCTGATCACTGGATTATAATTGAATATTTCACCTTTAAATTGAACCTTTTTGAAACTCAAATGCTCTTTCATTTTCCTTCTTCCTCACCACTGTTGCAGAATGCTGGAATATGGGGAATACAAAGGGTACCTGTATGGTACCAGTATTGATGCAGTGCGAACAGTCCTTGATGCAGGAAAGATCTGTGTAATAGATTTAGAACCACAGGTGAGTGGTAAAGGGGCAGGGAATCTTCTGGAAGGAAAAATAATTTTCTCTACATTCTTGAGCCATTGGAACAGTGTTTGTTGCTTTGTCTTTTCACTTTACCGTATGGTGCTTATTAATAATAGATTATTCTTTTCGTGTGTCTTAGGGGGTGGTGGTGGTACTACAGTGACAAGTATGTTGAGACAGTTCATTTTTTACCAAGCCAGCAGCTGCATTATCAGTTTGGATGGTATGGAAATGAGTTTTCATACTTACTTAAAATAAGGATTAGTCTTTCACATGGAGACCTGTTGCATGGGATTTCTTCCTCCTCCAAGCCCTATTAGTTGAGAATTCTGTCCTATTAGCAATCTCCAAATACCCTTTGTTAAAAGCAGCAACAGTTAAAGTAATCAAGCATAAGCTGAAAATTTTAGTGTGTCTTTGTGCCTTTATTTCTCTCCAGAAGTTACAGCTGTTAGTAACCTGCTTTTTCACTTAGATGCTATTCACTTTTCTTTTCCTTCTATTTTTGCATTGAATTTGCTGATGAAGATAAGGCTAATAAAAGCCTGAGCTCGTAAATATCCAAGATACTTAGAGCTGTGTCTAGCAAAATCTTGCTAACCTCTGAATTACTTGCATATTTAGTACTTAGGAGCTGTTTGGGCTGTGCTGTTTCAACATCTCCTCTAACCAAATGTAAAGAGTGACACTCTAACTCAGTAATTCTTGGATATTTCCCTCTAATTATGCAGAGCCAATGTGTCTGAGCCTTAGGATGGCTGGGGTTTGTGCTGCTTAAAACAGAAATTAAGTTACAAGATTTGTGGGATACTACTCAAAAACTGAATCTGCTGTAAGAGGCAGATTAGGTCACACCTTAGTCTTCACATCTAAAACTGTCCTTGGGTTTCTTCTGTTACATTTTTAAAGGGGAAAAAGTGGGGTGTTGGGACTTCGGATGTGTAATCTTGCCACTTGAAATAACAGCAGTGAGGTAGCAGAAGTACTGCTGAGTTGCATACTTTATTTTAAATCTGGTGGTTTGACCAATTTTACATCCTATGATTGTCTTTTGCTTTTCTTTTTGTTTCATTCCCTCCACTGCTCTGCAGTAATGTAAAAATACTTACTAGCATTAGGAAATGTTACACAGTACAAGAAGTTCTGAAAGCAGGATACTTTCTTCCAGTATAGAACAATAAAGAGATACTTTTTCCAAAAGTAGTTCCCTGACAGTTATAAAAGCACAGGTTTCAAATGCATCTTTAATGTGGTTGATTGTAGAGATCTGTTAATGACACTGTTCCATCGTTCACTGGTATTGAAATCATCTCCTAATAAGGTTACCAAGCAGAATTAAGTGATTGTATGCTACAGTTGCTTAACAATGTCTGGTCCAGGGATTATTAGTGAGATCTTTTTCAAGGAAGTGTTCCTGAAAAAGGTCTGGAGGTCTGGAGATAACAGCATGTTGTAACCAACTGGCTTTTTATGGGAGTAAAACTGGGATGCATACACTTGAAATACTTCATTTTACTCTTCATTTGCAGGGCATACAAATAGCCCGGACTCATGAGCTAAAGCCCTACATTATATTCATCAAGCCACCCAGCATAGGTTGCATGAGGCAGACTCGTAAAAATGCCAGGATCATTACAGATTATTATGTGAACATGAAGTTCAAGGTGAGATTTGGGAATAAAAGAGATTGAGTTTATTAATCTGAGATTCTGTTATTATATCATAATGCATTCTACTATGCTACTATGTTAACTCTTAAAAAAATATTAATGTGTCTTTAGGATTATTCTTACCTTTTCCTGTAGATTTTGTTGGGATTTCTTTCCCCGCTCCAGATTGGTTTTGAAGCGTAAGAGTTGTCATTTGTAACTAGGGGGCTGAGGCATTTTGCTTCAAAATGTCTTTAAAGGAGAAGCTATTTTGAATATTTTTGTTTTAATTAGTTGCCTTGTGTCAATATTTGAGTCAACATGTATATTTACTGTTTGCAATGAAATACTTGGAATGTGCTTCCTTCAGTAATTTAATAAATTATTTTTTCACAGTTATAAGAATGTATTATTATTTCATGTATGCTTAATGACAGTATCAATCCTATACTAAGTTCTGTAGATAAAACACAGATCCCGCTTGCAGAAAATGTATATATTCAGAATATATACAGCACTTTGTCACGATTGCTTCCACACAAATCATAATCAGATTTAGCATCTTAATATTTTGCAGACCTCAGTCTATAACTGTGGAAATGAGTCATGATTGCTATGACAGAAAGTAACATTGACACTGGGGAAATAAACTAAAACTTGGAAAAAGAATGCAAGCATTAGTAGATTTGCCTTCCAGTCCTTAACATTCTCTGCCAGCATTCATCATTAGAATAACTTTTTTAGGGCAAATGGAGCATACTGAGACACAAGGTACTTCCTTGGGAAGGCTGTAGCAGGCAGCTCTGTTTTTGAGACCTGGAACTGACTGTAGAAAGTGTACTTTATTATAGCAAACTGTAGATGAAATAAAGTAGACTGACATTATCTATTGACCTCTTGTTTATGTGGCCCAAGGTGTTTAGCAGATGCTGTGCAGGTATGTTTCTCTACACAACACTGAAGTTTTACGGACTTACTCTGTCTTACAGGAAGAAGATTTACAGGAGATGGAAGATTCAGCTAAGAAAATGGAAGCTCAGTTTGGTCAGTTCTTTGATCAAGTGATTGTGAACGACAATTTACAGGAGGCATCTGCGCAGCTGCTGTCTGCAGTCTATCGTGCACAGGTTGAGCCCCAGTGGGTCCCTGCAGTATGGATATGCTCAGACACTCAGCCCTAATTCTGAGCAGCAGGCAGCTTCAGAAAGATTACAGCTTATGTTTTACTTCAAGAATAATCCTAATGTCAGGATTGCAAGAATTTATCTTTGTATGTGAGGGATTTGGAAGAGGATTAGGAAAGAAGCTGCTATGGGAGATATAACCATACTATGTTCTGTGTAGCTCTTGAGCTTTTTATGTTACAGTTGCATCCACTTTTGTACAAAAAAAAAGATATATTGTGAGCACTCAATTACAAGAATAAAGAAAATCTATTTTGTTGCATGTATCTGCATTATTTACTTACATGTAAGTTCAGAAAGGTCCTTTTTTTTATTATGCTTATTCTTGTACTGTGATGCCTCTTCATTCTGGAATGATACCATTCTTACAAATGATATTAAGTCAGAATGTGGTTTTTTTGCATGCTGTCTGTGAGCAGAGTGTTATTTATGAAGGTATTGATTTCTAATCAATAGATTATATTGGCTGCTAATCATTTTTACCTTTTAAGATAGGAGTGGTGTTGGCATAATATGAATTATTCCAAAACCCAGTTATCTTCATAATACATGTAATATATCTTTTCTGCTGTTTCATAATCTCAAGTGAGTACAAACTGACAGAACGTGGACTTACCCAAGAGGAAAATTGTCAGAAACCCTTTCTCTTGTTTCTTTGGTGTGTGATAGCATGCTCTCCTCATCAAAGGGTGCAATGCTTGTGGCAAGTAAGTTCCTCGCTCACTTTCCCTCAGATTTGTAGCTGTCTTGCCCCCTGAGGTACACAGGTGGTTATTTTGTTGGCCTGCCTAACCTAGGAGGAAAATCAACAAAAGCAAGTTAAGCAGTCTAGAATGAGGTTATTTAAAGTTAAATATTATAGCCCTCAGGATGCCTGCTTATTCTAGAGCCAGGGCTTGTATTCCCTGTTTAGAGGTAAAATGGGAGAGACTGAAGCCCAAACATGTCATTGACGTGGGTGAAGTAGTGATGGAGGGTGAGACAGTAGCCAGCTCTGTGCTGCTGGTCCACGACGAGCTTCCCCACTTCTGCCTAGTCCAGCATTTGTCAACTCTTTCTCCTTGCCTTTCTTCCATGTGTTATTTACTTATTTTTTGGTAGGTTTTTCGGTGTTTTGTTCTGTTTTTTTTCCGATTACTGTGTAGAACTTCATTTAGTAGCTTGTGACCCTGGCTACAAGCTGAACTATTCTAGAGCCCTTTCTCCCTTGCTTTTGCTTGTCTGCAGCCCTAGAGACGACGCCTCCCGTTCGGGGCGGCGAGGCTGGGTTAGCTCTGTTGCGCGAAGCGCGGGAGAGGAGGCGCAGCCAGGCGGGAACGGGAGGCCGGACCTCCCGGCGCTGGGGGGGCGCAGGCGCGGGGCGGAAGCAGCAGCAGCTCCTCCCCGCAGAGCCGGAGCTGGGCGGGCGCAGCCCATGGCGGCGCGGCGGGCGGGACCCAGCGCGGTGAGGGGGCGGTGGGGCCGGAGCGGGCGGGGGGCGCGAACGTCTCCGTGGGGCTGCAGTGCGGGGGGCCCGGCTGCGGGCTTAGAGGGCGCCGGGAGCCTGGCCCGCCTGAGCGCTGTTGCTGAAGGGATGTGGCGGGGCCCTCCGCGGCAGCAGCTACTCCGGGGAGGCGGAGCTGAAGGGCGACGCGGGAGCGGAGATCCCTGGTAGCGGAGATCCCTGGTAGCGGAGCACCCTGGTAGCGCGGCTCCTACATCCCCGCTCCGCTGCGGAGGCGGCGGTGCCTTCCCTGCTGCATCCCGCGGGAGGGGGGATGTAACCGGCCGCAGGGTCGCACGTTTCTGCCCATCTTTGCTGCGGAGGCAAGCAAGCATTTCCTCGTGTTTTTTCATATAAATCTCTCAAAAGAAAATCTGCAAAGCTTTAACAAATTTGTAAAGGCTGGTTCAGTGTTTTTAAACATTGGAGACTTTTAAACCTTTTCTGCTCTGCATACTGGAATGGACACCACGGAGGGCTGGGTAGTTCGTTTTCCCCCCTGAGTTTCCAGGTGCGTCCCACCGTCTTGTGGCCTGGCTCAGGTGTGCAAACACAGGGTTTGACTGAGGCAGCGGCTGCCTGGTTTGTGGGAGTCTCTCGGTTTCGGGAGCACCGCTGGCTACGTTAGAGCGCTCAGCGGCTCTTCTGTCAATAACAAAATGTCTGTGGGAACCTGTCCCCAGACTCACCCTTTCTATGAAGTTTGGAGTGAGTTCAGACTCTGTGAAACTGCAAATAGACCAAAACTGATACCTCTGTGGTAGAGTTTGGGACTGTCACACGGATGGCTAGATGAGTATTCACTACTGGCTACTAGCATATGATTTCCTTTTTTGCAAGGAATAAATGATACAGAAATCAATGCACTTCCCAGTTGTTTTGTAGGAGGTAATAAAATGGAGAGGTACTACACAATACAGGCATACTATTATGCACAGGCAGTGAATGCTGTATGAAAGGTTTGTGTGTTTTGTTTATTTTTATGGGGGTTTTAGCTTTTAGGTTTTTTTAAATACCAAATATCTTAAACATTTAATATTTACTGCCACAAGAATGTTGGAAACAATAAAAGTAATGAGATCTGACCTTTACCAAGATTTTTTTCCCTTATGGTGCACCAGTATAGTCTGACCAGTCCCCACCAGTTTGCTGGGTGCCACTTTGGGTGTGCAGTTCTCTACCTGTGTTAATGGCACTTGCTGTCAGTCTTCAGCATGGCCAAAATCCAAATGAGAGATTTGAGGTCTAATCCCACAAACCCTTCCTTGCATGAGGCATATCTTTGCTTTGGGTAAACAAACAAATGGAAAATTTGCATATAGCAGCCTCTACCAGCATGCAGTTACAGATTTTTTAGTGCAGGTAACATTTGCTGCTGTGGAACAACCTGCCTGTTTTAAATGGGAGTAGTTCTGGGTCCTGACCCAGGGGCAGGAGGGTTCACATCCAGCTAATCCTGGCTGCCTGAAGTTTATTTTTAGTTCAGAATTAGCTGAGGTTCAATGTGAGCAGCGTGAGGGAGCAGAGACCAGTTCACAGTGCCTCTTTCAGGGAACAACTTCAAATGATATGGGAAAAAAACAAGTGGTAAGTTTTTGGATCCTTGAGTCTTATCAGACTTACAGCCCTTTTTATTTCTGGTATCAACTGAATTTTCTGAGCATAGGAAATAATTACTTGTGTATATTCTTTCAATATAATTGTGTAGTACAAAATCTGAACGTTAACTCCTTTTTCTAGATGAGAGAAAGGTACGAGCTGAATTTCAGTTTATTATCAGGAGATACTTTTACATTTTTATTGCTTGACCTGCTGGTAAATATGTTCAAAATTATATGGAAAAATATCTATTTTATAATATTTAAATGTAGTTTCATAAGTGAGCTTATTTCCTTTTATTGTTTCTATTATTGTTGTTCTGAATTTACATCATCATTAATAGAAAATACTCAGCTCACGTTGTAAACTATACAATTATATTGAAAGCTTAAATTACTGCAATATTTTGATATTTAAATGGAATGACTAATAAGCTTTCTAATGAAAGTGATACCTTACATGAAAAGTGAAAATTATTGAAGCTGAAATGCAAGCTGTGCCTCACAAACCCAGGTTAGCTGTAGGATCCTACTGCAGTGCCCATCAGAACTCTGGTAAAGGCATATTATTCCAGCATCTTAAAAAATCCTGCTTTTATTTAACATCTCCATCAGAAATGTTAGGCCATTTATGAGCCATACAGAGCAAAACATACCTTGGATGTTCTGATCTGAAGCTGTTTTTTGAGAGGTGATTTCATACTGACAGAAGTTGACTTTTGTCTCTCTCTTGTCTTTCAGTGCCCGCCTCGTGCCCTTCCTCCAGTGCCAAGGTAAAATCATTGCATTCTGTGGAACTGATCATGATGCTGTACTGCAGATTTTGAAAGTAATAACATTAAGAGAAACAGGTTTAATAAACATCTGAGTAGTAAAATTGCTTCTCTTGCCAATTTATTGTCCAAAAATGCTTTACAAGGAATGCAAAGCATTTTAAAGTTTTACAGAAGCTAAGAAATTTTCCCATATTACCTCAGTTTTAATACTCATGAGAGATAAACCCTTTAAAATGTTTTAGATAAATATTCCAGTTTTAATGTCTAGTATAGTTTAATTGTTGTCCTTTTTACTCTTCTCCCTCTCTCTTTTATTTTGTATTCTTTAGTTTATTTGAATCACAAATCCTTTAAAACAGGAATTTCTGCAATAAGCCTAGATATTCTTTAATAGGGTTATAGGTATCTATTAGTTTGATGTAGTATAGAGAAAAAATTGAACTTTCTTTTTCAGTGTGGAAGGAAAAGTAATTATATAGTTTTTATGACATGGTACTCCAGAATTCCTTCAAAGTACCTGAAAGTAAATGTGATGTTTATGATTGTCAACAGATAATGTCGTTTTAGTGATGTATGGGCTCAAATGTTTCATAACTTTAGTTGGTTTGTTATATATCAGGCAGGAAGATAAGTTTTAATTAGCCAGGTGATTAAAGCTTTTAATCTGATCCACAGCTAGCCAGTCAAGAAACTCTGCATAGTCACCAACAAGTATTGAATTTTGCTGATTGCTTCGTACTCTTAACCCCGTCGTACACAACTGTTCATAAAGAGGAGCGGGGATAAGAAAATGAACCATAAAAGCAGCAGTGTGAATTTCACGGTTGTGAATTGTAATTGATTCAAAATTAACTTTCTTTTCATCTTTTTACACTGCTCGTCAACAACTTTTCTTCTTCAACATGAAGTGGAAACCAAGGTGAGTTATTAAAGAGAACTACAAACATTGGTAGTTCCTTTTGGTGCCACTCATTCTCTCTGTAAAGACAGAGCCTTATACTTTTCCTAAATGCAGGCTGATTATTTAAACTGTGCTGCCATTGTTAGAACTGTCATTTTTCTTTGCTCTCTTTACTGTTTGCTGTTTCCATTAAGGTAACTGAATTGTTGCCACTGTGCTTTAAACAATAAGTTTATTTTTCAGAGCATTATTCAGAGTATTTCAGTTTATCACTTAACGCGCATGTGCATGTGTATTGAGCCTTTGCTGCACATAAGACTTCTTAGCCTGATTTCTTACCCTGTTTTCCTGCCATCTTCTGTACTCCTCCTCCTTGTGTGAAATGGTGAATTGTCATCTTACCTATAAAAGACAAAGGATGTCATAAGTTGTAAAAATTAATCTATTTCTTAACTTGCAATAGGATGGCTGTTAAAAAAAGGAAATGGAGGTTTCTCCTTCCTGTGCACTCATACTTCTGTTTAATGTTATGTAGATGAAATTCCACTGAGTCGTCCCAAAAAAAGGAAATCCAAAGGAAAGACTCCATTAGGTAAGGTCCTTCCAAAACTGAAAACTGTTCTTTTATTCCGGCTATTTATTCCTTTCTAATTTCTTTGCATAATTCATTAAATAGTCATTTCCAGCTGTAAGCTGCTTATGCTGAATGTATTAAGGACTTGAATTTTTAAATGAACTGAGATGAAGCTCATTTAGCAATTTGGCTCAATTTCAGTCCTTGGCCAAATAAAGTCACAAGTTAATCACTCCATTATCACTGAAGAGCTGATTCTCAAAGATTACTAGCATCAGAGCTTTGTATTTTTACAAGAAGCAGATCTGCAGAACAAACATATTGTTTTAAGCAAGATTGTAAGTCTGATCTATTTTGATAAAGCAGAATATGTTGATAGGATCTAGTGGATTTCTGTAACCAGTTGTCCTGGGTCTGTGTAAAAGTTTAATGAGTAAACCTCCTTTATTTGCTTAAAAGTGAGGCCTCACTGACAGACGGTTAAATGTAACAAGTAGAGCTGGTGCTAGGAGGATATCCTAAGGATTAAGTTTTGTTCACTGTTTTCAGTGAGCTGAAAGATGGTGCAAAGTACACCTTGACTTTTGCCATTACTTTGCTGGTTAATTTTGCATTTTAGCACAATAAAGGTTTATAAAAGGTGGGTAAACCTGACCTTGAATTGGAAACAAAGATTCAATTGTCACCATATAAACTGCAATCCTTGAGAGAGCTATTAAAAACCATGTGTGATGTAAAATGGAGAAGTAATTTTGTCTTTCTGCATCTGATCATGCAAATTGATGCTACTGCGCTATAATATGAATTCATGTTAACCTCTCACAAAAATATAATTCCTCCAAAGTGTAATAAATCATGTCTCAGACTGGAGTAAATATCCTTCTGTGGTTTTTTCTACACCTTCTTTATTCTAGTGCTGTATCTTTAGCATTTAAATTTTCCTTTGATGTGATGACATTTTGCCTTAGCACATATCTGTGTGGACCACCTTGTAATAAACTGTTAATTTTTCCTTGCATTATAATCTTTGCACATAGAAAAGAGAAATATAGAGGTGTGGTCTTCCCTGTGGTGGGTTTTTTTCAGGTAGTCCTCTGCAGTATGCCCACATGAGAAGTGTGCTACTTCTTGGGTCCTTAAATTCCCTCCTGAGCATGGAACTGTTACAATGAAATACCTTTGTCTATTTCTGCTTCTCATCATTGATTCCCAGCTCCTATATTTCCTAGGCATGCATTTTCATCTCAGTTGTTTCTCAGCTGGGCAACAAATGTAGTAAATGGCAGCTTTCTCTTGCCTGTTTCTCAGTGGCTCTGAGTTCAGGCTGCTGGATCTTTCCATGTTGGTTTTAGATGGCATTGTGCAAGCAGCAGTTCGTCGGCAGTCTGAAAGCAGCGAGCCTCTGACTCCTGAACCTCCTGATGCCCCTCCTCAGAGGAAACGCAAGAAGAAGAAAGTACCTGCTGGTATGTGAAATAGTTGTAGATGGGAAAGAGCAATAAATAAAACTTGGTAACACAGAAATATGACTGAACAATGTGTATTTTGGTTTAAAACATTCCATGTGCTTCTTTACTTAAAACACCTGAAAGTAATCTCTGGGTGAGTGGTAGCTTAGAGTTTCACTTTCTGGTTTCAGATTTCCTTGAAAATAATGGCCAGTAGTGTTTTGGAAATTACGTAATACTTTACATCATTCAAAGCTCAGAAAATCATGTGCCACTCTTTTTAGATAATAACTGTTTATGTATTTAGGTGAATGTATTTTCATTTTTATGAAAGCTCTGAAACTTTCATGTTGGATTGGTTTTTTTTAATTTTCAGATTCTGAGACCTCTTTTACCCAGCAAAATGTGGCATCCCTTTTTCAGAATGGAAATGGCATGGATGTCCCTGAAGCTGAAGAAACGGTGATCCGCAAACAGAAAAAAAGAACAAAGTGAGACAAAACTAGTATAGCTCAAAATTTAGAATAACTGTGACAGTGAATGTGGCTGAGGAGTATTTTACATTGTCATTTGACAAAAATGAAAAATCTTGGAACCCACAATACCATCAGCCTGTGGGCAGTTCTTTCTAGGGTTAAGATCTAATTTTTTTTCACTTCTTTGTTCTGTGCATACCTGGATGCATTACAGCTCTGAATACATTTTCATGAGCCTAAGAGTTCAGTCACAGACTGAACATGAAAAAAATTAGAATTTGGAGCTACTTTCTCTCATTCTTACTAACTTAATTTTATGAGAGTTAGCATTTTTTCCCCAATTATTCTAATATTGTTAATATCATATGGAATTAATCTTACAGTTTCAGTCAACTAACTCCATGAGAACTTCAGTTCTTAAAATTATAAACAGAGAAATATTATATAGGTCATAGCCTGATCAGTTCTTGTAAGTTGAGTTAGACAAGTTAAATGTTCATAGGAGCCTTTGGATTTTACACATTACTTCTTATTCCTTCTCTGTCCCATTGTGTGTTCTGTGCTAACAGGAAACCTCGGCCAGCTGAAACGCATGATTCCAATGAGCTGGAAGTGGAGGAGGAAGACATCATTGAAGATGAGCACAGAAAGAGCCCAGATCAGCAGCCTGTGTTTGCTGCTCCCACTGGAATTAGTCAGCCTGTTAGCAAAGTGTTTGTTGAAAAAAATCGTAAGTTCTTCTAGTAATTTAAGTAATTTAAGAATGTTCTTGCAATTAAAGGAAGCATTGTTATATCTAAAATCCAAATATTGTAGTATTGGGAAGATTTTTTTAAAAGTTTTCCAAAACAAATTTTGGAAATAAATGTACATGATAATTTTTCAACAGTGAATGCTGGTGTTGCTGTGTTGGTATATTTGGTTGAATTTTTTAATTCCATGGTGGGGGTGAAAAAGGTTTCAAAGTACCCAGCTGAGCTCTTTTGACTTGATATTGTCACAGTACCTTGAGAAGAAGCGATTACTTACAAAAAGTCTTTCAAGTGGAAGTTTTTTGCAAGGTGTTTGGGTTTTTCTTGTGTTTTGTTTGGGTTTTTTTTGTCCCAGGGAACACTGAGTAATTTCCTGAAGTGCTTTGCACGTTGTTAAATCCATAGCCTGGCCCACCAGGATGCATCACTCTGACCAGAGGAATCCTGTATCAGTGTAAGCTGACAAATGGCAGGAAGTGGGGAGAAAAATTTTTCTAATGGAAATTCTGATGCTTACAGCTTTTTAACACTAACAAGTATTAATGTAGAAATTATGAAGAAAGGAAACAGAGCTCTCTAAAACTGATTTCCTTATCCTTTCAGGGCGTTTTCAGGCAGCTGACCGTGCAGAATTTATTAAAACCACAGAAAATATCAATGTACTTCTGGACGTGAAGGCTTCGTGGACTATTAGAGATGTTGCCCTCTCAGTGCACCGAAGTTTCAGGTAAAAGATAAATGTTCCAATGTAAATAAACATAAATCAGGGGGTTGGTTTTGGTTTGGGTTTTTTTTCCTCCCTGAAAATTAGTGTCTTTCCTCTACAGCTGTGATGTATTTTTATTTCTTTTGGATATTCCTAATAAATGGTGGTTCAGGATGCAACAGGTATAAAGTTTATCAGTCCTCTTACTGATATCAGCTTTTGGTATTTGTTGTCAAGAGAATGTATTTCTAGTTTAGACATCACATATGAAATGCATCTTATAAAAAGAATAACTAAGAAAGCCATATTGCAAAGATTCAGATGAAATCTGAAAAGCAGAGATTGAGCTGATAATCCAAATATTAGTCACCTACAGAAATGTGTTAGAAAATAAGACTGCCCCATCACGTGTATCACTAGAATAAAAATACCTGAATTCAGATAGTTCTCAAAGAAAAATCCTAGTTGGTGAAAAATAGGGAGGAGTGAAATTGGACTGGGGGAATAAGGTTGCACATAATAGCAAAAACATTGTGTATTTTTTTAATGGGTGGTTGTGTTGTGATAGAGACTGGGAAGATAACAGCCATTTTCTTCTGTGGTGTTTTTTATCTGGAAGCCTGTGCTTCCTTCTCAAGCTTTTCTTTAGCAATGAAGAAAATGAAAAGATTGCCTTGGGTACAAGTTAGAACATTGTGTAAGTGTAAGGGGCAGTGGTCGTAGGAAACTACAGGCAGCTACAAGTCAAATTATTTGATTCCTGTAGCTGTAAGGAAGGGAAGGCAAAACATCTTTGTTTTCTTTAAACGCTTAGGTTCTGGTGCAGTCTGTGAAGGGAGGAAGAAGAACTCTTGCTTAGAAGTTTTAAAACTAGATCAGAAAAAGCACTCAGAAACAATCTCTGAAAGGCTTTGAAAAGCAGGGTTGAACAGATGGATTCATAGGCCTTTTCTATCTGTAACTAATTCAAGATGTTAAAACTGGTCTAATGATCTTTCCTCCATTCAGGGTGTTGGGCCTTTTCACCCATGGCTTCCTTGCTGGTTATGCTGTTTGGAACATCGTGGTTATCTACATTTTGGCAGGAAAAGAGCTTTCCACGGTTTCTAACCTGCTTGAACAGTATAAGACAATAGCATACCCAGCTCAAAGTTTGTTCTATTTTTTGCTGTCTATCAGTACAGTCTCAGCCTTTGACAGGTAAATAAATATATTTGTATTTGAAAGGTGTATATATAATTTGTGTATAAAATGTTCCTTTCTTCTTTGTATGGCACATTTTGATTTACTGTTGATGATTTAATTGATATGCTTAAAGAGTGATCTTTCATATGGTTGATTGTACAAAGAATGGGTGTACTTGTGCATCCAGAACTTTGGTACTCATGCCTGTCCAGTGCTTGTACCCTGCTTCAGTGTGCTGCTGCTGTTTGTGTGATCAGGAGGTGAAACAAATGTAAGAGCTGACCTGTTTTTTTGGATGTGGGACTGTGAAGAGGGGTGGAGAACAACAAATGTTTCTATCAGGCTGCTTTTCATATGAATCCATTCCCTAGTTGGGTTTGAAACATAGCTGTGTGAACAGCTTTCCTGGTTTAGCTGGGGTTTCTGCATTACAGATTAAGAGTGGTAATGAAATGAAAGAAGCTCAAAAAATATCATAATCTAGATTAGATTAATGGATGTTACAAATGTTTCTTTTAGTTACAGGTAAAATAAGCCAGGGGAGGAGTTGGTGCTGTGGGAAAAATTGTGACTTTTTTTCCCTGGAAGGATGGCAGGGAGGAGTCCCAAGTTATTCATATTTTCTCCTGTAAGCAATGAAAGCAGTTACATTAGCATGGACACTGAACGGAATCGCAAAGATTAGAAGGGACAGATGTCCCCATGTTCTCCCTTCCTTTCGAAAGTCAGCAGTGTGAATGCTACAGACCTCATGGAACATCCATTTTAGTCTTTCTTGGAATTGGCCTAATGGGGGCCATTGCCATGTGTGGGATGTAGTTGTAGATTAAGATACTGTTACAGAAGCAGAAAAAATACCTTGCAAAAAGTAAAAGAACAACAGAATACTGTTAGAGGAACAATATGATTGTCTTACTAGGCTATGTTAATGACTCTTGATTTTGTTACCAGGATTGATTTGGCAAAATCATCAGTTGCACTGAGGGGTTTTCTTACCCTAGATCCAACAGCACTAGCTGCTTTCTGTAAGTATTTTGAAGTGGATAGGAAGCTGTCCAGAAAATACGGTAAATGGAAAACTCCTCCCTACTCTTTTTAGTGAAATCTTCCTCACAGGTTATTTTCTGCTGTAGAATAAATGACTTGCTCAGTAGTTGATAGTAGCAAAGGCCATAAACAGTTTGTTCCATATTTTTTAAAGCATTTGAATAGTAGTATTAGTAGGGCTATTAGTGAGATAGTTCTTTTCCATTTCTGAACACAGAACATAAACCTAACAAAAAAAAAAGAATCACAGGATGCAACCTTTGATGTAGTTTATGGATTCCCAAAGTGCAGAAACCAGGTTTTGAAGGGTCAGGGGAATGTTTAAAAAAAAGGGAATGAATTAGGAGGCATTGGAGGCAGTGGAGTGAAAGGAAAGAAAATGTAGTGATTAGTACCATGTCATGATGAGACAGCATTTAGTGAGTTTATATCTGACACTACTAATTCTATTTCTTCCAGTGTACTTTGCTGCTCTCATCTTATCCTTAAGCCAGCAGATGACATATGACAGAATCCACCTCTACACACCACCTTCAGAAAATGGCAGTATCTGGTAAGGAAACAAGAAATCACTTCTGTAAATTATAACATAGCTCACTTAGGGACCCTTGTCAAACTGGCAGAATGAAGTGGTTGAAGATGTGTAAGACATTATTAATGAAGGATTTTATTTCTGAACCTGCCTTTGTTTGAGCTTGTCCTGAATATTTGATATTTTCCCTGAAAAATAAAAAATCAAGGATGAGTTTGATCACGTTGGTTGCAAATCCATTATACCTCAAACAAGAGTTGGAATGATACTGGAAATGTCATCTGGCAGGAACCTTAAGATTCTTTTTTGCTTGAGAAGTGGGACCCTACTGAGGGTAAACTTTTTGGGTTCAAGGGCAGGACATTCTGCAGACAGTTAACACTGTTTTTGAAGGAGTCAGCCACAGGATGCATGGGCACAGCAGACAGAGCTGGCATTTAAATAAATCATTGATTCATGTTAGGTGATCCCATCCAGAACTGTTACTTTCTGAAGTACCTATTAATGCACTTAAATTCTGGTAGCACGAGTTTTTAAAGTAAACCAGGAGAACAAAGGCACTTACGTGAAAGTGCTGGTTTGGGCAGTTAGTTTTTTGGGGGGACAGGGGTTTAATGTCTCTATAGAAATGTTCATTGAGTTGTTTATTAAAAAGCCTAGATTCTAGTAACAAAACCATAACCTGCTACTGGTACAATAGTTAGAAGAGCTTCAGCAAGTGTAAATAATACCTTCTTAAAACCCTATCTTAGCCACCCTGCAGCATCTGTGCACAAGTCCTTGCATTGGCTTCCAGACAGATTTACTGACACACTGTTCATGTGTCTTGCTGAGTTGTGGTCAAGTGCTTAAAAATAAGGTTGACTGATGGCATTTTGTAAAATTTGACCATGCATTTTGATTTTTGTTTTCTTTCTCTTGACCAAGAAAAGGAATTTTTGTTGAAATATGCAAATAGACTTTCTCAATAAGATTATGGGGTTTCTTAGCTGAGTCACTGTCATTACTAATTGTTCTTCTTACCAGGCCTTTGCAATGCTAGACTATTGTGATGGTACAAGTAGCTCTCTTTTCACATCTGGCTTAGCAAACTTGTTTTGATGATACTCTGTTGAAATTATTATTGTAACTTCTATGTACCGGTGGTGGCTGATGGTTTGATGTGTCTTTCCCAGGACTGCCGGTACAGAGGAAGAAATTGTTCATTCATGGGTTGTGGTGAATCTCGTAGTGTCTGTTCTAGTTGGGACAAGTTGGATCTTCTTGTCTTCCCGACCAGAGCTAGACCATAGTGAAGGTAGGAAACGTTTATAGGCAAAATGTTGTTTATTCGAGTTGGTTTTTTAATGTGCTGTGCTCTGCATTTGGTGTTCAAGGCTAGTCCTGAGAAATTTTGCGACTGAGGAAGAACAAGTATCTCCTAGCAACCTTCCACAGCAAATGCTTCTTAGGATGCTAGTGTCTGTGTTTAGTTTTATAAACATTAATTTAAAAAGAAAAGCTTTATTTATCCTGTCTGAAGCAACATGAATTTTGAAACGTCACAGAGTGTCTCTTTTGGATGAAGAGAAAAATAATTTAAAATACTTTAATAGTATTTTAAATATTTGAAATATATTTATTCCACTCATGTCTTAGAAAAGTCCTTAACGTTATCAATGTTCCTTTTGCAAGTGCTTAATGTGTTACAAGTTCTGTTTCAAGTACTGTTTTCAATAGAACATAGCAGTAGGTTTTGACTCCTGGGCTTTGAAAAGTCAGATTTGTGCTTGCAGAGCAGGACTGCTTGTGCTTGTCCAGGCTGGAGGAGAGGGCAAGCAGGTTCTTCTCACAGAAGAATCTTGGCTAGAAACTAGGCCTTCTTCATTTTGTGTTCCACCTGGGATCCAAAGGTGTGTCATAACTCAGCATTCCTGTCAAGTGCATGCAGCCTGTCACTTGAAGTCAAGTGCATGCAGCCTGTCACTTGAAGGTATGCTGTACATAAAAATCCTAAGTTTTAACTTGAAAGTCAACAGGTATCCTAGGAACACCATGAATTGAAGCACAGATTTGTGTTTGGGAGACTGAGGATTCAACATGCCACTTCAAATTACTTTTGAATTTTAATGTACAGGTGTCTGTATTTCAGCTGGCTCCAGTTACTATGTTTATTTCTAATAACTCATTTAATGAGTTTAAAAAACCCAAACAACTGTGTGGCAGCCTTTACAGTCCTCAATGGTGAAATTTATAATAGATGCTTAAATCATCTTTAAAACCCATGTTTTAAATAATAAAGACTTGCTCGAGGAATCCAGTGGCAGAATTTTACTCAGGTTTTGATTAAACTTTTTTGTATTTACATGTGCCTACTAAGACTGGAACACCACTTTGGAAATTTCTAGAGAGAATTTCATTAGGACTTAATCCAAATAGTAGAGAAAGCTTAGTCTGCTAACGATAGGGTACCAAATCATGTGGCTCTCAAACTTGAGAGGATAAACCACATTACTGCATGAACTGTAACTACCACATTGACAAGCTGTTGGCAAACACTGGGCGATATGCTGGACGTGCAGGCAGCAAGGCAGAAAGCACTCCTGTGCTGAAGTGCAGTACAGATAGAACCCAGACAGGAGAAAACTCTGCCCTCAGCAGCACAGAGCTGCACAAGGGCTACTTCATGAGATGCTTGGCGTGCATAGCCAGTTTCTCCACAAGGAGCTCATCACTGCTGACCTCGGGCTGTTTCCCAGGCCTGAGGTGCCATGGTGGCAGCTGTGAGCAAGTATCATTCATGCATGATTCTTCCTAAGCCAGGTTCTAGTGCTGCTGACTTAACATTGTGAAACACCGAGCAGAGACATCTAAAAATGAACAAGTCTCTGAACAGAAGTCTTCCTTCCTGAGTCTGACACTCTCAAAACTTTAACAATCCCTACTTCAGAGTTGTGTTTCAGTGTCCATGTTGAATGCATGATGGTGCTACACATGATCAACTGCTAACATTGCCACCAATTCTGTCAATTTTGGGGAGCAACAATAGTTTTCTAAAAACATTGGTGGCCCTTGCCATTGCTGAGCTGTTGATTATATGATTGGAATGAAAAGCAGGAGGCTTGAGGGAATGCCAGGGTGCTTTTCAGGAATAATGGAATTGTATTTAGGTGAAAGTTTTTAAAGAAAACATAATTCTTTCCTTTCTCTTTTAGAATTGATGTTTCATTCTGAAATTGAGGAATTTCCTCAGGGAGATGTCTTACCCAGAGTCCAGCCATAAGTGGAACAAGAATCGGCAAATATTGTAGCTGTGACCAATGGCTCAATATGTTGTGTATTATAGCTATGTATTATAATTTTCATAAAGAAAAAATGTATTTTTATATGGTATATATTTAATATTGATCCTTTTATGTATGTTACAGTTTCCAAATATGATTGAAAACTTTTATACTTTTTATTTTACAAAGCATATTATCCCTAGTGCATAAAGTCAAGGTGATTTTGTAAATATTGCTACCTACATAGCCAAAGACACTAGAGGGATGCAGAAGATCAGGTTCACTTCTTTTTTGACTGCTGTACAGTCTTCAACAACCTACTTTTGTTACAAATGCTGACAGCAGTTAGCTTATCTGATTTGGTTAAATATTTTCTAGAGATTAAAAAAAATCTTACGACAAAAGTAGTCTAAGGAAAATTTATAACAAAACAGAGTTAGGAAGCATAAGCCCCACCAAGTTAAGTAAGCTTAAAATAATCTACATTTATTTTGCATAAAAAAATATTTTCTAGAATAAAGGAGCAAATTGACTGGGATTTTGTTAAACTATCCATAGAAGAGGACACTTTTTTTATCTGCATTTAGTTCTCTTGACAAATATCTTGATGATTACAAGTTCTTACAGGTTGATGTAGATACAGGACAAGGAAGTTTTAATGTTGCAAGAGTTTGGTTAGTTAAATACATCTTCTAATCAAACAGGGTGGTTTTGTGTTGCCAACAGGATGTATCCATGTCCTGTAGTATCTCACCAGTCAGGAAGCGTTAACTATTACAAAGCCACTCACAAGAATAGTGTTCTGATTTCTCCTTATCTAGTACAGCAAGAGCAATCATTTTATTCACTGCTCTTTCTAAACAAACTTGGATTTTGTAGATGGTTAAAAATGTTCTTACTTCCACCTATTTTGACGGAGATTGTTTTCCGCCAAATTGTTGGTTTGTGATAGGATAGAATGGGAAACTTCTTCCTAAAATTACAAGAAAATGCTTATTAAAGCAACCCAAAAACTGCAGCAACCCACCTTCTATGCAGTGACATAGTAGTAACTGTGGCAGGTGGTGGATTTTGCTGATGAGAACCACCATTCCTTTTCCTTTATAGTGGCAAAATGAAAGCATTGCAGATATGAATAAATACAGATATATTACAGGATGAAATTGTCTCCTTAGGAGACACAGACGAGGTCTAGTTTGAAAACCATTTATCATAAAAATACCACCTAAAGCCCCAAACCTGTTTGTACATGTTACTTAACATATGCTGATTTTGCCTTGTTTGATTTAATATGTGTGTGGGTGGTTGTAAAAGGGGTGCACTTGTCAAAAGTTCAGTGAAGAATTACTGAACTTTTTAGTAGTGAAGTTAAGAGTAGCCAAATAAGACTTGAAAGGAAATGTCAAAGAGCTTTCAAAGCTTTGTGCTAACTTTCTGTGTTGCTGAGTTGCTTCAAAACAAACATGGGAATGTGAATAACTAGGGCTGTGGCTGCCCAGTTGAGGACCTGTGTTCTCTTGTGTCCATACAGCAAATTTAAGTTATTCAAAAATTTAGTGTTCATGACATCTTTTAAATGCTGTGGTAATCTTGACAGGGAGGGAAAAGAGATCTACAAGAATTAAAAGATTTTCTACAGCTCTTGGCTGCATTCTGAGACATGCAGTTTGTGGGAAGGAGCCCTTAACCTCTTTTGTAAATTGTTATGGCTCTTGTGTCTGTATTTTTGTAAAATTAGAGCTAAATTATGGCTGGCACTGCATTGTACATTAAAATGGAGAGATTCAGGGTGCTGGTCTCCTTCAGTTGTGCACTGGATGTTCTTGCCATGATTTGGCTGTAGGAGATGAAGGATGAGACAGGAAGTGTTCCCATGTAGCTTGCCACACTTTCTCCTTATATTATGTTTGCTTTCAGAATCACTGACCTCCTGAAGATGAGATTATTAATGGCATAGCCACGTGACACTTCTTTCATCTTGGTATGGTCAGAAGTATAATTTTGTCCATAAAATACACAGCTCGGCAAAAGTGTCCTAAGGTATCACATTAGTATAGGAAAAACTTGGATTGCTTGATTTCTGACATTAATACTAGGAACTGGCCTTCCAACTGTCCCTTGGACAAAGTGATGCCAGCCCAGAGCCAGATTCATTCTTATTGCAAAATATACTAGTTTTTAGATGGTTGAGCAGGGATTGAATTGATGAACTTAATGTGATCAGTATTTCAAGCCAGGCTTGCCTTTCTAGTGCATCTTTTTAGGAGGGTCTGAGTATATCCATAATTAAAGTAATGAGTTTTGAGGTTGCCATATAAAAAGCACAATAAACTGTTTTATGGCTAATTATCTATTTTACAAAATACTTTTCATTCCATTAAGCTTTGCAGGGGAATATGAGTTTAACTGAGCTTTTTTTTTTTTTCTGTTTCTTGGAAAGTTTTAGAACAAGTTTACAGAAAAGATGTTGAATTATAGAACATGCAATATTTGTAGAAGCCTTAACTGAAATGCCTTTGTGCATTTCCATGTCATTGTTTTTACTGCATTTGTGTTAATGAAAAAAATTACAGATATGTTGGTGCCAAGTTCTTGTTTTTACATGTATGAAACAATTAAACAATTGCTGTAAACTAGTTAGAAATGATGGTACTACTTTGTCTTGTTTCTAGTTGTTTAGTCTGTTTAAAATAAATCAGTGAGTGTGTGAGGATTTGGCATGGGTGACTCAGGGGCTGTGTGGGACTGCTCCAGACTTGGGTGAACAAAGCCTCACGCAGCGTGGTCAGAGGCTGAACCCAGTGGGCCTCTGGAGGTGTCGTGGTTTGAAAGACAGGTGTCCAAAGTGAAATTGCTTTAATTACTTAAAGTGCTGTAGTTATTTAAAATTTGGTTAATTTCGACTTGGTTTAAATGTTACTCTCTCCAGGCAGCTTTCTCAACATGAAGCCAAGTGACATTAATTTGCAGTGTGTCTTTTCAAAGCAGTTTGGTATTGCTGAGGTATACTTAGGAGGGTTACGATTAGGTGAGTATTACTTGCTTGCATATTTCCAGCAGAATTAATTTAAATGACTGAAGGCTTTGGGAGATCAGAGAAAACCGTCAGGTCCATACCTATAGTTAAGCCTAAGCCTTACCTGTCTCTACCTTTTTCCTCAGCGTGGAAGGTGTTACTGCATTCTTCAGCGCGGCTGTGCTTGAAACAGCTGTGTTAAGTCCACAGACACTTGCAGAAAGACTCTTTTCCCTGGGTGTTATATTTATACTTTGCCCCCGGGGCTGCTCGTTCCCTTCACGGAGCGCAGCGAGGGCTCCCAGCCTCCCGCCTGAAATGCGCCGGTTGCTGCTTCTGGAGACAGGTGCTTCAGGGGATGGTTTTTCCTGCCGTGTGTCGCCCTCCCGTCCCCGGTGCGTTTATTTACCGAGCAGCTTGTACGTCCCTGTCACCCCGCTCCCCCTCAGCCCTGTTCGGCGCTGTCACCCCGCTCCCCCTCAGGCCTCAGCGGTTTTCCCGCCCTGCCCTCGCGCCGCGCGGGCGGCGGTAACGGCCGCCAGGGGGCGTTGGTGGGGCCGCCATGCCGAACTCGGCCCGAGCGAAGCGGCCGCGCCGCCGTCGGTGATCGCGGCGATGTGATGCAAAGGGAAACCCAGTCACAAAGAAAAGAATCCCACGAACCAAGCTGCTTGCTTTAATAATTCTGTATTTGAAATTTACGTAACCTTTTCGTCAAACTGTAGAAGTTGTAGAGTCCTCCCTAGCTGAGAATTCCCTGTACAGTTCCCCTGTATTCAGTAAAATGGAAGAGCACACGGCTTTTCAGATGGATACAGGCAGGCCTCAAACAGTGACACAGAAACAAAAAGCAAGATCTTCTTGTGGATAAACATCCACATCCACTGCCAGATGTAATAGTTAGCCCCCATTGTGAAAATAAACAGATTAATGTAATCTGGGGTGGGGGGGGTGGGGGGGGGAAGCCCTCTCTACACCTTTTCACCCAACAAACAAATAAAACTCAAACCAAAACTCAAAACAGCCCCCCCAAAAAAACCCCCAAATCAACCAACAACCACTTCCGAAAAAAAAAAGGGGAAAAAAAAGAAATAACAGTAAATTTGAAATTCTTAAAAAGTCTCACAGAAAAAGAATAAGAACAAAGTCTGAAACAGTAAAATTCTTCCATTTTAAATGCTTGTGATGCTGATATTCAAGCAGGGCATCTTTGTAGGCCATGGCTCACCTTTACAGCAAATTGCCCCGAATGTGTCATTTTACAAGTCCAGCATAAGGAAAAAGAAAAGTTGCCAGAAAATCCTGACTGGAAGTCAAAAGAGAAGCTATGTAGAGAAATGTGCCATGCCATGCCACCAACATCTGGGTCAAATATTAATAAATATGCTGTTTAAGAAGGAAAACCCAACTACTGTGTCCTCAAAACAAGCTTGAGGAAATCTAGCAATGTTGTAAAGAAAAATCATGGAAAGTATGCTGAACCACCTTTTTCAACGTCACATGCTTCAGGCTCCAAGGATTCAAAATCATGTGTTCTCCTGTGATAAGGAAAACTTGAAGCAGAAAGCGGAGCAGGGAAAAGAGCATGACAACCAGCCAAATATATCACTCCACAAGTCTGTTATGGCTCCATCAGCTACTGTGGAACAACAGGTACCTCAAACCAGGAGAGCATTAAAAAAACCCTCATCTTTAACTGACTTGCCAGATTTCACATGGGCAAAAGGAAATCTGCCTGTAAAAATATTTTTCTTTTGACTACATGAAATGTGAGAATTAGGAAGATAATTGAAATCAGAATGTAGAATAAACAAACTGTGAAAATAAAATGTAATAGATAAACTCGGCATTGATACTCTCGACCCATATGTCATGTAAATTTTGACAAAACATAGGAAAACCTCTGCATCCTGCCAGCAATCCATTCTTCTCCATTGCAGATGGATTTTATGAGAGTACAAGTTAATTCCATTAATCTGGGTATGTAGGTAAATCCAGTAATAATGGTGTATTCTATAATCACATCTAAAAATAAAACCACCACTTGATTGCAGCTAACTTCATATGGGCTTTTGGGGCATTTTTACAGATGTTTCTGGGACTTTTGGATAAGAAACAAACATATATGTAACTAATTTATAGAGCAGACCTAGTTGTTTTCATCTGGGAATTATGGAGGTTTCCACAGGCACCTGTTTAAACCTCATATTCTTCCCTTCATCCTATCTCAAGTTTCTGGATAGATTTAATTATGTTAAATACCAAATGTTATTCTGCTACCAGGTTATTGGTAGACCAGCTCAATTTTCTTTTTTTATAACCTCAAGTCTTTGCTTGTCTGTTAAGAATTATGAACATGGGGTTCTCATGAAAATAGTGTCTTCTCCAAGAGTACACAATTAAGTTATTAATATTTTTTAATCAGAGTAATTTTCTAGCTTAGACAACTATTTTCTTATCAAATGATTGACATAAATATGATATTTTTTTCCTGCAGTAACAAGAAGCTGTTAGTATGGCTGGACTATAGTGAAAACAGAAGTCCAAGAATTACAGATATAAATGGAGGCATATAGGGTAAGTTTATTGACAGGTTTTTAATCTTAAAGTTTCACATGTTAGGTTTAGAAATATAAAGCTCTCTTCACAGCATAATGAGTAGAATCAACTTTTTTTGTTAATACTTTTATATGGTCATTTATAATTTTATGTGTCTCTCAGGCTTGTATTTCAGTCATTTGGTCTTTGTGGCCTGGTAGCAAAGCTGCTGGCAATACAGTGGTTATTCTCAAAGTTGGCTACATGCCTGCTCAGCTATGGAAGACTTGAAGACTTATGTGGAATGTTGTTTATGTTGAAAATTTAAAATATATCCATTCGATATCTATTTATGCTTTTTTACCATCATGCTGACATCAGTAAAGTACTAGTGGTTTTGGGACACAACTTTTGTTACAACATGATGAGAATATCCAGGTGTTTAAAAGAAAAAAGCTGCTTTTGTTCAGTGTGAGTTGCCTGGTACAGATGAGAACTTACTGAATTGCAGGGAGAAGACAGCTTTTCATCTGACTTAGGACAGATAAATTCACTAGGATCCTAGGGGGTTACTAGGTTCTTACTATGGCTGAATCTATCAATGGGAATTTATCTGTGCCTTGCAGAAGAGGCTTGTTTGCCAGCAGCAGTGCCAGTGAAGCTTAATGCATGTTGCCTTTTCTTCTAAGAAAACAGTATTAGGTTCTGGTAAATTCTGGTGGAGAACAAAAATACAGTACAAATAAAAATATATACAGTAACTTTAGATTATTTAAGATGACTTCAAAATTAACCCGTAGCTGCTAGAACTTGAGACTTACTTTGCATAGTGAGACATCCTCAGGTTAAGTGATAAAATGACACAACAAGAAACAGAGATGCAAAAGCCCAGATTTGCACTAAGAATGTGGACAGATGAAAGAACATGAGTCACACTTCCAAGCAGCTTAACTTCTTTGGGACGCAGGCAGTATAAAAACCGCATAAAAAATGATGCATAGCTAACTTCTGGCAAATATGACAGCATGTCAAGTGAGAAAAATGTCTTCTGAGAGAGAAACATTTATTTACATAAGCAACTAATTTGTGCAGTTTCACATTTCAACTTGGAAGTGGAGGATTTCTCCTTACTAAAATGATGTGCATCATATGAGAAGACAAAGAGATGTTTAAGTAAGACCACAGACAAACCCCAGGCCTGAATTCAGAAAAGGCAAGTGGACTGCAGCAATATGAGCTGGTAATACAGTACAGAGTAAGATAACAGCAGGGACTTTCTCTTTAAGAAAGACTTTGAAAGAGAGAGGTAAGCACTCAGCCATTCTTTATACACAGTTTTCCTTACAATCAGAGAGTGAGGCATGCTGCATTTTGTGATGCTAAGAGGAAGTTAATGAATTATAGCCACTTCAAGGCATTTCAAGTATACTTGGTCTAACTGTATTTTAACCATACAAAAGCAGCAAATACAAATCACATTTTCCTTCTCTGAAACACAGGAGAGGTATCACTGGTATTTATTCAGAATTCCCAGTCTGTATCATCTTGATTTGTAGCAGTATGTCCAAGTTCAGTCCCAACTGCTGTTGAGGGCAGTGCCAAGAACTCTGATCTGTTATTCTGAATAGGAGGTGGTAATAGGGAGAGTAGTGAATTCTGTGTTTGTTCCTTTATCTAGAAAGAAAAAAAGTTAAAATAAAGCTGCACATAAAAGTCTCCATAACTTTCCAACTGACTTCATTAAAAGCATGTGAAATCAGAGCCATGTTCTTGCATGTTACAATACTGAAAGTAACAGGATGAGAGGTTCTGCTTCCCCACTCTATTAGTCTTTCAAGACTAATTAAATCAGCTGTGCAATTCTTTAAATTAAGCTTTAAATTAAGAATATTAACCATTTTTTAAATTAGTTAGGCTAAGTTAAATCAACTTCATCAGTGGGGAAAGGGATTAATCTTATGCTTCCTATACTCTATCAATAGCATTTAGTTAAAAAAGTCTGAAGCAGGTATGCTCTTACAGGGTGCTTTTTGGTTCCAGGTAATTTCATTATTTTGTAATCTAGCTCTTTTTGTGGCTTATTTATGTTATAGCTGTGTCATTTAACAAAATGTGGTAAACTCACCTGTTTGAAGAACGTATGCGAAAGCAAACTGCTTGCTGATGGCCTGAATCATAAAATGAACAATATAATTATGTTTTGGAAAGTAAAATACTGCATTTGGGTAATGGGCCAGACTGACAAATAAATTTAGGCCCTGTGGTTTTTCCTCCACAGGACAAATGTGAAGAATGAGAAAAGCAGCACACAATTCCTACATTCTATGTCTCAATTTGTAGTGAAAGCACTACTGAAGAGATCTATTTTTAAAGGTTTTAACAAGGAATTTAATGCCTTATTCAAAAGAGACCTATAACTGAAAACATATTTCAGATTTCTGTTTTTTTTTTTCTTGGACAAAATACATGTTTGAAAGTTAATTTTATTTGTTACAAAGCACATTCATATTGCAAGAAATTCAGGGATCAAATGACTAAAAGTCTGATTCCTTTATCAGACAAGATAATTCTTAAAATACAAATGTAAGTGTATTGTTTTACATAGTACATCTGGTCTGAAATTCTGACTTTAACAGCATTCAACTGATTGCTGTATCCTAAACTGTGGGCTATACTCAGTCTTAGATTGAAGTGACAAAGAAATTAATTTTCACCAGAATGTTACCTTTTCTCAGGGTCCTGTTGCAAGCAGAGTTCTACCAAGTTGTGGAAAGCAGGTGAAAATGTTTTGGAAAAGGGCATTTGTAGTCTTTCACTGGTCATTGTGCGTGTCATGCTCTCACCAATTCCGGAATCAACACCTGATCGGGAATTCTTCATCCGGGATTCCCCCCGAGGAAAAGTATTTAAATCCCAAGGATAGCAGGTGGGACCTTTCAGCTTTTGCAGCAGCATCTAGTAGAAAGGAATAGCAGTTTGAGAGTTCAACAGCTATCCAGACCTATTCAGGGTAAGCTGTGAAACTCCAGAGACAGAAGGACTATTTGTTCTAGAAAGAAGCATGCATATTTGAAGTAACAAAAAGCAGCCACTATTTCAGCAGTAATAGCACTGGCTTCTCTGAGTAAAACAAACAAACAAAAATGCTCAGCAAGTTTTTAACTAGAGATAAAGTTTAGCATTGTACCTGAGTGCGAGGCATATCTTGAAATGGAACATGTCCATTGGCTAATTCACATGCTGTAATTCCCACACTGTAAATGTCAGACTTCATGTTATAGCCAGACAAATCCTGTGAGAAAAGGAAAGTATAACTGATCACTGATAGCATTGAGTGGAGCCAACAAGAATACAAGTGCCTGCTTCAAAATGAGACTCTAATACCCCATAACACAGTATTGAAGCAATTAAATTGTGAAACCTCTGGCTTTTTTCAGAAATCTGATGGCTTTACTGAACACAAGTTTCAGGATCTGCAGTAGTTTCCAGGAGGTTTGGGTAAAGAGACTTAGTACAGCATCACCTTACCAACAGCTTTATAACTGGTTCCCTCCAGAACAATTACAAATTCAGTACATAGAAGTACTTTAAAAAGTTGTAGTTCAACATCTTTCATTGTACTTCTACAAGCATACTTGAGTCAGAAATTGAGTACTGCCACTAACTTTTAATAGGAAAAATTATGTGTAATTTATACTAACCTGTCTCAGCAGTTCAGGACTCAGCCAAGGAAGCACTGATGTACTAAACTGGGGGAAATCATATACCACCTTTGACTTCTGTCCATTGTTAACTAAACTGTAAAGGTTGTTTAGGCCAGAGAGAGAAACCAGCCCATCCTCTGAAATCAGAATGTGGCTAGCTTTAATATTCCTGTAACATAAAGTGGTAAATTTTAGTTACAAGAATTACTCAAAGCACTGTTAGAACAGAAAGGCTTTCTTATTTCATTGACTTATAGTGAGATGCTAGCATGGAGTTCATCTCTCTATTTAGAGAGATGGTCAGGAAAAAAGTGCCAGAAATTGGAGAAAGGGCCTTCTTCCTTGCAAGGGGTGTAATCTAAGGAAGCCCTTTCTATAACTCCGGTTTTCTTCTGCTTCAAAGAGACAAAGCCAGGCAGTTGTATAATCCCTGTAACAACTGGTTTGAAGAAATGTCCTGCTAAGATTTTACTAACTTGGTTCTGTTGTATTGAAAAAATTGTTATTTGTGCACTGTCTGACATAATAAAGTATAAAGGAAAAGGAAGGACACAATACTTAAGGTGAGATGCTATAATTTGGTTCTTACCTACTGACATTCTCCTACCTGTGAATATATCCATTCTGGTGCATGTAATTTAATCCTCTGATTGCACCAAACAGAATGTTCCCTATCAAAGCTTCACTCATTCCTTCAGGAAAGTAAGTCTTCAGCAGGTGTCTAGCTGAACCTGGAAGTGAAAAAAACCTAGCTAGGCCTAACAAGTCTTGTTAAATTACTTGTCTATGCTTCCTTCACTGTATGCACTCACTGAGAGCAGCAGTCTCATCTTAATATTGACTCTGGTGCATCAAGGACAGTTATTACATGGATGTGACTGATGCCCCATGTCATGCTTCTGTTAACTGAAGTCTGTGCCCAACCTGTATTCAATATATACATCTCCCAGTTTCCATCCCTAGCACCATGGTGGGTGCTAGGACTAAGTGGAATTTAATGCAGTTCAAATACCAGTTTTCACTGGGGAGGAAGTCTCCTCTCACACAAATGGTTTGGGAGAGTTTGTTTTTTCTATGAGACAAGAGATGATTAAAGAGAAACCTCTCATGGACCATGTGGTCCAACTTCTATCAGCCCTTTTTCCCTTTCCAAAATTGCAGTTAACAGTTCTTACCATAGGCCATGAATGGGGAGATGACCCAAAGCCAGCTTCCAGCTGTAAACACTGTCCAAAATGTCATTATGTTGGGATGCTGGAAAAAGTGTGATAAAACCACCTCATTCTATGGAATTAAATGAAAGTGGATGTGTTAATCACAAGACGCAGTCCTACTAAGAGCATTAACTACATCAGTAATCAGTAAATAGAATTGCTTCCTTGCATTTATACAAGACTGCAGGTGATGGGGCATAGCCTGCAACAGAAATGTAAATAGCTTGCCCATAATTGCATTTGTCTGAAGTAAATCTAGTTTGTTTATAGTCCAAACTTTTGGTGTTAAATAAGAGTACAAAACATGTTTCAAATAAGGTGTACCATTACAGAAGTATTTCTAAAGCAGTTGTCAACTGCTATCTTCGGAAAACAACTCTCAAATTTACACATCATGTTTATTATATTCTACTCCTTTGGAGGGAAAAACTTGACTGAAATGACCCCTTGCATACCTCTGGTCAGTAATCTCATATGTATTCCTCACTATCTTCATCAAGCTTTGTGCAGAAATGCTGTTCCTTTACCTGTAAGGCTTTCAAGTGCTCTTCAGAGCAGTTTTCTAGGTCTGTGATCCTTACAGCAACTTGCATGTCTGTAGGTGTATGCCGTGCAAGGTAAACTGAAGTTAAGTTGTTGAACCTCCTTCCTGAAACCAGAAATGGCTACCTTAACATTGGAAAGCATAATAATCCACCACATGGTTTCCTTCATATATAGAGATCATTTTCCGGTTCTAAAGTTGCAATTTACAGCAGCGTGTCCTTTTCTTTCAGAATGTCAAGACCTTAAGTAGTTGCAGCAAAATATATGCACCAATTAGTTGAAGCATGGGTCTGCTATTTTGAGAACAACTAAAAGTGTTTAAACATATGTCAGTATCAATTATGCATCTAAATGAACAACACTTAGTATGCATATTCACATGAACATATGCATGCACAGTAGGATCTAAGGCAGCCATCCTTAGAACAATCAGCTGGGGGAGCCAAGTTACAAGACACTATGTTACTTAAAGCTGTATTTATTGCCACATACCACAGATTTTGAAAATTGACATGTATGTGCACAAACATCAAGAGACAATTTCAGGTCATTGTTGATTTGTCTTAGATCTTAGTTCTTAGAAGTAAGAGATTGCTAAAATATGAGCAATGCTCTGCACTTTTCTCAACTAAGGAGACACAAGAATAGTCCTTCATTTTCCAAACCTAATATTTATTGCAGTTAGCAATAAACTATTGATAGCAGGAAGAGGAAATATTTTGAGTTCCATTTATGTTACCTATTTCCAGCTGGAGTTCATAATGAGAGACATTAGAAGAGCAAAATACCATTTCATTTTTTCCTGTAGATGGGGGGATCCAGGCTAAATCAGAATCAGCCTAACAGAGAGAAAAAACAGTTCTCAAAATGACTATGTAATTTTTAATAATTTATATTTTTTAAATGAATACAAAAATATTACTAATGCTAAAGTCCAGCACTCAAATAAGCTGGTACTTTTACTATTACTAAGACTTCATTTTATGAGTTACAGGTTTTGTGTGTGTGTTTGTTTTCAAACTGGTACAAGAGTAACACTTAGATACCTATAGTCTTCTTCCAAAGTGGAAGCCTCAAAGCACTCTGTTTATTTTTGTTGTCAACATTTTAAGAAATACTCCCTAATGTGGTTATTTTTAATATGTATCAGATTCATATTTAACCTTGGGAGTTAAAGTTTCTATTTTCTTCTTACCAGGCATTCATGGATGCTGCTCTGAGATAGCTCTTCTGGTCTGATTGATTCAACTGGTGTACGCAGAATACAGGAGCAGTCCTTGAGAATAGAAACAAGTGAATGTTGGTGGAGTTGCTGCAATTTATTAAATATGGCAGTGCAAAAATGAAAAAAAAGTAGGCCTTAGAAGCAGCAGTTCAGAAAGTCTTCTGCTACAAGTCAATCAATCAAGGGGTTAAGAAACAGCATAAAGCACATACATGGCAGACCTAAAGAGAAGAGACAGTAAAAGTCTCCTTTACCAAAAGCTAACACAACAAAGTTTAAACATCTCAGCACTGTCAAAATCCCTTCAAGCAAGACATTTCATCAGGGCTTTTCATATTAAGGTATGGCTGGATAACAAGGAACAATGGCCAAAATTTTTAAAGACAAACTTACCAAACAAGACATGGAACCGCTTTAGATCAGGGGGAAAGTCACACACACCCATTTATCCTAGAAAAAAATAAAGTAGCAAAGTAAGATGATACATAAACCTGTGATAAATTTAAATCTCCTTAATCACGACAGTGAGGCATTCCTGTCTAACACACATAAAACCCCAGAACTCCAGCTCAGGGAAAGTCTGCTTATATTTAAGTAGCATATCAGTTTCAAACTCCACACTGATGACAAGTCAAGTCAAGTGTTCCTTTTTAATTTATGGGTTGAGAAATTTTATTGCCACTTCTGAACAAACAATTTAATTGCAAGTTAACTGCAGAAGTGCAAAAAGTAAAAAAGAATGGACTCATGAATCCTTGGCAGTTTGTAGGAAAAGAAATCATTGTCTGTTGTTTTAAAGGAGCACAGCTGTGCTAGTCAGATTTTGGCTTGGCTGTGTGCAGCTGAGCTAGCTCACAAAAAAAAGCAAAGCAGAAGCAATAGCACTTCACATTTCACAAGTGACAGAGGAAATACTGTTATAAGTAAGGGATTTCAGTTAAAAAAAAATAGAGAAGCAACTCCAGTAATTTTCACTTTACTTAGGCTACAGAATCAGCAAACACCCTCACAAATCAGAGTACCCTCTCGGAAAGTCCTCTAGCAGACTTACTTGATGTCTGATGCTTTGAAAGCTTAGGCAGTGAGAGAGATGTCTATTAAGCATATCAAAGCTTCTGTAAGTACAGAATGGGACTGTTTTACTTTAGCTGTAAACAAATCTTCAACAGTAGAATCACTGAGGTTGGAAAAGACCCCAAAGATCACAGAGTCCAACCATTAACCTAACACTGCCAGGCCTACCATTAAACCGTGTCCCTAAGCACCACATCTACATGTTTTTTGAACACTACCAGGGATGGTGACTCCACCACTTCTTTGGGCAGCCTGTTCCAATGCTTGACAACCCTTTCAGTGAAGAAAATTTCCCTAAGATCCAATCTAAACCTCCCTTGGTGCAACTTGAGGCCAGTTACTGTCATCCTATCACTTGTTACGTGGGAGAAGAGGCCACCTCCCACCTCACTGTAACCTCCTTTCAGGTTATTGTAGAATAAGGTCCCCCGTGAGCCTCCTCTTCTCCAGGCTAAACTCCTTCAGCCACTCCTTGTTACTTGTGCTCCAGACCTTTCACCAGCTCTGCTGCCCTTCTCTGAACACCCTCCTGTGCCTCAATGTCTTTCTTCTTGTGAGGGGCTCAAAACTGAACACAGTATTTCAGATGCAAACTGGCCTCACCAGCCAGTCCAGAGGGACAGTTACTTCCCTGGTCCTGCTGGTCACACTATTGTTGATACAAACCAGGATGCCACTGGCCTTGGCCACCTGGGCACTCTGCTGGCTCATGTTCAGCCAGCTGTCAAACAGCAACCCCTTTTCTAATAGGCATCTTTCCAGCCACCATTGAGGAATCCAACTTGGTGGCTGATAAAAAGTCAGCTACGGGAGATAGTTCTATGTTAATGTGTAATTTTAGTATGCAAGTTAACTTATAAAAGCTGAAGTACTATACCAGAAACTGATAATTTTGTTTATTAGGGAGCTAAGCTTGAATATATCCTGCATTTAAACTGATTATGCTAGTTGATCGAGAGAATACTCTTGAAAAGCTAACAAGCCCCCACCACCCCATTCACTGCCAAATATCCAAGCCATTCCTAATCTGCTACATTTTTACCCTGAAGATCTGCTTGGAGTAAAGAAATACTGTAATTCCTTATTAGAGATACCAAATGGAGACAAAAGTCAATCCCTAGCAGGTAGTGGGCACCTTCAGAGGATCAGTGCTTGACTTAACTTCATTGAGGAAGTCTGTAGCAGAGTAGGAAAAAAAAAGAATGCAGGTGCTTCAAGATACTGCCCAGCACTATAATGGCTACAGCATCCTTCTCCTACCTGGAGTTTGACATTGTTTCCATTTTTCAATACGGCTTTGGATCATGTCCCCACATTAACCTTTTCCTGTCCCTACATTTTTCCTTCTGTATCGNACTGCCCAGCACTATAATGGCTATAGCATCCTTCTCCTACCTGGAAAGAAGATGCCTCATAATCCTACACAAGATAATTTATTCTGTTGTGATATGGAACCACAAAAGCTATGCTGAAGAATGAAGTCTTAATAACTATATTACATCAAATATATAAAATTATTGTAGACTTAGTTCAAAGTTGTATAGCCAGCCAACAGAAACATCTATGATGCACATTTACTCAAATAACATTACAATTTTAAGATTTTTATTTTTTTTCTTATGTAGTTTGACATTGTTT
>VXAC01002952.1:2109447-2181398 GCA_013399225.1 Rhipidura dahli | reverse complement strand
AGTGCAGCGTGGGGCGGGTAAGCGAGCGCTCGGCGCCGGCCCGGGCGCTGCTCTGTTGCCTCACGGACGAGCGGCGCGCTCTGTGCCTCACACCCCTTCAGGGGTTAACCCTCCTGCCTCTCGCTCCCGGGGCCGTTCCCCGCCGAGCCGCGGCACCACCCGGGCTGGAAGGTAGGGCGGGCCGCGCCGGGTGTGCGGCGGCTTCCTTGCGGCTGGTTGGGGTCGGAGCGCGGGGCCCGAGCGTGAGGCGGCGTCCGGGGTTGGCCCCGCGGTCCCGGGCGGAGAAGGAGTTCCGGCGCCTGTCGGGGTTGGCAGCTGACAGGACTCTTTTTGCGGCGATAATGCTGTAATGTAACGTAGTGCTGTGTCGAGCTCCGTCCATTCAGTGTTAGCGGGGGCGGCGGTGCCCGCAGGCGGTGGCCAGGGTGACCTTCAGCGGCCCGGGCTGCCCGTCACCGAGCGGGCTCCCTGGAGGGTCATGTCACCGCGAACAGGAGGCAGCCCTCGGTGGCATCTTAGTTGTTGTCCTGCTCGTGTATGGAGAGCAAGGAAATTTAGGCTTTTATCAACTTCTTAATCACATTGTTACGTTTTTATCAGCTGGTTAAACTGGAATACGAATATCTGTCAGTAAATGTCATTTACTCTGTCGACCATGCTAGTGGAGAAATGTATGTGGTGTGGCATGCTCTATTTTTTAATGCAGTCTTCAGCTGTTGCATAGGTGCCTATTTCTTGGTTATGTTTCACAGTTACTGTTGACTGATTGTGCCAGTCTGATCCAGATATTTGGTATACTTAATAAATAACTTAAAGCAACATTAAAAGGCCACAGTCGATTTTAGGTTTGTTTTCAGGTACTTGTTTTCTTTCAAAAGATGTAGTTCTTAGTAAAAATAGGCAGACTTCTTTTTAATTACACTTCTGACACTGAAGCTAAATTGAAAAAAAAATATTCTCCAGTACCTGAAATTTTTCAACTCTGTAGTGGTAGTGTGATCTTTAGAGCTGTATCAGTGTATTGAATTTCTGTTATGAGTATCCGAAAATGTACTTTGAAGAGTGTTGGAAAACCACAGACTTTCCTATGGTGGTTTGCCTCTAATAGTGGGCTTCCGGAATTAATATTGTCCAGCAGGAGTGCTGTCTTTCAGGAATGATAATCGTGATTTGTTGATGAGTTTTCCAAGAAGACAGACAGCATTTTCACAGAGATGGCTACAAGAAAGAAGACATCCTTTTATCTGGTTCGATTGCTGGTGATAACTTTGCTAGTGATAATTCTGGTGACTGAGTCATGTTGATCAGTTTGGTTAATTCTAATAAACACAGAATTGTAACTTATAATGCCTAGCACTGGCTGGGGTATAGATCAAGGAACTGAAACTACTTTTTTGGGTGAATTCAGCTGTGCATCAACTGAAAGTGTTAGTGATTTCAGTTAAATGTTATTCAAGTTCCCTTCAAGTATACTTTGCAGAAAACAAGCTTGAGTTTTAAAAGAAGCCGATTACAACCTTTATAATGAAATATTAGCAGAGATCTTAGCAGAATGAGGCATTAGCAGAACACCTGAAGAGCACATATTGTATTTTATATTTTAACTAACAGTTAGGCAATTCACCATAGTTCTTGATTCCTCTGAGATCATAACATTAATACGTATATGTAATTTCTTCTGAAAAAAGAAAACTTGCAAGAAAAGATGTATACAGTTAGTAATGTTTTGATTGTACATTTACAGAAAAGATTTAGGAATTAATAAAACACCGTGTGTGTCTTTAATGTAGGTAGCACTCATAGTTTCAGATTGACTTCAGTTAGGCATTTGCTGATTTTAGATTGTGTACTAAGGGTGATGTAGACAACATCTAAACATGTAGGGTGTAAATAAATGCTAACAATAAGCTGTGGTATTCAACAGTATGCATGTATACATGTACGTAAAGCATCTGTGTGTGTACTTAGCAGGTAGTGTTGCCACTTAGGAGAATAGGAGTTATTACAAATGACTGACAAGGAGAGTACGTGAGCCTGGCTTGGTGTAATTGTACATAAAATAGGATGAGGGAATGTGGCCAGCTTCATGATCCGCTTGCAATTCATCATTCTCAAAGAGATGTTCTCCAGCTTCCCCTCTGAAGCCTTACCCACCTCCCAAAATAAAAACAATCCAGAAGATGTGGGGGGGTTATTTCGTTTGTTTTCTTAGAGTTTCTTTCTTATACCATTCTATTTATGGTTGAAGGTCTGCTGCGGGTTTCTTTATGATTATTACAGTTGTTTTTAGGATTGTGTTGGCATACTCTTTTATATACTTTTTTTCTAACATGAGAGAAACACAAGCACTAAATAGGTTTCTGTAGGGATAGTATTGGCTGAAAATAACAGGTGTTAGGCACACAGCAAATGTTGATTGTGATAGGCAAAGTTTGTGTTCACATAGATTTGTTTTTCAGTAGATAATCCTTTGTCCTTCATCTCCTACTGCTGGATGGTGTTGAAGGATTTGGCCTGTGTTTCTGAGCACTAGTCCCAGGAATGTTTTGGCAGCAATTCAGTGTGGTCATGTTTGCTATAAGAATAGAACTGTTTCATTAACCTTGAAATGCAGAATATGTTGATTGTTATTAGCTGGCTTGACAGGATTCCAATTTTAGTAATGGAAAAAGTACTGTGTTAGTGACTTGATATAATTTTTTTAATTGCATACTTACATAGCAGTAAAATTTGGCATCCCAGAATAATACACTCATTTACTTGGCTTGCTTTTGGAAAATGGATGTTGTCTTGTCTCTTAATCAAGTTAGGGTCTTCTTTGTTGTCAAAATTTTGTTTGTGTTGCTTGTGGCCTGATGTCTTGCATCCTGGAATTGTACAGAGGAGCAGACCTAGTTTATTCTTTCCAAGTACTTGTGAGGAATCAGCTGCTCTCAACAAATGGAAAACAGCAGGAATAACAGCATATTTATATTTAAATTTGGATATTGTCAATGTAGATGCCACTATTTCGCATACATTTTTAACTTTTTGAGCACAAAGAAATAACCCATACATTCGTCTGTGGTTTCCAGTTGTAAAGCAACTCCCTCACCTTTCTCATAATTCAGATTTGAATTAGAGTTCTCTAGTGGTAGAATGTCTTCAGAGTTACATTCTATCTTGAGGTGCCCCAACTCTTTTGACATCTATCTTGAATTGCTCAAAGTGATAGTTACAAAGACAAGAACAATTTTTAACATTTCATAACTTTTTTATCTTTCTCTAAGACTTTAGTCAATATTGCTTTTTCAAGTTAATCTTTGCTAGGGTCTTCTGACTCACTAAAGGAAAAAAATACAAAATCTCTTTAGAGCAACTTGGATTCTTTAGGGCAGATTCACAAGGTACAGGACTAGTTCCCACTTCTACAAGAAGTGTGCTCTATGTACCCCAGGTTTTAGCTTACTGTTTGGAGCCAAATGATAGCTGAAATGTTAGACACACACTGGGGAGTAAAATTTAACCTAGAGAGTAAAAAAATAATAGGATTGAGATAGATAGGTAGGTAGGTATGTATAAAATGTTGTCTGATATTTCCATCTGTCTTGAACCTTCCTTGAAGAAAGCCTCCTGAGAGCACCACTCCTGCATATTGGTTGTTCTCCAGTATTTGAATTTCCCTTGGTTTTTTTCCCACATTAAATTAACCTATAAAAGATGCAAACATCAATGGGAAATTTGCCTGTGAGGGAGTGAGGGACAAAACTAGTAAGATGTAGATCAGAGTAGAATGAGTATAGTAATTTGACAGTGGAAATAATCTTTATAAATAAAGATAAAAATCAATACCTGAGAAAGTTTTCTGGATTCTCTTTTGGACATGTCTTTCTGCATGACTTAACAATTTAAATTTCTAGTCCATCTTTTTATAGCATGGTCATATATTTAAAGGGATGTTGTAAATTGTATGGGTTTTATTTAAATGTGTTTAATTATAGTTGGGACTTGCAGAAGGATCTGCAGTTAGGAAATAGTTTTATAGCTGCAGTATAGAAAGATCGTGGAGTCACTGTCAGGGTGGTACTTCCCAGTGCTTGAATTTCTACAAAAGGTGCCCCACGGTACAGGAAAATAAAGCTGTGAGAAGCACTGGAAGTGCAAGCATTAACTTTTATGGTATTTGCTTATCTAGTAAACTTCTCAAAGGTTGTACAAATGAGTTTGCCCTTTCAATTCAATAGCTTGGTGTTGGCCTGGTGCTCTAGAAAACATTTAGCCAAATCACTTTTGTCTTTTTTTTTTTTCTCTCTCTGGCTGAACTGAGATTGACCTGCAACAAATAGTGTTTCTGCTTTGCACTTAGAAGAGAGATTAAAACCAACCTTGAGAAGCAGCAGTGTTCAGCTTTACCTTTTTAAAACTCAAAGGAAAAAGATTGAGTCAGAGTTGTGAAGAAACTGTCCTATGCTGCTGAACTTTGTCTAGCTGTATGGTGACTCTTTTTATTACAAAATAAAGTCATTTGCATGTGTGGGTCTACAGCAATCTTCTTAAAGGTCTTTTATATTATGCTGTATTTAGTTGTTTTAGAGAAGGGGGTATGTATAGTTCATGTTTTTCAGCAATCCATTTGAAAAACAGCCTGTAGAAAAAAAAAATTAAAAGTGCTAGAAGCATCTGTACATTCAGATAGAAAATGTTTCTGAAATCCCTTTTCTTTTTTATTAAGTGTTCGATATGGATAAGAATTACAACTGATAAGCAGAGTACATACACAAGGAAATAAATACCAAAACAAGAAGATACTGCTTACAAGTATGAGCAGACCTTAATTGAAGAAAGTTTTTTTTTTTGATCTCCTGCCAAAGTGTATAAGCAGATGAACTGGCAGGCTCCAGGCGTGCTTTAAAAAGCTCCTGCACTGTCCATTTTGATCTTGTCAAATGAGAGGTTGCTACAGACAGCAAAACAAACCTCTGGTTGTTGTGCTTGATGATTGGAAATCCTGGGGAAACTGTTAAGAGCAAATTTTAAATTAATGCAAGATTTTAAGAGAATTTTATGTTAACTGAATGCCAGAGGAGGGACAAGGAGACTTCTCTTTAGTTTTGTATCTTTCTGTCATCCTGAACTACTATTTTATATGGAAGGTGATCAATCAGTCTTGGCAAGGGAAAAGCAGTATTTTTACTTTATTAAACTGTTCTGATAGCTTATCTGAATTTGTTGTGGTAGTTTCATTTTCTGGTTTACCAGAATGAGTCCCTGCTGAAGAGAAAATACAAATTTTATCACAATCCACAAAGGAAATTTCTGATAGGTCCAGGTTTTAATTAAGAGATGCCAAAAGGAAAAGACACTAAAGCAAATAGTTGTATAAAACTCAATTTTTTTAACAATAGAAATGTTAAGGGTGATGTTTCTGAAATCCTGCCTTTAGAATCCATCACTTTAAATAAATGTAGTAGCCTGAAGAAGATCTCTGTTTAGTTGGAGGTGCTGTCCATTAGCATAGAAAGGAAATGCCTCATTTCAGTGAATGACCTGAATACACTAAAGACTGTATGAAAGGAGTAGTACAGAAAAAGAGATATTTGACAAAGTCCATGCTTAAGATGAGATGTTATGTTTGCAGGGAGAAAATATATTTTAGTGCTACCTTTTATATGTACTGTGTAAACTGGAAATAAAGTGTTTGCCTTTTTTTTTTTTAAGTTAATTATAGTACAGAGGGGAAATTCAGACTGAAAGAGACAAAGTCACACCAATTTACCTGTCTACCTTGGAAGAGTGAAATCTGTTAAACTTTGGTATTCTCTTTGTTTTATTTTTAGGTGATGGATGAGCTGAGAAGCTGGTGAAGCTTACATGAAATACTTCTACTGATCAGTAGTAGCCCAGATGAAATAGGCATGTCCTAAGATGGCAGTAGATCTGGAGTATGAACCAGCCTGCAGAAGTGAGTTGATGCCAGATTTGTGAGTCTCTGTGGCTTGATGGCTCTCACTTACTCTGTCTCTAAACCAAAGCCATCTTTTCACCAAAGCAATGGAGGAATGGTGCCCAGCTTGATTACAGAATGCTCTTTCCAAGGAAGTGAACTGTGAAGGAAGGACTCATGAGTTTGGATCCCAGGGGCCTGGAGAGCATCCCTGGTAAGTTGAAGAATTACTCTTACAAATCCTAAATGTGTCAAACCTGACAACCTTACGTTTCACATTGTTTGTACTGCTTATGTGATATTGTAGAAGAACAGAGAGTCCATGTAACTCCCTTGTAAAGACAGTGTGTGCTGTAAAATACTGTTTGTAAAATTCTCACTGTCAATAGTCAACATCAGTGTTTATTCCATTGAAAGATATTCCAGATAATCTTCATCTTGAGTGGAAATGTTGCAAAGATAATCATTGCATACCTTTAATATTTGTGCATTTTAGTATTAATGTTTCTTTTTTTTGGCAATAAGTGTGAAGAGATTAAGGGACATGCACACCACACAACACAGAAAGAGCTAAACTTAGATTGGAGGGGTTTTAATATCATGTTTCTCTGCTTGTGATTCCATAAGGATGGTAATGTAATTTTATATTTGTTCCCTTATTTCAAACCAGTATTCAGTTGATTTTACTTACTTTAAGATTGTTTACATCTATGTTCGTTATCAAACCAATGCATAAATCAGAAGAACAAGAAAAATGTGGATTTCCTTCAGAAAAGGGAAGTGTAACAACTACGATAAAGTCAATGAAACTTTAGGAAATCAATAGCTAGTAAAATGTAGGTTTGTGTTTTAGCTCAATGGAGAGGGAAAGATGGAAACTGAAACTAATTACATAATAGTCAAGAAGTTGGAGGGACACAGTATACCAGCTTTTCAGGAAGTTGTGGGGTCAGCTGTGGATGAGGAACTTACAAGTATTGCAGTGTAAAGCAAGTATTGATTCAGTAAGTATTCTGGTATTTTGTCCAGTATAGAATAATTATTTTCAAATCTGCCAAAGATCTATGAAGTATTCTGTAGTACATGAAATGTATAGTACTGTAGCAACACTACCAAATTTTCATATATTTAATAATGTACTATTAGTAGCATTTACTCTCTTTCAGATAGCTGCTCCAGTGAGGACCTTCCTGAGGTGGAGTTGGTGAGCATGCTGGAAGAACAGTTGCCAGATTACAAGTTAAGGGCAGACTCTCTGTACCTGTATGAAAATCCAGGCTGGATTCAGCCCACGGCTTGCCATGGCCGTCTGCCAGATGTGGCTTCTCCAGCTCGTGAGGAGGAGTCCTTCCATTACATGAGTGAGTTGGTATTTTTTCCCCAAATATTTGAGATAAAAATGTAGGTGCAAAGTTAATATTAATATTAGGAAGTGGTCAAATCTGGGAAACCTTGGACAGGTGGAAAAAAAGGTTGAGTTCAGGGGAAGTGCTTGTAGTTCAGGATTGCAGTTCTAATGGCTGACTTAGGATGTCTCATGACTTCCTGATCATCAGATTACACCCTGAAGTAAGAGTAGGAAGATGAGATAGTGAAAAAGAAGCAGGAACCTAGAATTGTGCTAGAAGAGATGTAATATGAAAGGTATGACTGGGCAGCAACTCCTGTTTTCAGGACTGTTAATAGTGCTGTGGTGGATTTGTTGATGTTACCCTCATGTTTTGTGTCAGTGTTGTTCGTGAGGTGCTGTCAGTGGTTTCTTTTAGAGATAGAAAAGGAATGAATGGCAGATAATTGGGTACTAGATCAGTGTTGATCACTGCCTTCCAGTTCTGAAAATACTAAGTAACTTATTCCTAAACCTATCAAATAATGAGGAAGAAAATGAGCAGCTTCAGTCACATGAAGAAACCTTTAATACGTTGAAAGCAAATGTATAGAAAGTTGCTGAAAGAACTGAACACCTATTTGACTTTAGTTTTTTAAGTGTTTTCATGTGAGGAGAATGCATTGGAATCACTTCAGAGAAATGGAGAAGTCCTGTTTCCCTCATATAGTGGAACTATTGGAACAAACCACATAGAAGAGTAAACTTGTTATTTATATACAGTCTGTAATGATTACCTCTTCCTTGTACACACCACCTTAAAAGGGTTTTTTGTGTCATTGTTGTTTGTAGTTTAAGCTTCCTGAGGGTGCATAGCAAAGAAGCAAGAAAGATTAAAACATTACTTCCCAAGAATGCAGTACTCACCAATTTAGTGATCTTGTTATAAATTGAGCTTGCAGGCTTTGAACTCTTTTATCTGTGGAAAGTAATTGGAAAGCCTCTTAATGTTTATTGCTCAGTCTGTTTCTGATAATAATACTGCAAGCATAAATAACTTCATAGTCGAGTGAATGCTTTTGTAGTTCACTGGAAGTGGTTGTGTAGTTGGTGGGTGTGTACTTGCCTCTGAGTGTTAATTATGTAGAGGTGGGATCAGAGTCTATCTGTGCTGGATGGAGCTTGACATGAGGCACGGCTCTGCTGGAGCTCTCTGCTCAGCACCTCACCTGTGTGACGAAACACAGGGCTCCAAAGGACCTTCCATCAGCGTGAGCTTGCATTTTCAACCTGCAGGGAGAGGGAGGGGTTTTAGCAACAAAGTTTTCATGAAGCCTGTTGTGTATTATTTGGCTGTCAAGGTACTGCAGAAAGTTCTGTCTTCCTATTTCTCCCAGAGGAAAGTTCTTTTCAAATATAGAAGATGTCCTGTGAAAACAGTAAACTGCTTGTCGGAGTTTTTAAAGCAGTTTTTTAAGACATAAATGTTTTCTTGTAACAATGACTGAAATTGAATTAAAAGATAGCTGTTAGGCATAACATATAAAACTAATTCTCCTATCATTTAAGAACACTTTTGTAACTGCCGAGTCATAAACTCAAGATAAATATGGCTTATGGTTTCTCCTAAAAATTGTTCAGACATTGGTTACACTTGTCATCATAGTAGCTTTTTGAGACTAGTAACCCATGGGGACATACTGGGAAAGTCCCAGACAAATACAGATAGAAATAAATTTCTAGTTATAATTATTGTTGAATAGCTTGTTAGGTGAAATTTTAATCTTTCTATTGCCTGGAATTGGAAATAAATGTGACATGAAGCATAAGATGGGGTTTTAGCTGTGTATCTTCCTTGCCTATATGTGTATGGAAACATTTTTATAACTTTTTCCAAGAGAGAGTGCTAAATATATGGTTTGAGTGAATTTATAGTCGAGAAAAAACCCTAAAACAATACAACAGTTACTGCACTTGAGCTCCTCCTGTTTTTATGGCTGCTGCTGCTGCCTATAAGAAGGTCTGTCCCATGACCAGTTGGGTTCACACTGGCAGTGTTTCCAGTGAGGTGGAAGAATATTTTCTGCTTCAACTGTGCTAGCCTAAGAAGCCCTGAATTACAAAAGATCACTCTTTGGACCTACTTTATATGTGTGAATTAAGGGTCATGGCACAACACAACAAGAATTTTAACAAAAATGAAGGGTTGCTTGCAACTTTCACTTGGCAAGGTGAGTATTGCACGTGCATGTGTTCTCAAGAGAGAATTCTAACAAAGTGTGTATAGTTTTGATCCTGTATTGAGAGAAAATAACAAAATTTATATAGAGCTAAGTTTCAAAGCTGTTTGCTCTGTGATTTTATTTATGAGAATAAAGATAATTGCTCTTGATTTTAGGAACTTACCTACCTGAGTAACCTTGTATGGAATTAGTGTAAATTTTTGTTAAAGGCACTGGATAGAAACTTGAAACTGCTAGAAAAAGTTACCACAGCAGAGCTGGCTATAATATTCTGCCTGTAATGGCTGTAACTTAGTTATGTATGTGCAGTGAATTTTCCAAATACTGATAAGCTACATGAGTTTGGAGTCCCCTCTCAGCAGCCAGTATCAGCAATCAAGCAGTACAGTAAAATTATCCTCCAAATGCACGTTGTGCTACTGATAGATACGTACTTTAAATTTAGTGGAGTGTTTCTATTTTTTCCCTGCTTAGAAATACAATTAGTAAATGACAGTGCTGCAAGTTCAAAGCTCCTATATGCTTAAACAGCATGTGTTGGGTTTTTATGCCTACTGATCTTCTTGATGAAAAGCGTTTGGTTTGTTACTTCGATAGATTTTTCTTTTAAACTTTTAGAGAAACAGTAAAACTTTTTCTTCTGTGTTGTTCTTCCTGTTCTCCTGTCTTTCAAGATTATAAAAAAGTTTCTTTTGTTACTAAAATGTGACTTGGTTTTGATTTTAGCATAGCTATAGTGTTAGGCTTTAAAAGGTTAATTGTGGCCAATTATGTATGTAAAGGATATGGACAGCTTATATAACATATGTAAACAAAGTCAGTGAAGTGCCAAGGTGAAATGCATGCTATCTCATAGCTAAGTGTGCAGTCCTCAGCAAAACAAACAAAGCAAAGAAGTGATTATCAATACCACTATGTGTTCAAAGTAAGAATCAGATTTAAACAAGGGAAAAGAGTGAAGGAAATCTTGAGATCAAATCAATGGTAATCTCATTTTGCAGTTTAGTGATGATGGAATTAGTTTCAAAACAGGTTAACTTAAATCTTCAGCTGAAGCAAATAGTTCTGTAATTTTTAAATTTATATTGCTGCCTTCTTCACTTTAATGATCTTGACTTCATAAAGCAAGAATAGCAAATTGCTGTTGAGCTTGGACAAGCACAAACATTCATCACCTGACAGAGATACGTATAATTCTGCTTCTGAAGGAAATATTATTTAAATGGTTCCCTAAAAGACCTAAGGAAGTTTTAATAGTGAAAAAAGTATGTTAGAACATGCATTTATTTTTTGGTTGTGGTAGATGCATGGCAAAGTCACCTATTTCCTTACATTTTAATTCTTTCTCATCTTTGTTCTCTTTCCCCCCACCCCCATCTTTCATTATCTGTCACTCTAGCTCTTATTGAACTTCCTTCCTCCTCCTTGGATGGATCTCACAAATTTGCACAAGGTAATTAAGATGCCTTTGTTACTGCCATCTCCTCTTTCTCAGGACATGAGCTAGAGCAGAGCAGTGCTTTGCAGTTTTAGCACTCTGTTTTGTTCAGACTTGTCACAAGTTCTTCATGCTTTGCTTGATTCCTCACTCAGTCCTGTTTTTCAAATCCCACCGTTTCTCAGTTTTTAAATAGTTGTATAAACTCTTCAAACATTGGAGTCACCTTATTAGTAAGGTAGAATTTACTGCTACATCTAAAATGCAGACATACATTATCTCATTTCTTCTTAATTGTTTCCAAGATGGTGAAGCCCTTAATAAATGCATTTCCATGGCTAGTCTCTGGGGTCTCCATTCTTCCTGTGTATAGCTGTCACACAGCCTAGTGGGAATTTTGCTTCAGGGCTAAAGTATGTATTCAACTGCATTTGGATGTGCTCCAATATACTCTTCCTCCTCTCCTCAGCAGCCTGGATGATTCAATTGCTTAGGTGTATTCAAAAAGTTGCTCTTAGGAGGTTTTTCTCCTTTTTCTAAATTTGAAGGATGTGTGAACACCCCAAGTCTTAGTTAATGTTGCTGAAAGGTGTAAATGTTAAATACCTCACTTATTAGTCTCTCAAATGAGTATTGTTTCACATTTCTGAAGTTGAAGATGCATTTGCACAGCCTCTGCCAACTTCATCAACCAACTACTGTATTTGTATATAAACAGCATCCTCTGAGTTTAGCTCTCCCCACAGTCTTCTTGTCTTTCCTTCAATAAGCATGTTTGTCTCTCCTCAGTTCTTGGCGCAGATAAAGCGGAGCAGAAAGACTACAGTGAAGCTGACATGGTGAAACGTCTGTTAGCTGAGGTATGCTTGTCTCTGTCATGCTGTGTTAATACTTGAGGAAGTGTATTTGAGGGAGGGTTTTATTCAGCTGCTGAACATTTTGATTTGGTTATTTTCAAGAGCTGCTTATCAAGCACATGGGTAATGAGAAGCTGCCTATTTGTTTGTACCAACTCAGAAACAAAATTTAACAAAACTGTGGGCACCCATGAAGCCAGTGAGTATAAGAAAGAAACAGCTTTTCAGCTTTCTTCTGATTTCCTGTTGCTCCTCTGCTTCTGCCCTTTCACCACTGCTCAAGCTGAGCAGTCTGTTCTGGAGAAAGTGTCACTGGAAAGACCACAGGCCTAAGTAAATGTGATTTTTTTGTGTGTGTGTGATTCAACAGAACCCTTTGTACTTAGCACAGAACCCAAAACTGTCCCCAGGTTTGGTGCTTTCCTCTCTTCCTGTTATTGCAAATGGCTGTGGAAGAGAGTATGCAATATCAAAAAGCACAGTTATGGATGTGTTCTGGATCCAAGTGATGAAGCATTAATAATTTTCTGACAGTGTTGACCCATTTGAGAGTGAAGGGGGATCTCAGAGTGGTGATGCATTGAGCAACATCTAGGAGAATCTAAAGCTCTGAATTTAAACCTTACATGATCAGAAGGAAGCATTTTTTCTCATTTTGGGAGCAGAAAGATCGGGACCTGGAGCTGGCAGCGCGAATTGGACAAGCCCTCCTTAAGCGAAACCATCTGTTGATGGAACAGAATGAATCACTGGAAGAACAGTTAGGACAAACTCTAGACAGAGTAAGTGGTCACTTTTCTTTCTTTTTTTCCTTTATTAAGGGTTTTTTTCCCATTTTTTCTCTTTTTCCATTCATGATGTGGTAAGAGGATTAATAGAAATATATTATTTCATTGTGAAAGGGGTGATTGGTTCTCTCAGATTACAGAAATTTGCTTAGATGTCATTTTCCTAATGTCATTCTTGCAGTCCAGGAATTGAATATGAAGACTACATATTGTAATTACATAGAAATTATGAGAATGTTAGACATCATTAGATTTATCAGACCATCAGTCTGATTTCCCACTGTTAAATTAGGAATGGACTAATATGAGTCAAAATAAGAGATTAATATCTGACATGAGCTGCTACATAACTTCACAGATGAGGAAACAGAAAATGAGCTGGTTAATGGGGTGCTTACACTAAGAGTAAGCAAATCAATAAATAAAATGTAATGAGAAGTGAATTCTGATCAAGATCTTCACTTCATCTCTTCCTGTAAGCACAAATTCTTGATCCAACCTTTTCTTTGTTTTTCTTCTTAAAAAAGGAATTAAATAGTTGACAAATAACCCTGTGGTCAACAGATGTAGTGTAAGCTGCAGTGAAATGGATTCAGCTACTTGTATAAAACAGTATGCTGGTAACAAAGATGTATTCATAATCAGCTGTAGGACAGCATAAACTTAGGTATTCATATAAAAATGTAGATAGGCAAAATAGAATTTATCTGAATGAGATCTGTTTCTTCTTTTGTTTTTAATTGTCTTATGATTGATGTAATGTGCAGACTGGAGGGTGCCGCTCTATACATGTAAACAGTTGTCTCTCAGTCCTTTTCTCCAGGAACTCAGCAGTTCAGAGTAATGGTCATAATCAAAGTGATAGCTAGCATGTTAAAATGAAATCATGTATCAAGGCAGCTGGAAAATGATTTTGCAGTAAACGATTTAAAAAGTCGGTTCTGTTGTTCATTTTTGTGGTATCTTGAATTTTCAGTCTCATTTGCACTGGTAAAATTATGATTTTGCAAACTTCCTGTAAAATAGAGGTGTGAGCTTTTCTTAAATCTCATTTTAGACTAGAGCAGTGATGTTCTAGAGGCTGCATATCCAACACACTGCGTTGTTGTGTATCTAAAGTATATTTCATGTGGTGGTGATCTTCACTTGTCCTAGGTTAACCAGCTGCAGCATGAGCTGTCAAAGAAGGATGACTTGCTGCGTATCGTTTCCATCGCTTCTGAGGAGAGCGAGACAGATTCCAGCTGTTCCACACCACTGCGTTTCAACGAGTCTTTCAACGTCTCCCACGATCCACTGCAGCTGGATGTCCTGCAGGATAAACTCCGAGAGCTGGAGGAGGAGAACCTGGCTCTGCGATCCAAGGTACGTCCGACCGATGGGCTGTGCTGGATGTGCTGGGTGTGAAACAATTCAGGGTGCTCAAAGTCCAGCATCAGGGTTTCTCTTGAAGCACGTGGCTATTTTGTGTCACTGTATACAAATCATTCCCAAGCACTTTCCCTCCGTGCTTACATCCTTCTGATTCCTTCATTCCTCATTGTCTCCAGAGTTCTCTAGCAGTCTGTTCTCAGTGCGGTTGTGATACATGAAAAAACGTGGCAACATACATAAGCACCCAGCAAAAATACTTGGACGCATCAGGCCCTCAAACTTACACATTTTGTTTTGATATAAATCTGACTGCAATGAGCAGGAGTATTTGGGGAATTCCATTCTGTTGCCCTTGTTTTTGTCAGAAGATATTTAAGGATTAATAAGCTTCCATTTAAATTATTTTAAAGATGTAGTTTTGACTATGTGATTCGTTTCGCTATTTTGACTGGTCTCTTGTGTGTGTGAAACTTAAATACAGGTACTGTGCCATTAGGAGGATAGACAATAAATGGCCAAAAAAAAATGCTGTAAAATGGAACCAACAACAAAGGTTCCAAGAATTGGAACAGATTCAGTGTCTTTTCTTTGGTAGTGAAGAGTGGAACTCGTAAAATAGGACATTGTTTAAAGCTGGGTTCTTTTGTTGCCTTTAAGGAAAGGGGGTGCTGTTTGTAAGAAATGGGAGGGGTTTTTATTTTGTGTGTGTGCATGGTGTTTTGATTTTTTCTATGTGAGCCTTTCCCAGTATAAGCTTGTTATACCAGTACCAGACTAGATTCCTTCATTGCCCTTTCCTTTATTAAGGGTTTCATTGCCAACAAAATACACTTCTGCCCTTGTTTTGTCTCCAAAATACTCAGCATGAGATGCACATTCTTCCTAAAACTCCTTAGGACCAAAAGGATATGTTAGTAGTGCTGTAGGATAAGGAAGAGAAGATCAGGTTGCCTTTATTTTGCTCCTAAGCCTGTATAGGATTGCACAGGGGTTAATCATTCTGTGATATAACATAACCTACAGTGACTTGAAGTAGCCTCAATTACAATGAGCCTCTGTTTACTTTTTTATTTATTTTCATGTGACAGCACTATGTAAAGAAGTGTATTTGCCTGCACTTGTGTAAATGTACCACTGTTTGCTGGGATAATCTTTAAAACCATTTGCTGAGTTTTACAGTGCGAGTCCCTTACTGGCAAACAGTCCTGAGTATAGAAGACTTGTCTGTGCTAAATTTAATATTATCAACCTCATAATCAAAAGGGAAGTGGGAATCTAGAGTGTTTTATATTGTTTAGGTATGTTGTGATACTCAGTCTCTGGCCCAGAAAATTTAGTCTAAATAGGCTAGTTTGGAATATGGAAAAAAGCTGTTCTACCAAGAGCTTTTCAGTGCCATAAGAGAGTTGGCTAACATCAGTCATTTTATCTTAAGTTTTTTGAAGCAAATTTAATTGCTTATTTCTGATTTCTGTCTTGGTTCACTTTCCCTACCAAATTAAATGTTTTTGCAGCAGTTTTTGATTAGAGCCAAGAGATCAGGCTTTGTTCATGTGTCTGTGTATCTTTCACTCAAGACATCTGTAAAATTCTGGGAAACAGGTTATGGTGGAAAACACAGTTGCACAGAATTTTTAAAGAGAGAGGGGAGATTCTTCAGTTGCAAGAATTTTAGAAATAAAAATTCATAGCATTATAGATAAACTGAAATTGTTATTGATAAACAAATAATTTTCTTGAAGGCTTGCCACCTGAAGTCAGAAACCATTACATATGAAGAGAAGGAACAGCAGCTGGTCAATGACTGTGTCAAAGAACTCCGTGAGTATCCAGGCTGTATTTTGCAATAGCAGAATGGTAGGTGAAATACCTAGTGCCTGCACCTTCTTAGCTAGCCCTGAATCCAAAAACGAGCTTCAGTAATTTGTACCAATCATTGAAGTCTTGCCCTTTGCTCAAGTGTAAGGTTGTTCCTGTATTTCATCAAGTTTCACTCTGGCATTGAAATGCAGCTGTGTGTGTCATGTTTAGCAGGGGAAAATGAGCACAAAAGGTAATGTACATAGACTCCCTAAACTGAAGTCTACAGACACTAGAAAATCAACAAAATAGTCTTCTTGTATATTCAGCACACTTGACACTGAAATGTGTTGGTGTGTAGACTTAAAACTATGAACACATTAGTTTTAAAATACATGTTATGAAACAAAGCATTTAAATTAGCAAGTGGCTTCATTTGCCCAGAGGAATTGTTTGTATTTGCTTTGGGAACTGCTTATTTGCAAAAAATTGCAGCTACTCTTACATAAATGCATGCTAAGTATTCTGAAACAATAAAGAACAATACGTTTTATCTGTAATCATTTGATGTGTACTACTTCCTTTGTGCATAGTAACCTTAAATTATATTTAAGATGATTGTTTCTATACAACCCCCATAAAGAAGACTAGATTGCTGCTTTATTTTTCTTGTTACAGATGACCATAAAATACTATGAATTGGTACTTAGTTGGTTAATTTACTCTGATCCCACTGAGAAAATATACATGTTTTACAAATAGGAGTTAGTTCAAATATGCTCTCCTATTTTCCTTCAGTGAGAATGTCTCTGAGTTCACTTTTTTTATTCAATTCTACAGCACATATAGGCATGCTAGGTAATTTAGACTCACAGAAAGAATCTTCTCCTAAAGCTGTGTTGCCTACAGCTTTAAAATTTGCATTTTCAGGAAAAAGGTATCCTACTGAGCTTAAACGCCCACAGGCCCATGAGCAGGGCCTTGTTCTGCAATAAACGTGTGAGGTACAGCAAGCACTAAAGTTGTAGTGTGACCTTTATGCAAGATTGATCAGACTTTCTTATGACTTTGCAGTGCTTTCAGGGCAAGTGTACAAACAAGGCTAATGCATGAAAATATTTCAGCTCTCAGTTGCTTTGTCATCTCACTTCACGAAATGCATGCTAAAAAGAACAACAGGAAACAGGAAATTGTATTCAGTGAATCTTTGGGGAATAGATAATGACCAGGATTAAGAATGTATGTTACACTTGACAAGGTTTGACAAAATATCTTTGCTTACAATGGCAGTAATTACAAGGTTAATTCAGAACCAGACTTTTCCAGCATATTCCAAGTCTGGCCTTGGTCATGAGCCATTATGTCACTTGAAATAGTTTTAATTGTGGTCATTTCACATACTGGTGATATGTATTTCAGATTCTGCATGCTTAGTTCTTAATATGTTACACCTGCATTTGAATTTAACTCTTTCCTCCTCCTCCCCACTTAATCTTTTCCTTATGGATGTTCTAAGGCACCTACTTTATGTACTATGAATTGATTTCCTAAGAGTATTGGTCATTTTGCAGATTGTTGTTGACTTTCACTCGTCCTTTCTGGGGTTTGGGTTTGGTGTGGGTTTTTTTTTTTTTGTGTGTGTGTACTGGGAGAAGGTCTCAACTAAGTTCCTTTTGTGTTTTGTAGGGCAAACAAATGCTCAGATTTCCAGGATAACAGAGGAGTTGTCAGAGAAGAGTGAGGAGGTGATTCGCTACCAGGAAGAGATCTCATCCCTTTTGTCCCAGATTGTTGATCTTCAACATAAACTCAAAGAAGTAAGGGAATGCTGATAAAGTGTCCATGTCCGTGCAGGTGTTTGTGCAAGCCAGGGGGTTGCACTTCAAGAGAGTGGCTGTTCCAGGAAAGTCTGGCAGAGGATCAGTCTCTTGGGGAAATCAGCTGAGAAAGTGATGAGCACCTTTTTGTGCTTTCAGAATGTGATTGAGAAGGAGGAGCTGAAACTTCACTTACAAGCCTCCAAAGATGCTCAGAGACAACTGACAGCAGAGGTACTTAAAGCTTCTGTGTATATACATTTAGATAAATGTTTGGGATAGAATACAGGAGAAAGAAAACAGAGACAGAATGGGAACTACTGCTTTTTAATTATTTAGGATTTTTAATCTTTCATTGTGTTTGAAGTCATATGATTGGAGGAAAAGAATAATCACTTAAGCCTAAACAAATACTTTCGTAGTTCACAGGAGTATGAAAGGCAAGGAGCATGTTTAAAGTAGGGAGGTCTTACTATTTTTAGTAGTTATGAGAAAAAGAGTACTTTAGTGTGAATATTGCTTATCATATCAACAGTACTGTTGATATAATCAGTAATATTACGTTTTAGGGCACTTCTCTTTTTTGCTTCTTTTGCATCTATAGTTAGTGTATTTGCAGTTTTTCAGTGTATTTTTCTTTGAATTTCATCATACCTTTTTCCTCTTTTAAATCTTCATGCTTTGTCACTAAACTGCTGCGGGTGCTGTGCTGACTGTTGTCCATTCCAGTTGTGGGCACATGCCCTGCAGCTGAAGGAATCTTACAGTGTTGAATCAGCTATTATAGGTTACTGTAGAAGTTCATTCAGTTTCACTCTGTCTTTTCTCTGAAGAGATCATGTAATGGGCTCCCTTCCCTTTCAGCTCCATGAGTTGCAAGATCGGAATGCAGAGTGTCTGGGGATGTTGCATGAGTCCCAGGAAGAAGTGAAGTTGCTGCGCAGCAGAGCCAGCGCTGCCGCTTGTCTCTGCCACCCGCAGTCCCGTGGAGCATTTCCTGTGGTAACAAACACCTCTAGCGTGGCACACACCAGCTGGCACCGGCAGCTGTGGCAGTGTGCAGCTCTAGGAGCACAGTGGCCTTTGCAGGAGCTGCAGCCAGAACTGCTTTGTAGTAGGCAAAGGAGCTGATCTGTTGATTTTTCAATTCTTCAATGTGTACGCTTGTGAGAAACTTAGGAAGTTAGTTAGGAAACTAACTGTTTGCTTGACAAGTTGTGACACTGCAATTATTTTTCCTTCTTATATGCCTTTTCTGTTCAATAAGGGAATTGGCATGTTCTACAGCTTATGCTCAGTTGTGCTAATGTATTGTGTGATGTTGGTGTGAATTTTATGACTTGACAGTGTTTCTTTAAGAAACACAGCATCCCACATACTCAAAATACCTGGGAATCCATCAGGTTTTGGTTGGTTGCTCTGTGGGTACAGAATCACTTGTGTACAAGCTTGGCCTTGTAAGAAGTGCTGTTAAAATTGTAGCTTAACTAAAGCAACCAACATACAGAGTACATAAAGAAATACAAATAAAAAGCAGATGTTGGTAATGAAAACTGAACCCGCGCTGGTTACACATGGGTGTAGTTATGGTGGAAAACTGTCCCATGTGCCCTTCCTACAGAGGCCAAAGGGTTTTGTCCAAAGCATACTGATACTGGGCAAACAAATGCACCATGTTAAAAGTACATTTTACAGATATTTTCTGCTAAAATTGTTAGAAGGAAGACTTGAATTTAACTTGCCAACTGCTATGGTTTCGTTTTTTCTTTAGGATTCCATTGCAGCAGAAATTGAAGGGACAATGCGGAAGGAATTGTGTCAGGGTGATGAATCTATTCTCTCCAAGCAAAAGTATGTTTTCAGATCTCTGTGTGCTGTTTTGATATTTATCCATACACTTGTATTAATTAAGGTGAAACTGATTTCTGGGACTCTATAAATGCATATATTCCCTCTGTAGTATTTTCATTGTAAATAAAAAAAGGTTCGTAGTATTTGGTAATCTTTTCAATTTGAAACGTGCTATGCTTATTGGATTCTGTGGAGAAGCAGGGAATTGCTAGAAGGATGTTATTTTGTTCTTTAGTTTGTGAGATTTTTTGATCCAAATCCTCTGATGCAGAGGACTAGTTTTATCCCTTTTAATGCTTATAGAAAAGTTGCTGGACTGACATTATAGCTGAAAGATTCATAACAGTTTTCAAAATCCCGAAGACCTGATCTCATAATTCTGAGCAAGAAGTAATAAACTAAATATGTTCTTCTGAAAGGATATACAAATTAAATAAATAAAATATATACTTCTGAATAGTCCAAAGCCAAAGTTATCAGTAGAGATTTAGGTCTTTCATGTAAAGAAGTGGTAATTCTGATACTTGATAGAGTAGTTCTGAAGATGTGAGTGTCTTAGGCAATCACATATTTGTGAACATCTTTTTAGTGAGGTCTCCGCAGACTTTTCAAAGTTTGTTTTTCAGAGATTTTTCTTTACTATATCTTTTTTGCTTCTGAAAACCACATTTGTTTCCTTGTCTTTTCTGCAGGGGTCAACAGAAACGAGTGTTTGACACTGTCAAGGTTGCCAATATAATTCGTGGCCGCTCCTCTTCCTTTCCTGCCCCGTTGCCAATCCCTGGATCTAATCGCTCAAGTGCTGTTATGACAGCAAAGCCCTTCCAGTCTGGAGTGCACCACTTGGAGAGCCACACACGGATGGCCCCGGGGAGCAGCTCTGAGAAGAATTTGAAGTAGGAGGCACAGCATGTTACCTTCTTCTAAAAACTGATTCAAAACTAAGTCCAGACTGGACCTCTGCTGTGTAAGAGAGAAATAGTTAATTCAATGGTCTTAATATCTGTTATTATTTGATATTTTCACAGGGATACTCACAGCCCTGGCCAGCCAGGAACCCCTGGAGACAATGACCTGGTCACAGCTCTGCACAGGCTCTCCCTCCGTCGTCAGAACTACCTGAGTGAGAAGCAGTTCTTTGAGGATGAGTGGGATCGAAAAATGCATTTGCTGGCTGAGCAGAAAGAAGAGGCTAGTGGCTTCAGTACACCAACAGAAAGCTCTTTTTCCCCAAGTACAAACTCAGAATTGACAGATCTCTCTTCCAGCTGTAGTAATCTCCGTGTCCTCCTACCAGAGAAGTTGCAAATTGTCAAACCCATCGAAGGTAAGAGGATGATCTTCCTTCTCCCATTAGCAGAAAAGGCTTTTAGATTTGTCAGCTAAACCATTGTGTGTATAACTAGGTATGATGTGTAGTAACAGGAAGCAGTGGTATTTGGTAGGCTCCACGCCAGCGGGCTCATCAGCATCACTTTCTGCTTGGCTTTCTTAGATGGTGCTGTCGTGGTTTGGCATAGTTTGGGTGCTAAGTGTTAGGCTGCTTCTTGGCATTGCCATCCAGTGGATGTGTGGATCACAGTGTGGGCACCAGCCAGCTGCAGTTGCTTTGCTCATGAATTCTTGTAACTTGATACAGTAGTAGGTAATGGCTCTCTGACTCTCTTCTCTTTTGTCACACCAGGATCTCAGACCCTTTTTCATTGGCAGCAGCTTGCTCGACCCAACCTAGGCACCGTTCTTGACCCAAGACCAGGTGTTGTTACTAAAGGCTTTACCCCTCTGTCTGATGACACTGTGCACCACATCTCTGACCTGGAGGAAGATGATGAGGAAGAGGGTGAAGGAGGTTTAACATTTCAAGCACAACAGTCCTTCCCAGAGGAGAAGAAATGTACATCGGCAAAGCCAGTGGCAGGCATTTTCCTGCCACCTATTACTTCAGCAGCAGTACCACCCACCGGTAAGAAGCATGGTTAGTGTTTCTTCCTGATAGTATTTAGCAGCGTCTTTTCCCTGTGGAAGGTATTTGACTGTGTGATAATGCTGGTTTTGCTGTCTTTGTTCATTACTTCAGAAAAAAGAACTCAAAATAATTAGCAGTGATAATAACATTTGTCTTAAACTTTGATTCGTTTTTGTATGTCTTTATTTTTACCCTCAATGGATGTAAATTCTTCACATTGCAGCCTCAAATCCAGGGAAGTGTCTATCTTCAACAAATTCCACATTCACCTTCACGACCTGTAGGATCCTTCACCCATCTGATGTCACTCAAGTTACTCCCAGGTATGAGGACTGCTGCATAGGATTAAACAGTTTCTTTCTGGCTTTTGATATATGGACCAGTTTTAAAAAATACTAAGGCAGTTAGGAAACATGTAGGACGTTACTAATAAAAATAGGTGTAATTACAAAGGAAATCCTGGAATTTTCTAGAGTGGGAGTTAAAACAGGTGAAGGTAACTTGAAGCACATTTTAACTCTTAAGTAGCAGATGCCTTGTATCATATATCTATTGTGGGAAAAAAGATTCTATGATTATTTTCTGATTCTGTTATATTTATTTTTTTTTTAACTAACTGGACGTCAGTATTCTATTCTAATAGAATATAGGTGATCACAGAAGGTAAATTCATTGGTACTTTGCAGAACAATAATTCTGAATCTACTGAAGCTGAAACACTCACAGTTCATAGCAATAGTTTAGTTTTTCTAGAGTCTTTTGTATAATAAAAGGCAAATGCAGAGCAGGTATAAAATGTCTAACATGTGCATATTCTCTGTTTCATTTTTATCTTATTCCAGCTCCATGGGTGCTCCATTTTCATTGGGAAACACTGGCAGCAGTGCTGGAAACCCAGTAGTGAGCACTCCAGCCATTCCTTACAGACTAAGTATTGGAGAATTTCTCACCAACAGAAGAGACTCAACTACTACTTTCAGCAGCACAAGCAGCCTGGCTAAACTTCTTCAAGAACGAGGCATCTCTGCCAAGGTTTACGACAGTCCCATCTTAGAAAAACTGCCTTTGCTACAACCCCCTCGAACTCTTCCCATTCCTTCCACTCCACCAAATTCTCCTTCGCATTCACCTTGCCCTTCCCCTCCACCATTTGAGCATCGAGTGCATCACTCAGAAAATTTCCTGGCTTCTCGACCAGCAGAAACATTCTTGCAAGAAATGTATGGCCTGAAGCCCTCCCGTAACGTCTCGGACGTAGGCCAGCTGAAGATGAACCTCGTGGACAGACTGAAGAGGCTGGGCATTGCCAGGGTGATCAAGCCCCCTGAAACACAGGACCATGGGAAGAATCAGGGGCCAGAGGTTAGCTTGCAGAGGCAGGACTCAGCTGGCTTTTTAAAAGCAGGTAGCAACTTAATGGCAGGACTGAGAAGAAACCAGAGTCTTCCAGCCATTATTGGAGCACTGGGAGCTCCGGTTTGCACACAGTCATCAAAAATGGATATGCTAAAGGAAGACTAGCTGTCCTGAAAGGTGTTTGACTTGGAGCACAGTAAATAATTTGAGTGATTAACATCCAGTACAGGCATTGTTAGATGTGTTACAGAAGAGTTGGAGAAGGCATGTGCATGTTAAAATGTGGGAGAGACAAGTGTTGGGACCAAGGAGCAAAGGAGCATTGCTTGGGTTTGAGGAAGAAGGTTTTTGTGGGAGATAGAAAGGTAAAACCAAAGCTTAATTTCAAGACCCCCTTCAGCATCTGGCTTAACATAATCAGAAGTGCAGACTGTTGTAGACCTTTTCACCTGTATGTGTAGGTATTCTGGTTTTTTTCTGCCATACACCCATAGTATTTACTAGTTGTTTGCAGTCAGGCTACATCATTTAAATATAATATTAAAACAACAGTCAGTCTGAGCAGCATTATCAGCCCAAGTTCCTCTCTATAGCAAACAAATACGAAGACTTGGATTTTTTTTTTATTCTTTTATTTTCCATTTCAGAAACTGTGCTCTTTTGAACTCCTCCTCACTTTGAGAAGCGGGGGAGAAAACCTTTAGCTCTGTGTAAGAAAGTAATACTTCAGTTTACAAACACAGGATTTATATTTTGAAGGAGTGCAGTTGTGTTAGTGAGGTATTAACAGAAGTTAATTTCTTTCCAGAGCTTCTGAACAAACTACACAGAGAAATGTGCAATGAGTAAGACTTAAGAAGCAGGAAAGTGTGCATTGGGGTGAAAACTTGAAGTTAAGAAATCTTTCCAAATTGTAGTGTGCATTTATTTAATGAGGATATTTTTGTGCACACGCACACAGAGACACACACACACACAAGTATCTCAGGCACATTTCAGCATTGCAAAAGGAAATAAACCCTAGGTGCTTGATTCAGGGTTTCTTTTTAAAGTGGAGAGCATTTATTTCACGGAAAGTGTTGGAAGTTCAGAAAACTGCCTCTTGTTTTGCCAAGTAGACATTTTGTGTATTTGAGAGATCTCCAGTAAACTATGCCTTTCATTCACTTATTTCTCATTTTAGGTAGGATTTTGTTTAAAAGATTTCATTAAGAGCAAAATTTGCCAGTCTGTATGTAGAAACAGGAAGAAAAAAGCTGGTGTTCTTTGTCGCATTTTAATGAATATTGAAATCCGGTGATCAGTGAGTGAGTGTGGCTCTGAACGTAGCTGAGGCAGACTTTCCAACTCAGAAGAGAACTCCATTTTAGAAATCTGGTTTCTGAGTGTTAATCATCAAAATGTTACTGCCCATGCTGCTTTTTTGATTCCTTCCTGTCCAAGGTTCTGATCATAACTGAACAATTTGCAACAGACATTTTGTGTAACTTAAAAAAAAGTTGTCTTTGCTAGTGACCTGAATAGAAACAGGTTCTTAATCTTTATGTAAATTTTCTCTGTACCTATCAACATTACAAAATTATTTGTTTCCATACAATTAGATTAAACAGTTCAGTTTACCTTGCCTGTTACCGTGCAAGTGGGGCATAGCTGGCAGCTGTCTGGGGCTGTGGTGTGACACATCAATGCAATTACATTAATTTGCATGTGCCATAAGGCACACATCACCATAATCAGCACCCTCCTTGCTGCAGGGGTGAGTGGAGTAGGGCAGGGAAAAAAAAGCTTCTTAACCTTGCTTATAGGAAATTTGTAATGTGGCCTTTCTGCTTTTACAGTTCTATAGATCTTGTGATGATTCTTTGATTTTTCTTTTTTTTTTTTTTTTNTTTTTTTTTTGTAAAAGGAGAAGGAGTAACCACTTCAGACTTGCACAGGGATTCTTAGCAGAAGCTTGTCTGTCAGCAGCGCACAGAAATTATTCAGGAACTCCTGGAGTTGCCTTTTGCTCTCTAAGCAAAATCTTACACTTACAAAAGGTGAATTTTATTTAAAAGACTATATACGGGTTAATTTTGTTTTTTAAATGAAAAATATTTAATTTTTTCATGTAAGTATTTATGTTTTGTATGTACTTAGCTGTTCATGGTGTCTTGCCTAGCTACATAAGGTAAGAGTGAAAGGAGGGAGTGCAATGTTGGTCTCCAGTGGACTGAAACGGGTATGTCTGCTGTGTAGCTGTAACTTCCAGGGGAATGAGTTAGCAAAAGCTTGGTAGTGGGTATCAGCTTGTCAGTTTGGTATCAACTATCAACTTGTCAGTTTGGTATCAACAGAGAAGTGTGTAGCATGTCAAAAGTATGTCCATTTTATGTGTTTGTTGTAGGAATACCTGTCAGTTACAGATAAATTTTTGAAGGTATTACACTGTTTCTAACTGGCTTCATTAGATAACTCCAGCCATTGGATCAGCAGAGTAGCAAATCAGCTAAGGCAGAATTCCTTTGGGAGACCATGGTTAAGGTAAAATTAATCTACAAGCATATAAATTAAATGCATGTTTCTCCTGGGGACACTTCTATATTCCATAGCCCAACAATATAAACTGGTTTGGTTCAAACAATGCTGTGGATGTCAAGAGATCAGTTTGTTCTGTAGGTGAGATGTATCATCAGATACTTTACATAAGGCAAAAAGAAAATGGAAGAGCCTCTATACCATGGTGTGTTTATCCAGTTGGTTGATGCTGTGGTGCAGTGTTGTTCAAATTCTGTCAGGCATTTACGCCTTTGGATGGTCATGCACAGTTTGGATATACATGCTTGGCTTGCAGTAACAGGGAAAATTGATGCTTCTTCCGAGTTACTGTTTTGTGCCAAAACCTAGAAGCCTTTTTTTGATAACATGTGTTTCTGAGATCACTTTAGAAGCTACCATGATTGTAGGAATGATTTGGCTTTCGTTACCTCCCGTTAGTGAGGTGAGAGGTGACAAACTGGCATGGCTGAGATCCTGCACCAGATCTTTTGTTTGAGTAGAAGGAGATCTCAAAAGAATGGAGAATTACATTTTGGCAAGGTTCTGTTGTCTTGCAGGTTTGAGTCAAACACAGATGCTAGGAAAGACTTACCCGTGATTGTGCAAGTTACAAGAGACAGAAGGAAATTTTTGTATTTACCTTTTTCCAATTGTCTTAAACAAAGCACAAACTTAAGGCTTTCCAGTTTCACTGCTAGTTTTTGATAAACTCAGTGATACCTGCATGCTCAAAAACCTGTGATCAAAGTTAAACATCTACTGCAGTCGAATTAGCAGCAGAGAGAAGAATAATTTGGTTTGGGCTTCATTTGGCTGTTACATGAGGGGATTGCACACAATGTTTGAAGAGTCTGGGATTTTCATGGTATTTTTTCCATCTGCTTTTTGCACTTACTGTTGTTTCATAGTGGAATGTAAATTTGATAATAAACATGTATAACATGCCATTTTTCAGTATATTGCTGATCTTCTGTGGTTTGTTCCAAATGTCATCTTCTTTACTACACTGTTCTATAACAAACCTAAAATCAGGCCTTTGTGTGGCTAGAATTTATGGTGATTATTATACTGTACACAAGCTTAGTGAAGTGAGTTGGTATCTGCAGAAGTGGCTTTACAAGCCAATAAATTGATTTAGTATTTGAGTGTTGAGCCTCACTTTAAATGGATCTGTTCATATTTTCTGGTACCTTGGGGGGGTTTTGTGTGTGGGTGGTGCTTTGGGGTTTTTTCCTCCCCTCTTATAGCAGCTAGCATGTTCCTCTAGCATTGCAGTGCTAGCACTGCAGTCTTGTCTAACCCCACCACAGCTGCTTATTTTACCATCTCAGTAGCTGATGTTAGGCGAGCCCTATAGATTTGTGACAAAATGGGGGCAGACACTGAAGCAGTTCTGTGTCTGTGCTCACCACAGGAGGCAATACAAAATGTTTTAAGGAGCTGGGTATTTACCTAGTGACTTCTTCTGTGCTTAGAACTAAGACTCAAAGATCAGCAAGGTAAGTGAACATAGGGTAACTGGACATCTTGAAACATGAAGCTGTACCAGAGCAATTGATCTGCACTGTTGAGACTACTCTGTGTAGAGGATACTCTGATATCCAGGTCACAGATACATCCTGCTAAGGATGGTGGATGACAAATGCTTGACTTTATCTTGAGGTGAGTCCCAAGCCACTAAGAATGAATGACTTTAAGTGATGAGGACAAGTAACAGAACACACTGATGTGAGCTGATTATATCCTATAAAATTTACAGCACCTTTATTTTGCAGAAGTTAGGCTTAAAGTACACAAGGCTTTATAATGCTTGTCTTCTAAAAGTTGCCTTGTAAAGATACCTTATGAAAGCAATAGCAACCTGGTACAGCTGATAAGAGGACACTGCCTCTTATTTCAGCCAGCAAACCACCAAGAGAGATCAGTTAAATAAATCAGAGAAATCACAGACCAGCTCAGAGATGCTCTCAAGTATAAAGCATTACACATATTAACACAAATTTCTTAAGGCTTTTTCTCCTCAGTTGTATTTTCAATTAAAAATATTTGCTCTTTTGGTAAGAGTAGACACTCAAAAGTCTGTTGTGTTTGATCAAATTCTGAGTGAAACCAGCCAATTCCAGTCTGCTGCAGCTCTCTCTGCCATGCAGTTCCCTCCCATTTAGTTGACAGGAAAGATGAGCCTCTTCCTCAGTGTGAAACTGGGCTGTGGCATCTGCTTCTTTGCATCCCGCTCACAAGACTTTCTGCTCACTTCTTGATTTACTGCTGTCAGGATGGTGAGAACATCTTCCCCCCTGCAAAGACACAAGTACAGTTGTATTAGAGGCAGTTAACATCAGCAAAATAACAACATTCTCACTATCTTGATACATAGCAGTGCTAACAGCTCCTGTTTTTAACAGGCTTCAGCACTGCCCTGAGTTGCTTTGAACAGTCCACATGGTGGTGCCCTGTCCTACATTACTGTTTGCACTCTGAGCAAGCATTCCCACTCCTTATCCTCTCCCTCTGCATCTACATCAAATCCCTGTCATCCAGAAGGAAAATTCAGGTGCTGCCAAAAATAAGCTTATGGAAATGTAAGTACCGAGGACAGCTGTACTCCAGGTGCTGGCACAGTGCCTGTATGTACCAGGTTCCCTCCCGGGGACTTCTGTAGGAGACGTAATCCTGCAGGGTCGCCATGCCCAGGAGGAAGTCTGCCTCTGCAGGGATGTAGTCAAGCTGAAACCTCGCCTCTTGCTCTACAGAAGAATCTTGCTCTCCAGAATCTGTTTCAATGGCTACACCTTTATGGAAAGAATCACCTTGGCAGGCCTGAATAAAAAAAACTTTTGGTTTTCCAGCAAGTGATTTGCAATTCTGTACAGTGAAAGAAGTGGTCAATTCCCGGATAGGTACTTCCTGCCCATCAACACCATATATAATGCCTTTTTTCCCATGAGACAGGATACAGCAAACAAAACAGTCTTTGTCCTCATGGTCTTCACTCTGGAAGATGTTCACAGTCTTACGGATTTCTTCTGCAGTGAGGTCTCTATATTCTTCTACTCTAAAATGAAGCTTGCTGAAGACATTCCTCAGAGCCACTGGAAAGCAAACAGAAGGGCAATTGGAGACATTTCATTACATGAAAGTTGGACTCTGCAACTGCAGCTTGCCTTTCTAGACATAATTGGTCATCTGCTACATGACTACATCCACGCAGTTATATTCCTAGTCTAGCAAATAATCTAGCAGTTTAATCACTAATCATCTCTCTACTGAGTTCCCTTAACTGTCATTAAAAGATTTTCCTGCCATCGTGCCTCTGTCTGGAAAGCATGCAGAACTCAGAAAACTGTATCTCTTTTCCCCACCCACTTAACAGCTAGTCCCTTCCTCTCTCAAAAAGGTGTTGGACAGTGCAGTTGCTTTACCCAAGAGGAGAGTACAAGTGATTTGGGTGGTGCCCGTGTCACAGGAGGAGAAACCTTGAGCTTTGACTTGAACTAAAGGTGGAGTTCAGTGAGGGAAGGGCCATTGCCGGACTTTATCTCTTGGCACAGACAGTGCAAATACACTGATCTGAGAGACCCTAGCTGACAGAGACCATGAGCTCTGCTGCTGTACAACAGCCTGCTAAAATCAGGGCCCCTGAGTGCCAACATCCTCCCTTTTTTTTTTAAGTTCAATGTTAAACAATGCCCAAGTCTGGTTCAGCAGACGTTTCCAATTCTGCGTATGTTAGAATTAGCATGCATAAGGCTGATGCAAGGCTAGCCTAGCTTGTAAAGTCCAGGCTCAAGGTGCCTGGGTTGCAGGCACTGCTGCCTAAGGTTGCAGTAAACTCACTAAAACTGCAAAATGCTAGTGAATTGTTCAGTGTCAGGCAGTAAAAACTTGATGCGATGATTAGGGTGTGTCAGCACAGTAAACAGAGCTGACTGAGCCACTATAACAAAAGTATCCTAGAAAGGGAAAATTGATATTTAGACCTTTAGGAAGAGAAACAAGGTTTCTATTTTTAAAGATTCACAAACTCATCCTTAACCCTTACTGTACCTGCATCCACGTCTGTACCATTCCGATCCTTCATGTGTTTGTGTTCCAGCGCTCCTTCCCTAGCTTTTGCAAAATTGTGATTGTTCAGGATCAGGCACACTCCACAGGGCCGGCTGGTCATTTTGTAAGCTTCAAGCAGCTGAAAAGAAAGACTCCTGGTGAAATTCCTGTGCTGTTCTCCAGGTGCTCCTCAGCTGTTGGGAGCGGCACAGAGCACAGAGCCAGACGGCCTCCTGCCCAGGCTGCTCTCCCTGAACAACTTTGCTCCCAGGGCCTGGCAGTGCCCTGCCCCACTGCCTTTGGTAGTCTGTGCAGGACAGCACCTGCTGGACAATCACAGTCAGACTCAGCCCACACGGGGTGGTCTGTTCACTCTCATCTCCATGCCAAGCCAGCTGCCAACTGCCTAATTCCTGGTCCCATAAACTCAGCCTACCTTGCTGCCCCTGTAGATGTTTCTGAAGTAAAACACTGCATCAGCTGTGCCTGTGACAAAGCTTCAGAATAAAGGATGCAGAGTTGTGCATTTTTCTTTTTCTAGACAGTGCTTTCAACAGTTGGTCTTAGAACAACTGTTCACTTCCTGGACAGGTGAGCTCTTCTAAGACAAAATGATTATGTTTCTAAGAAAGAAATAAACTTACCTGGGAAGAGTCATTAAAATTGCCAGGAAGATAGGGTGCTACAGATGACACCAGATGCCCCCCAGAGCCTCCGGTGCTGCCCTTCTGTTCCTCTGTGATGAGCATCTCTTCTTGGCCTGCAAAGCATTCATGATTACTCCTGTACAATACCTACACAACACTTCAACAGTAACTATGGGGAAGAGGCTGTTTTGTTCCATTTTACCAAACAGGTTTAATCCATCTTCAATTCTGTTCCACAGGCTGATGTTAATTTTTTCACACAGACTCTTCAGCATACTTAGGTTGTCTTTTCCCAGTAGGCCCTTCTTCTCCATCTCAGTGAGAACATCGAGCATTGTCTGGGTAATCAAAAAGGCAGTTTGCTCTTAGGGTACCTCCATGCTGCCACTGGGAGTGAAGCTGCAGCAAATGCACTTAAGCTTTAATGTACTGACAGCACATGCAACCCACAGAGTCAGTCCAGCTGACTGGGAGCTCAGCTGAGACCTCAGCTGAGCCAGTTAATCCTAGTTCAGCACAACCTACAAGTACTACATGTACATTTTGAGATGTTAAGTACCAATATCTCAAAACATACTCCTTTCTGTAGCTCAGAGGTGCCAAGATCTAATTACGATCTAACCCAGGACATCTAACAATGATTACACAGAAAAACAACAACATTTTAAATGACTGCTTTTATTCACCTTTCAGTGGCTATCTTGTGCACTTAAGTGAAACACTGCAGTGACCATCTTAAGCCCTGGCAGAAAGGGTATAACCTCATATGATGGTGTAGAGATCACTCTGAAGCAAAAGAGGACCCAAGGGACAAAAACACATCAGAGAGTTAGTGGCAGAGCACACTGGTCACCCCAAGAATTTACTAGATCAGCTATCACAGTCTCCACTCTAAGAAAAGAAGGAAAATCCTCAAAACTATTATTAGACAGAGCAAAGTACCCAGGAGTCAGAACTGCAGGCTGGGACAGCATAAAAGCACTAGATCTCCTGCAACACTACTTGTAAATTCCAAGCTCATTTGCCTTAACTTTGAGCAAAGATTTGTTGCTTAGGCCTGTATTTCCTTCATTAAAAATAAAAAGAAAATCATAAAATAATACCTACAGTGGGCGACTTTCTGTATTTGTTAATGACTTAGAAAGAAGAAAAAAAAAAGTCTGTTGGGCAAGATAAGTGAACGTGCTCACCAGTTTTTTGTTGATTAAAGTCACTGAGTACTGTGACCCCCATGGGGTGCTTGGATATGATAGCCTCAGTCACTGGCATAGCTGGCTGTGACACAGCTGCAAAAGCTGTGCCCAACACCAGCCCAAACAAGTCCCATATGCACGCAGGGGGACCCTTTTTCTTGTGTTTTCACTGTAAGAGTAACACCATAAAGAAGAGTGATGCTTATTGCCCCATGAGTAATCCAATTGCCTCTGTGGATTATAGCAATAACTTTAAAAAAGTATTGAAGAGATACTTACAGTCTCACGGGTTAGCTTGCTTCTTGGTAAATCTTTGTCTAAAAGTAACTTGAAAGACATCAGCTCATTTTCCGTGACATCTTCAGACAGCTGAAAGAGCAAGTATCTACAGACAGAAGTGGAGGGCGTTGTTTCATCGTGTTTCCGAGCACAACTCCGCACTACTGCATTACCCCTTTCGTCTACTGTCCCCCCAGCACATATTCCCCCTTTTTTTCCCCTTTTAGATGGAGGACACAAGTCCCAGGACAGCCTGAAGTCAAATCCTTTTCAGCTGCAATTAAACAGATCTCAGTTCTGCACTGAAAGCCACACCGAAGCTCTGGGGAGCTGCGAGCGCAGCCCCGTGTCCTCCCTTCTGCCGGGCTGCGATCGCACCTCTCCGTAGGGCCTGTTCCCGCTTTCCCTTGGAAGCCGCTTGCTGGCTCCCAGCCCTCAGCCGTGCCCCGAGGAGGTGACGGCTGTCCCGGACAGAATGAGCCGAGCCCAGCCCGGCACCCTCACTCACCTGAGCGGCGGCACCCGCGCCCCGCCCGGCAGCCGCAGCTCCCTCTCCACCTGCTCCCGGCTGGAGCCCAGGTGGGCAACCAGGAGGTCGATCCGCCCGATGCGATAGAGCAGCTCCCTGAGGAAAGCCAGGTCCCCCGCCTCCAGCACGCCCTTCTCCTGCAGCGCTTCGAACAAGTCGTGCGGGCTCCGAGCGGCTTCCAGCCGCCTCCTGGGGACGTACTCCCGGCTGAGGAACTTGAGGGCCTCCAGCTCGGCCTCGCTGAGCTCGTAGCTGACGGCCAGCAGCAGGGGCAGCTCCATAGCCGCAGCCGCCCAGCACCGAGACGCTCCTGCCGCCACCGGAGCCGGGGCTCAGCTCGGGGCGGGGCTGCGCTTCGGATTGAGACTTCCGGAGCGGGCGGGGAGCGGTGCGTGTTGGGGCCTGTCTGCTCGCAGTTACCGCTGCTCGTGAGCTCCCTCTGGCGGAAACCGAGCCTGCTACTGTGCGTCTGCCTCTGCCCGGGCCTTTCCTGCAGTCGCCTCTCGCTGGTTCCCAGGCACTCACAAACCACCGTTGTTTTAATTCAAGGAGAAGGAAGCTTTTTTAACACCACTGATTGGCCTTCCTCCTTGCGAGCTTTCTGGGCTGCTGTCAGGAAAGGCAGCATACTCCCTGCCAGCGTTCGGCCCCTGCCAGCCACCAGCCATGGAAAGCAGCTCCTTCCCAGCCGTGCCACATCTGCTGAGGACGGATGCTCCTGTACCAACAGGAGCAGGCATTGCGCCATGGCACAGGGCCCTGGGATGCTGCACCACCTCCACAACCCCTTCTGGTGCAGCTCTGTGGGTAGATGGCATTTTGCAGGAGGAGGTGAGAGATTTTACCAACTGGAACTTCATCCTTCTGAAAGTGAACCTTAACACCTTAATGCTCACTTTGAACCAGAGAGGAACCCTCACTGCATCCATACTCTCCAGTAAAGAACCAGTATTCTTGCTAAGCACTGATTTGAAACCAGCATCCCTTCCTTCCCAAAAAACCCAGTAAAAACCAGTTTAACAATATATTAAATAGAAAGCTGTACATTGTTATCATAATGCCTTACCAGTGTTCAAAACCCTTTGCAAGATACTTGGTTACTACATGCGTGGCAAGTTGGGTCAAAGGTGGAAGGAATCTGAAAAGCAAGGCACTTTTCAACAAGCCATAAGCTGTTGAAAGGACATGTTCAAACAAGATCCTCCTAGCAAAGAGACTGAAGGAGGCATGGATCCATCTTTGCACTCACATACCTGGACCAATCTGGCCCCAACACATAAAAAATAACATAGGAGACTTGTGCCAAGCTCAGGAGACATGTCCAGGATAACATTCCACTTAGCTAGGTTGGCATCCACAAGAGTCAGCCACATTTGGGGCCTGGGGAGTTCCAGTGGCTGTCAATAAAAGAACAGACTGACAAGCAAAGGTGCACTTACAGAAAGGACACACAGAAATTAGTATCTAGGAATTCCCAAAGTTTTCACTTACATTTTTTAGCACATTGCAAAGAGAAGCTGGCAGCCAGCTGAACACAGACAAGCTCCTCACACATGCCACCAGCCCATCCCAGGAGCAGCACATTTACAAGTCATCCTAAAACCATTTGGGTGGAGAGAATGACAAACTCCCCACAGGAGGTGGGCATAAAGAGCTCTTGAGAAAACTGCTGCTAAAGTGAAAGAATAAGTAGCAAAATGGGAGCAACTGGGGAAGGATTCATGCCACTGAACAACATTATTTCTTCTTCTTCAGCTAACAGTCCTCCTGAACTGTTCTAAATGTTTTCTTTTTCAAATAGCACCAGTCTGATCTTGTCTGCTTTCAGTTTAAGTCTGCAGGACTTCAGCTCACCAACTTTTCTTTCCTACCAGACTTCTGTCTCCATTTTGTGGTGGCAGAGCTTCTGTTGTCTGAAAACAAAACAGAATGCAGTGCCAGGTTTGTTGTGACTGGATTTGGCCTCCCAGCCATGAGCCGGGAGGAAAGAAAAGGCAAAGTAAAAAACAGAGAGAAAAAGTGATTGCCACTCACCATTCTCTAGGTTGTACTACAGAGAAAAAAGAGTCAGGAAATTGCAGAACCAACTTCCTTCTCACCAGTCAGATCTGTGGGAGGGACACAAATCCATGCAAAAACCTACCAGCCACACTTTGCTTAGAACTGCAAAACTCAAAGTGTGTTTTCTCCTTCCCTGATTGCTGCATGACCTATGAATAAATTCACAGTGGGGCTGGTTTCTGCAGTTCTTTATTTGATGGGGTTTTCTCTTCCTCCTAGTACATCTGCATCAGCAAGTGATAATGCTTACTAATGAAGGTGGCTGCATTTTAATAGGAAGAACAAAATACCAAATCAATTTAATCATGAAATTTGACTGATTAGCACCCCTTATAGACCCCTCTACCCCCCATATTATCGCCCCCTAGGGGAGGACATTTCAGAGAAGAAGGACAAAAAACAAACAATCTCAGGGAAGAACAGATCATAAAGAATGTCCAATTTACCTCAACACCAATTTGAGGGTGACCTTAGTTTTAGAGAAGACATTTGCACCTGTGAATCACCAGGTACCCCAAAACAATTAACTAGGAATAATGTCTTCCTGAGCAAGCCAGACCAGCATGGAGGGTGTGGATGCATGGCTCACCCCCATCCAACAAAAAAGTATAAAACCTGGACAACTGATAAAACATTAATCTTTGAAAAGAGCAATGGGCTTGAGCTGGCTTCCACCCACATTCCACCATGGCTGGGAATGTCAGTGTCACAGTGGTGAGCACACCTATGTAGCTGTCTCACCCTACTAAATCAAAACCCCATGTAACACCAAATATACCAAATTAGTAAATTTGATATCCAATTCCTCCTCATGTAGAATAGCTGACAGAACTTGGTTTGAGTATATTGAACTCTGACAGAGAAATATGAGAAACAGAAATGCTATAGATTCACAACTTCAATTCTGGAGCAGCTGCCACCTTCCAGAAAGTTTCTCACAGAGGAAGCAGTCACTGAATGGCCCTACTGATATCAGCTGCCATTATCAGGACAGTCCTGAACTTATTCTTTCCTACCATCGCTCAGCTGCTGTTGAAGGGATATCAATCTGCTACCCCTTGGGGTGGCTGCCAACAAACACTCCAACAAGAGCAAAATGCTTTGCTGAGGTAAACATGTTTGTCATACAGATTGTCCCTCAGAAAGCTCATGCAAGAGAGGAACACGCTGCAAACTGAGGTGTTATAAAAACCAAGAGTTTTTATTATAAAAGAAACAATTACAGATCTTCCCTTCAGTATTCCACGGTCATTCATGACACTGTGTCCTGAAAGCTCTAAGAAATAACAAAATAAGAACCTTTACCACTGAAAAATATATACAGCTGGGTTGCTTATTCAAGTAAGTGACTGACATAAACCAAACCAAATATTTAGAAGAAAAGAACAAAACTAACATAATCATGGGACTTTGGTCCTTCTTGAAGCAGGATGTTATTTTCCATGAGGAGTTATAGCTTCCAAAGACAGACAGTGTTTCACCTCTGGGTAAGGCAGTTACAACCTTACATATGCTGCCTGGGAATGGATCCAGCATTCTCAATCTATTCTCTTTTTTTTTCAGATTTCAAGGAATTAAAACAACTCAGATACAAGTGGGACTTCACTGACATTTCCAGTAACTCTTAAAATACTACTTGAAAGTGCTTTCTCACTTGAAACCCAGACTGAACATGCTCCATTGAGTCTCCAGGACAAAAAAGTCAGATGATCTGTAGGTTTCCAGAGCCTTACCCGACTGCTACAGATCCAGATGTTGGAAGACTGATTCAATACGGAAGTTGGAAAATTTAAGTGCCATGCCTCCTTAAAGGACTGGGGCTACTACACAGATCCAGATAATTTCTTATGTAAATTTTCTTCCCCGTCGAAGCCCACTCCAGCTGTCATTCCTAACCGACTGGGTTCTTAGTTGTCTACTTTTCTTTGTGGAATTTCAAAGATCAATCGCTTCAGTAGTGTTGATGTTATCTTTGGCATCTGCTTACGTCCTTCTAATTCTCTTCCTGCCACTTCGTTGTTCACTTCTGTCAGGATGGCTGCGAAATCCACGCCGCTTGAACAAAAACAAAGAGAAGTTGCATTGAAACACATGGTACTGCAGCTCAGCCAAGAAGGTGAGCAGTGTTTGCTCCAATAAAGCAGTATCCCAGGGAAGGCTGGTACCTTCCCTCACCCTGTTGCCACTGAAATTGCACATTCCATTGAATAACCAGAGAATTCAGGGTGTTTTGGGGAAACAAAAGCAACCTCCATCTAGCATTGGTTTGGTTACAGCCAGAAGAGGTCACTAAGATGAAACAGAGACAAACCTATACATTCTCCATGTCTTCTTCTGGACACCAGGAGAAAGGGATATCTGAAGGAAAATTCTATTTTCTAAATGAAGTTTATAACAGGATGGGTGGGAGGCAATAATGAAAATTATGACTACAGAACGCTGGGGTTTTTTGTCTGTGTAAGCACTCAACAAATTCACCTCTAATCAGGTGTCACTGGAAGAAAAATCATTTATCAGTCAAAAATGTTAAAAAACACACACACACTTGTCTATGTGTAATGTTGCAGCATTACAACACTGCTTTTGTCACAGGAAAACCAGGGGAAGTCACTTATTAGTTACTTTGGCTCATCTGTAGAAGACTAACAAAGCCCAATTTCAAATAAATACTGTTCTCCCCTGTCCTGCAGGTGAAAAGCATTAACTGCACAAATGCAGAACACTGTGTTTCAGCACAGCATGCTTAACTATGCACATCTGCAATACCCCAAATGTACAAGAAATAAAACCAGTACTTACAGTGGGCAAAGCAACTCCATCTTCTCACAGAGGGACTGAATGTAAACACTGCCAGTCCTACGATTGCGGTAGGACAAATAGTCCTCCACTGTAGCCATGCCAATCAGAATATCAGCCTTATCAGGAATGGAAGTCAAAGGAGTAGCATCCACCTCAAGATCTCCAGAAGAGTCTGGTTCTACAGTAACAGATGGATGACCTAGAGAGCCTTGGCAGGCCTGGATGATAAACACCTTGGGTTTGCCAGCAAGAGAAGGACAATTAGTTCCAGTGAAGCAGGAAACTAAATCTTCAATATTTACACAGACATCATCAACGCCTTTTATTTTGTCTTTTTCACCATGGGACAAAATGAAGCAAACAAAACAGTCCATATTTCTATGATCTTTTTTGCTGTATTCTTTAACTGTGTCTTTTATTTTTTTTCCTTCTAGATCCATGTACTCAACTGTCTCAAACTGAAGCCACTGAAAGACCTTCTTCACAGCCTCTGGGGAAAAAAATCAGAAGGAACTTGTTAAACATAGACAGTGACAAGTGACATAAGTGAAACATAAGTGTCTGTGTGGTAGATCAGATATTACTGAGGTGTTCAGATCCCACCAATAAGCTCACCTGACTGGCTCTTAGCCTGTCAAATCCTATTAGAAAAACCCAAATGCCTAACTTGCCTAGTTTTATTTTTTTTTTAAACACAACTGGGTTAAGTATCATGCTATCCAAAAACCAGGTTTTAGATTATATGTCGTATCAGTACAAAGCAGTGAAGTTTACTGTGTTAAAGCAAGCTCTAACTATGCATTGCATGGTAGTCTCAGATGCCAGAGAATAACACTTGGCAAGTTGAAGAAGTAGCACCTCTTTAGAATGACCAGTTCTGCCACTCTTAAATGAAGTAGGTCCCTAATTCTGTGAGAATGATCAATGCAGAAAGAAGGAAGTCAGAATAACCTGGTCACAAATGCTATTAAGACTTCTCAGCAAATGGTGGCCTAAGTGTTGTGCGGGCAGAGAGAAAATAGCTGGGAAGAAAGCAGCCTATAAATGGGCTGGATGGAGTTAAAGTATCTGTGACATGTCCTTTCACTGATCTGATTTTATTTTTGCTCTTGTTTATCTGAAAAGTGACTTGCTGGAAGACAGGTTTTAAGGAAAATTACAAAGCATTTATTTGAGCATTAAAGAGAATCTGAGGACTTAAAAATACTTTTCCATAATAGCTAAGAATTAAAAACAGTCAAAAAGTGAAATGTGGAATAATAATCACTTTTTCACTAGTTGTACATATAACCAATTACGACAATGCTTTCTTCCTAGAACAAAAGGTAGATCCTTCTTTAAGCCATCAGCTAAATTTTGGAAGTAGCATTTTTCCAATTGCTACAGTGACTGTCACCCCAGTCCCTGGAGGCCAAGGAGTACCATGGACATCATTCTTCTTCACAGCAAAGATTAGATAATTGTTTTGGAGAATTATCAGAGAAAAACCCCATACCAGTAATTGGATTTAAAAAGTACTTACGGCCATCTTGCAATGTTCCCTCTCTATTGTAACGTGGATTTTTAAAAATGTGGTTGTTAAGAATTAAACAGTAACCATGGGGGTTATTCTTCATCTTATATATTTTCCCATACTGCAGAAACAAAAAAAAAGCATGTAGGAAAGCAGAGCCAAGCATTTGAAAGAGAAATACACTACATACAGATTGCTGGTCCATCATAATCCAAGCACAAAAAAAATCACAGAGGCCAAGAAACAAGAAAGGAAAAGACTTAGGATACAATCTAGCTACAGAGGAGAGGAATCTGCATTGTCTTCCTGAACCTCTGCTCCTCTCTCTCTTTGGTCAGGATATGATTTTGACATGGGAGAAAGGATGCAGAAACACAAATTTGCATGTGCATAAGAGAAGTTCCTGCACCCCACCATTCCCTCTGAGGGTCCTTATGCGATTCTGGTGAGGTAGAGGGTTCTGCTATTCCCTTCCCATCTGTCTGGGAGTATCTTGGCAAGGACTTTAATGTCCTGGTCTCCAATACTGTTAAGATTGGTTTTCTTCACTCAGCTGTTCATTCATTTCTTGCTTAAAAGGTTGCTGACAACCACAAAGAAGGCTTGGTCTGGTTTGGAAAATAGGAATTGTTCCAAGGCCTATACATAGAACCAGAACCCCTCCATCTTGGCCATTCCACCTGCTTAGTGTTATGAATTTAGGCTCCCTCTCCCAGGAGTTGGATAAATACTTTAAGAGTAATCTGGAGGCATTTCTCACCGGGTGTGGTTCCTCCCCTGCTGCTCTTTGTTGCTCTGGATGTTCAGACACAGACACAGGATAGCGGACTTCTTCCCTAGAATAATTTTCTAAGAAGGAAAAGATAAAACATTTTAGAACTGAAAGGATAAATCTTCCACTGTGCATATTTCACCACTCAAAAAGCCAGAAAAAGGAGTGAGGTGGAGGGGCTTTTCACCCCAGTGAGACACCAGCATTTTACAGAGCTGGGCCAAGCACAGCTCCAGTTTCACAGACTACTGGTTATTATAGAAGCTGTGCAGGGCTGTGACCCATTGCTTCTCTGCTCTTTTACTGGTAGGAAGGTACAGATAATAAAAGGCTGAATGTGAGTAGTCATCCCAGGCATGCCATTCACCAGCATCTCCACTCTGGGATATATAAGTGAAAGAAGAGACCCATTTTTGTACAACAGTACAAAATGCTGGTCCATTTACTTCTAAGGATACTGTCTCTTCTCCAGAGAACTTTACTGTGTGGGTGGATGCACCAAGGATGCAAAATACCAGTCTAATGAAAGATCTCCTCAAAGCTCTTACATGAATACAACTTTCTGAAAAAAAGTGAAGAAATCATCAAATCCATTAGTCTGATCAAGGAAACAAAATCACAATGCCCATTGTACAAGTTACAAAAATGTGTTTAAATGAAATTTAATCGTCAGGGCAACAAGATCTACACAACACACTTTTTTTCTACTTATCAAGAGGACAAAAGAACAATACTTCTAGAAAGCCATTCCCCTTTTACAGGACTTGTTTGCACTAGCCTCCCTTGGCATTTATCTTCTGCCCTTTTAGAGATACCAGCAGAGGAGAGCAGCACAAAGATATGCAGGGAAAACTAGCTGGTAGCTCTGCAGGGTACTGCATGGGCTGTATGAAGGCATCTGAGCAAACACACGTCCTGAGTCATTCAGAAAAAAGTTGTTGTTCACTGAGACACCCTGTTTCCCAAAGAAACACCCAGCTGTGGTGCCAGAAGGCACCACCTCAGCTGCAACAGCCCAGATATACTGAAGTCCTTGGGATTTCCCCTCTGGTTACAGAAAGCTACACTTTTAGCCAAGGGCCTGGTTTTCAGGGACTTTCCTTTGACTAAGAGCAAGGGCCTGGCTAACAGAAGATAATGCTGACAACCTCCCAGAACAAGTTTCCCCAAGTCAGCTGGCATTTCCAGTCTCTTACAGGGACTTGTAAGTTACGCTGGTTCAAAACCAGACCTTTTCCCAAACAGATAAACTGCATTTAAGGCAAAAAGAAGGGAGAAGGAGACTATTTACAAGGCACAGAACATATTTCAAGGATAGATACAAAAATCCATGATGGGATAATGAAGAAGCAGAAAACTTGTGAAATCACAGTTCTCCAGAGCTGTTCCGCCTATCCTAGGAAACCACTGATGCCAAATCAAGGCATCACCATCAAGTCTCTCTCTTATTGCTGGACTTCTAAGCTGCCAAGGATGGAGCCATAAAAACCACAAAAGACCCCACCTCTGTTCTTAAACAGCAAATTAAATAAAGTTACCTTTTTTTTTTTCTTCATAGGCATCAATTTTTTTCTTTAAGTCAGGTCTAACTATGTGTAATATATCTTTCAGTATTGTCAGGTTATCTTCTTTAATTAGCCCATTTATTTCCATTTCCAGAAAGACCTGCAACATTGACTGGTAAAACAAAAACACATCCAGTGACCTTCAATAACTGCAGTATCAGGCACCTCTGCAATAGGGCAGAAGACAACATCCTCATTCCCAGAGACTGACCAGCTAAAGACCAATTACTTTTTCCTCCAAACCTCATTAAAGCAAGGATCAAGATGCAAAAGTGCAACTGAATAAACACATCATCACTAAGGTTAAAGCAGGGCAATTAGAAATTGCCTATATCTAGGCTATCCTGATGAGGATACCATGACATCCTGTAGTGCTTTGTGTTCTTAAGTCCTTTAGCTAAGCCATTTTGCATTTTTTATTACAGAAAGGCTGTTCAGCACTAATTTTGTTTATTAAAGCTCAATTGTCCACCAAGTTGGAGATAAATCTACTATTTTTCCTCTATATGCCACAATACAAATAGGACTTTTAAGGAAAGCATTTTTATAACACTGCACTTTTTATAACACTTACAAATATTAAACTCACTCACCCAACTTCTTAATACTTTTGGGGGAAAGTTAACAATATGTCGTTACTCCAAATTGCAATAAAGAAGAAAATTTACCCATTGACACACAAAAATACGTGATTGAACTCACATTAGACATTAGAACTCAATTTTCTGTCTCCAAAACATTGTTTTTCCTTTAGCAAACTCACTCTTAGGTATAGCACATGTCTTATAAAGACATTTGTCTTATAAATGCCAAGCAAAGATTAAAGGAAGAGCATGATGGATTTTGCAAGAAGACAAGATTAAGGAAACAGGTGGTGGAGAGAAAAGAGAAACAGAAGAGCAAAAAAGAAAAAGAGACAATGAAAAAAATAAGTGTCCATTCTTTCACTCAGCAGCTTTTAGCTAACATCGCAATTCTCTCAAACCAGATTTTCATAAGAGCAGACTGCTTTCTCTTTCCTCCCTTCTTACAAGAACTAGAGGACTCTGAACTAGCCTTGCAAAAAACTTCTCAAGATCACTTTTCATACAGCATTTTCCTGGAGCTTGTTCTTTGGTAATTGTTTTTGGAGAAGGAACTTCACACTTCTGGCATCTTCTGGAGTCAAGTCCTCTGCAATTCCATAGAGCAGTTGCCTGACAATAAAGAACAGAGAGATCTTCAAGAAAGCTGTAAGAAGTAAACACCACAATTAAACATTTGAACTGCAAAATGTAAAACTCTCAATGGCAGGAATTCATGTGTAATAAATAGAGTTATGCATGCTTTCTGCATGCTTCTGTGTCTACCTGTAAGCTGACACCTGTGCCCTGCCTGGGAGCTGCAGCTCTCTGCCCATCTCCTCGCGGCTGGAGCCCAGGTGGGCAGCCAGGAGGTCCATCCGACTGATGCGGAAGAGCAGCTCCTTGAGGAAGGACAGGTTCCCCACTCCGATCATGTCTTTCTCCTGCAGCGCTTCAAAGAAGGCCTTGGGGTCCTGGCTGGCTTCCAGCTTCCTTCTGGGAACGTGGTCCAGGCTGAGGAACTTAAGAGCTGACAGTTCATCTGTGACCAAAGCCTCAGAAACTTCAAAAAGCAGTTTGCGGATGTCTCTACTCATCTCACATCAGGATTTGGATCTAAACACAAACAGCAGTTGAATGTATGTGTCAGTAAGACAATGCAGCAACATGATTTATGTAAGAGTTATCACATCATGTAGAATAGCCCAAAATAAATACATGCAATCAGAAGTATTTCAATAGAGAGAGGCTGTGTTGCTATCATAGCTTTGATGTTTAGCTCTTTCAGTTCTCTGGACTTAACAAAGAATATTAAAACCTCTGTACTAAGTGACATTACCAGAGAAAGTCACAGATCCTTCTTGCCTCCTATGCCGTGTCTAGACAGTGGGAAGTACCAATGTACAGGATGTACAATCCTGGCAGGCTGCTGCTGGTTTTGTTTGGGTTTTTTTGTGGTTTGATACCATTTGGGAGAAACAGCCACTTGCCAGTCTGAAATATAGACTATGGAATAAATGAGACTGCCAAATTTTACACCACAACAAAGGTTTTACATCATAACAGCACTAAGAGTCCACATGAGTATAGCTACTCTAAGCTATCTGGCTTCTCCTTTCTTTTTTCACTGCTTCTGGTCAGCATAACTAAAGCACCTCTTCCTGTTTTTGTTTATTTGCGTCAAGTAAAACTCAGTTCCCAGCTCTCAATTAATTTGTAATATTAAAAGCAAATACAGATCATGTCAAGCCTTTTAAAAAGGTCAGAATTCCTATCAAATTATCTTTGTTTTGCTGAGCATGAAATACCACCCGCCTTCTCCTCCACTTTCTCCATCCCATTTAGAAATATTAAACTTGGCTTATAGATTCAACTTTTGAGCACAAGAGAAAGTTAGAAAACACCAAGTGCAAGCCTTCCAACTATCTCCCCCTGACACTTAAAGGACCTGCTTCCACTGACTGACAACCCACGGGAACGTTGGTGTCTGTTACAAATTCTTGTCAGGCTGTATTTATAAAATATACTTCCACAAGAGTGGAAGCTAACAAGGCCTTAATTTTGCACAGTACACTTCACAACTCCCACAACAAACTCCTCAAAAGGCTCACAAGGCACAAATATCTCCACAAGCTCCTCCCTCCCACAACAAACTTCAAAATGGAATATGGGGTAAAACACTATAACTGTGCAAGCCAAGAAAGGGAAGAAAGCAAAGCTTATCAACCAGTCCTTAGATCCTGTGTTGATGCTGCCACATGGATAGTCTGGAGATGGAGAGACAGAGAAAAGAGAGGGGGAAAAGGGGGGAGAGGGTGTGTGCTCTATCCCTGTGCTGCTGTAGTTGACCTGGTGCATGCCCATTATCTAAATTAGACTTGTGCATTTTGTTCATGTGTGCACAGCTCCCTGGAAGTGAGCTGGGCTCGGGGCATGGAGCACGAGTCTCAGGGTGGAGCAGGGAACTGGCTCAGCACAGGGCTGGCCACTGCCACAGGACCTTCTCTGATCACACCTGTCCTGTAGCAATACTCAGAATGAGACAGAAAGGTCAACAGTGACAAAAGAGAACTTTCTACTGGCAGTCCTACTGGAAGACTGCAATCCATTTCACGTACTGCTACTGCAAGTGTTTCAGTACCAATACTCCAAGGTAGCCCAGCTGACTAACTGGTAATAATAATTAGCAGACATTTGTATTCTGCTCTCCTTCAAGGACCACTCTACAGGAAAGGAGCTTTTTGTGGCATGCCCTTGGGCAGCATTCTGTTGGTTAGCAAGAGTTAGTGTTCAACTGAATCTTAAACCTTTGCATTTCAAATAAACTGATAAAACAGCAAAACATGTTGTGACACAGCACATACAATTCATGTTCTGCTGCAAAATACTGTCTTCAAATGCATTCAAACCAAACTTTTAAACAGGCAAGAATCCATATAATTCAGCCCATATAAACCAGTAGTATCTGAATGTGCTTAACCTCACAATTCAGTGATTACCTGATTTTGTATTTCTATAACCACACAGGAAATAATATTTTCTTGGTAGCTAGTTATGAAGTTACCTTCTTTGTCACATAAATAATGCCCTTCATTTAAGATACGAGGGATATTGCTAATAAAAGCAAATCTTTCTTGTAAAGGGAATATTCATTTGATTTCTCACAGGCTGTAAGTTTCAAACCCATCAAATGATTGCAGTTAGAAGAAATGTGCTCCCTATATGCTACATTTAAGCCTGTCTGTAGTTACAGGGAACACAATTAAAACAATATTTACCTGCCACTTTTTCTCCCAGTTTACTAACTTAAAGACACAACTGATACAACAAGTAAAAATAATAGTGAAAACAACAACAATAATAGTTTTACATCACTTACATGGGAGGACAGGCTGGAGGAGTGCCAGAACAACTCTGAAAAAAGTGAGACAGCCAGAGTCTAAAGTTCCAGGAAAAGTACTGCCTTTTTTATGATACAATATTGCCACATGACTTAAAGGAAGTATGTTACAATGGAATAAAATGTTAATAAAGCAAATACTTCACACTTCCATTTTCAGAGAACTGATGATTATTGAGAAAATTTGTGAGAAAAAAAAGGTAAACAAGCCATGAAAGTAATCAGATTTTGCTTTTAAGGCAACACTCTAAGCAGCATACCAAGTGCTTTCTAGCAAAGAGCACAGCTCAGTTATTTTGGTTTCATACACAAATTCTACTTAAAGGACAGTGCAAGATGACTGAATCAATTATGTCTTTTCATTTAAAATATCTCGGTCCCCCTGTCCTGCTGTGTCACCAGATCTGCCATGACTTACCCCATTTCTTTGAAGTCCCTCCCCAACTCACCCTAGCTTATTTTTAACAGGAAGATATTTCTTAAATTAAAACAACTCAACCGTTAACACCAAATTCAGTAGCAGCACTCGGCAAATACAGGGAACTCAACAACTAAACATGCTTCTGAAATTCTCTATGTAATACACTTCCCCATTTAGAGGAGAATTTGAACAATAATCAACTTTTTACATCTTGACTCTCTTTAAAGTAAAGAACCCAGCCTTTGATGAAAAGGCTCCCAGCATGCAAGTCACTGGCATCTTCCATGCAGCAGGAAGCAGAGCAGCGCTCAGTATGGCTGCCGGACTCTCGGAAGACTCTCAAGGCAGCATTACCATGAGAGAGTTAGGAGAGCTGAAATTGTTAAAATTTTGCAATGAAAGCAGCCATTCATTGATTTCAACCTATCTGTCTTTACAAACTGAAAATTGTAACATACCCTTTGATAGAATGAGGTGTACAGATTCCTTCCAAAAAAGCAGGAAACTCTCGTAACAGATCAGAAAACCTTGTTTCAGTGGCAGAAATTATGCCGTCATCCAAAGGCTGGGAGCAGCACAGAGGAACACCCCAAGTACTCTTTCATCTTCAGGTCTAAAATGTTTGTCTCCATGTCATTCCAAGTCTCAGCACCTCTTTCCCTCCATCATTTCTTCTATGTTTTACCTGAACCAAGACTTCAGCTGCAGTCTGAAAGAGCCAGCGTGCTGTGATATGCGCTGTGACAGATAATGGCTTCTCCTCTCACAGCAGTTTGAAGAACCACCCCTTTTGGCACTATTAGTTTCACTTTTGATTTCTTCCTCTCTCGCCCTTCCTGGAAATGTTCCTGTCCTTTTGTTAAATTAGTCTTCTTAATTTCCTTTGTCTCCCCTGCACTCTGGTTTCCTCCAGAACTGTCTCAGTGACCCAATCTTTTCCTTGTACAGCCTGCCAAAAATTCTTCTCCCTAGAAAGGGTGGTCTTGAGGAAGAAAAACTGCTGAGGCTCCTGCCTGCTCAGCAGCAACTGTAGTGACTGTGGCCTGCACTGGCACAAGGTGGGATACACAGCTCCTGCACAAAAAATGACAGGAGGGACAGGATACCAGAAACTTGATTTCCACTTTAAGATCATGACCTTACCAAGATACCAACTTCCCCAGAAGACTCTTTTTACACTAGTTCCACTTAAATCTGTCTATATAGGGGCTGCACAAGACACAACCCTTCCTTAATTCTGCAGGTGGAGAGCACACACGTGTATGTGTCTGTATGCTATCAGTAAGCCTCAACAGCAACCCAGCACGTTTGTTTGTTTGTTTGACACTGGCTTCTTTGTGGCACAGCTCTGTGGCACTGGAGCTACAGGGAAGATGGACATGTGGACAGCAAGGAGTGATGAATATTTAAGGTGTACAACACCAACCCCCTCTCCCCAAGAGTTTCAAACTTCCACCTCACAATACACTGCAGGAGATCACACAGGAATGCCCAACTGGCTGGATGGCAGCTGCAGTTCCAGTGCTAAGCCTGCCCTGCTTTTGGGCTGGTGCTGACAAGTCCCACTGCATGCACCCAGGTATTACAGTGTGCAGCCACATAAACGCAGCCCTCAACACACACAAGTAAAATAATCACAAACAAGACCATGCAAAACAAGGTCAATGATTACTCCATACTGATAAAAATTCATCTGTTACCTAAACATGCAGAATGAGTGCATCAAGTTTGAACAGAAACTGCAAGCCAGAAACATCACAATTCCATCCCAATGTTATATATTCCACTAAAGGACAAATATTTGTTTAATCTGTGGCATAAATGTTTCCTTCAAGTGTGGCAGCCATGCTAACACAGAAGACTTAAAATACAATGGGTCACACAAGTACCACTTCATTATCATGAAGGGACTATCATGTTTAGGAAAACTGCATTTCAATGCTCTGTATGATGCAAAACTCCCCTCCTAAAAATAGTGCAAGCTAGAAATTGCACCCAATAGCGCTAGACAGTAGTCTCTGGAATCTTCCCCTTAAGGTATTGCTAATCACATATAACAGGGAGTGTTTTGATAAAGCTTCACTTTGGCTTAAACCCTAAAGCAGTTAAAACCTCACTGATTCATGCAGTGAAAAATTCCAAACACAAATAAAGTGCAGGAATCAGTCAGAAACAAGGATAAACCTTACCCCAACACATAATTTTTATCACACCAAGCTCTTAAAATGTATGAATTTAATGCAGTAACAACTGGAACAAACAGGAAAGACACAGGCACACATAACAAATGCTCATAACAAAACAACATTATTTCAGTTAACTCACAAAATTCTGTTAGCAGCTTAGTCAATAGGAACCTTGTTTCTCAAATGGCTGCATTTTAGATCCTAAACCAACAAACAATAAAAGTTAATCTGACTGCTATATTTCATAGCATGTAAATCTTCTACCCTAAATTTTCTCAGAAGTGATGGGGAAATAAAAGTTCACAAAATTTCACAGAGGGAATAATAAGGCAACATTTTGGCTTTAGACAGTTTTGGAAAACTTCTCTGTACATGAAGTTTATGTTAGCCATTTGAGGGTATTAGTGTGCACTGTGGAACAAGTTTCTGGTTGCAGTTGGTAACTGGTTCTTTTTTAAGTTTCATTAGAAATGGAAGAAATCCTTTTCTGCTTACTACTTAAGGTTTTGTCTCTTCATTCCCACTTTTTTCTCTCCATGAACATAGCTAGTGTATTTAGAAACAGGATTTAAAATTGTTAGCCTGCAAAATAAAACATGAGGAGATTAAACCAGACCATTAACAATCCTGGTTTAGATATGAAAGCTTACATGCAACCCCAGTGCTGCCAGATAAAACCTTTTGTATCTGCAGCCTGTCCAGGTACAAAAATGTTTAACATGACAGAAGCATGGTTCTTCCAATATTGATAACTCTGAATACATAGATGAAGGAAATAGCTGGCACATGGATTGTTTTAATTGTATCTCCTCCAGTTTCACAGTTTGACAAAAAATTTATGAGGCCTTGCATCAAAGCTAAAAGATCCTCGGGGTTTTGGTTAACTGTCTTAAAACAGGTAGTGTGATGAACTGCATTTAAATGAGATGAGAAAATGATGTGTTTTAAAAGCCTTGATGTTGCTCTGAAGGAGGGGGGGCTGTAGGTATTGGGAATATAAATTTTCTTCTTAAAGTATATGCTGGCTGGGGCATTTGCTTCTTTGTCCCTGAAGGGCTAACACGACTGGCCACATCTTCGTTAACTTGTGTAAGAATTGACAAAATATCTTCACCCCTAAAGGCAAAAGGGGAGAAAAAAACAAACAAAAAAAATTACTTATTAGTGAGCAGATGGCAATCCACTTAACATCTCCCTGACCAGCTAGAAGATACAGTATGAATATTTAAAACACAAAAAAGAAAACACATCCTTTTTTTCCAAATTTCTCTTCTCCTCATTTGAGTCTTATTAAAAGCATAAGACCTTTTCTTGCTCTGTCTTGCTTAATTCAACCAATAAAGAAACACAGTGGAATAAAATATTTTTACCTATATCCACTCAAGAAACTGCACTGCCTAAAGATTACAGATGTGAGGTCTTGAGTGTTTTTTCACAATAAACTTCACATTCTTCAGATTACATATATGGTACTAGCAGTGTTAATGTAAATTTATCAGTGGGAAATCATCAGTTTAGCTAATTCCACCTTAGAACACGGGTGGGTGTTCCTAAATGAACTGCCTTTGGAGAAGAAAAATTTAATCAGAACACTGAGCCAAGTATTTACCTTGGTACCAACAACTGTAGCTTGCTGCAGAGGGCCTGAATATACCAAGTACCCTCTTCAATGTGCCGGAAAGAGACATAACCATCAACTGTGGCCATGCTTAGTAGGAAATCAGCCTCTTCAGGAATACTTTCAGAAAGAGGAAAGCTCTCTTGCATGGAAGACAAGTCAGGGGTTTGTGCATCAGTATCAACATAGACAGGACACTGTATTTTGTTACCCTGGCACGCTTGGATAAAGAAGAGTTTGGGTTTTGCAGCCAGCTGAGGACATTGTTTGGCAGTGAAGTGGGACATAAGGGTGCGTATTAATACAAGTTTCTCATCTGTCCCGTAGATTGCTCCTGACTCTCCATGAGACAGAATGCAACATACAAAGCAGTTCCTGTCTTTGTGATCTTGTAAATGCTGCCAAGTTTGCATGAGACTTCTAATATCCCCAGATGTCAGATCTGTGTAAATCCTCACATCCAGACCAAGCCATGTGAACACTCTCTCCAGTTGCTCTGTAAATAAATGAAAGATAAAAGGAAAATTTAAGACAAGAGAAAAACATTTTATGAAGCCACCATGCAAGCTATTCTTGGAGAGGGAAAGACCTTACACCCTGACACTTCTGCAGATACATCCTCATACTAGTACCAACTAAAGGTTAGCTGGGATAGAAAAAGATGGCATCAGCTCAAACACAGAGCTCCTGGGTTTTTCTAGAAAAGTTTCAGAAAACAGTGTATACACTGTCATTGTAAGTGAGCACACAAATGACACTTGAAAACACGAAGAATCAGCCCTTCCCCAGTTTCAGATAAGATCTTTTGAAACCTTCCTCATATCATTATTTTCCAGTTGCAGTTTTGACTATTAAGAGTTCCATACATAAGAGATAAATAGAGAAAACAGAACAAAGAAGTATGCACAGTTGCTTGATTATGGAATTTTGCATATTGGGTAGAATGATGGCTTAATTTAGTTTAGTTTTAGTTCTTTACTATAGCTGTAGATAAAGGATAAGTAAAAAGATTCTTAAAATTATTCAAGAATGATCAAACTGAAAAACCCAGTGGTTACTTGTCCTTTAACCTTTCCTCCCCTAGGATACACAAATGACAATTTAACACATATCAAACATTTTATTCTTTTAGAATATTAACTAACCATACACCATAAAATACAGAGCAATACTACATAATCAACTCACCTGGGGAAGGAGAGACTAATCCTCCAAAAATCTCACTTCAGCAACTTACCAGCATCTTTGCAAGAACCCTTCCTCTGGGAACTATTGAAGTTAACATTATTAATAATGAGACAAAATCCTCTGTGTGGTCCATCCATTTTGTAGCTTGTCATATTCTGTGGAAGGGAGAAGAAAAAAAGCTTACAGTTTCAACAAATTTATTCAACCTACTCATATTTCCTTAACCTGTTTCAAATTTGTCATCCAGGAGTTAGAGGCACCTAAGACTGGGGGCTATTTTTGAACATCTGGAACTCAATGAAGCCTCCTTGTGTGGAAAAACATCAGTGGAACTCCAAGCACACTGTCACCATCCTATCAAACTGCAGAAGAAGGGTTTAGCATCTGGGTTCTCATCCTGCAAAAGGCAGGATTCAGCAGCCAAACTCTGCAATCTGAGTTGGTGATAGGGACAGAAGTCCCCAGCTGTTTTCAGTGTCAAAACATTTTAGCTTCATGGCAGGGGGTTCACAGTGGAACTATAGGATGTTAGACATCTGAGTTAGGTTTTTTTGAGAACAGTAATTAATACCTGGAGCAAGCAATTCATACTGATCCCCTAGAAAAGGATGCCAGCAGAACAGAAATCTCAGAAGTGCATAAACCTACCACACCACCAGTTTTTTTGCTAAGATTTAAAATTACCTCCCACTGTTAAAAAAGAACATTTTTAAAGCTCAAAAGTACCAAGACTTCAAGTACCATGCATTTGAATCCAACTGTGGGTTGAAATGAAAAACTCCATCCACTGCAGTCCCTTCCTGCTCACTAGAGAGCAATACACACCTCCTTTTGTGAATTTTAGTAGAACAAAATGGAGGCAGCACTCCAAGTTCCTTCAACAGCTTTGCTACAGCAGTCCAAATGTGGGGTGATGAAAAGATGTTATAGCACAGAACTTCAAGGAATTAAATAGCTATAAACAAATGGAGCAACTTGTTCCTTCAATATCCATGGTCATCACAAAGAAAAGGCCAGAGGGAGAATTCAGTGGTTACACTGCTGTGGTAAAGAGTGCACATAAGGCTTCTAAGGAGGCATCTCACAAAAGAGATCTTTTCTCATGTACCAAGACCTCTGCAATAGCTTGCTAAAAAACCCTTGCCTCCTTTTAATCCTTCTAACAAGGGCTTTGCATGCTACCCCTTATCACTTCTAATTTCAAGATGACTTGAGGCCTTTTCTAAGCCAGATTCAGAAAGCCAGAACTGTAAAGCTCCATTTGTCTCTGTCTTGCACATTCTACTGCCATCTCCAAAATGTACAACTTAGATAAATGCACACTGTTCTGCCTTTATCAGGAAGATAAGCCCATGCACTGGTGTGTGAATATCTTCAAAGGTATTATGCTCATTTTGCCTACAACACACCTTTCAATATTGCTAAATTTCTAGCCTCCAAGGTTAAAATATTCTTTGAAACATGCCAATTTATCAGTTAAGTCAAGAAACTTTACGAGACACATATATCCTTGCATGATAAATGTCATTTGAGAGAGGATGAAGACCTCCCATCCCTAGGTATTCAAAAAGGATTTAAGAGATTGTCTCAAACCTTGGATCCATTTTCTACATTGCTGAATTCTCCACACAGCTCCAGGTTTAGGTCAGGGAAGGCTTGTGTAAAATTAGCTGCCTTGTTATCTAGAAAAAAATCCAGTATACATATTTATGAAGATAAATCCAATATTTGTGGATGTAGCAAAAAGGAGTTTAGCTACAATAAATCACTTTCTGTGTATTTGAAATACTGTTTCATTGGAAGGAATGATTCCTCCATTCAAGACAGCATGGTCATGTTCAATGGATGTATTCTGAATGTCTTCCAGTTATTTTTATTATATATATTTTTGTGACAAAAGCAAGGCATCTATTTGTAATTGATATTGCAGAACAAAGACATCCATGGTACAAGGATAGATTCTACCCAAGACATTCAAATGAATTTTTCATCTGGAAATCAGCTAAGAAATTAACTGTATTTATGAAGACTCCCGAATCACTGATAAATTTCTTTTTTTTTTTAATATAAAACCAGAAATCATCTGTATGCTCACAGTCCATGTACCAGACACATATGTGCCTTTTACAGGATGTGCCTTCATCATCATCTCAAAACTATTAATGGAGAAATGGAGAAGTGTGACATAACTATAAAGAGATTTTCAGTTTCCCAGCCTGTTCTGTATGTGCTGGGCTGCTCTGTGTGGCCTCAGATATTCCAGCACATCCCTGTATTTCATGGATTCAGCTAGGAAATAATGCAAGCTAGGAATTGCTACACCAGCTTTATGCCACTCTAGCTCCTGTTTCAGCAACACACACATATGACCTTAAGTTCAGTTGCCCAGACCCATCTAGTGCTTCCTGCATTTTAGCAAACCTACTCCTAGACTATGAATTTCTCACCTTTTGCCTTTTTGTAGCACTTTATTGTCTCCAGGAGATCAGGTGAAACTCTCAAACAGATGCCCTCCAGTATCTGTACATTGTCTTTAGTTAAAAGGCCCTGTTTTTCCAATAAAATCAGCAAATCCAAAGCAGACTGACAGCCAAAAGGAGAGAGTAAAATACAATTATTCCTCCTTAGAAATCAAAGCATGCCTCTCAGTCCTGTCTGTCTCAAACAATCATGGTATTATCTGCTTTGCTTCCTACCAACAAGGACCAAACAGTCAATTTTACATCACTGTTAAAGCAGAAATGTTGCTTCATGGAAAGCCACTGGTTGTGTTATTATTTGGCATGGTCTTTTTTAAACAGATTCACCCACACCATATTAATGACTCTTGGCTTCAAGAAGGCTTCACTGCTGTGAAACAGTACCAATGACACATGGACATGAATCTCCCTTGCATGTGGCTCAAGCGGGACAAAGGTTTCATTTGTCACCTTTTTATAAATCTGATGCTAGACAGTGAACTGTCAGTGACTGACCTTGGCACAAGGGACCAAATTCTGCTGTTACCTGTCAACATCTTCCTTCTTGCTATCCCTATCAATACAACCAGACTAGCTGCATATTATGCTCTATTCTGCCAAACATTTTTCCTCCTACTTCCCCCCTTCCTTGCCTTCCCACCATAGACACGTTTGGCTCACTCCTCACGTACAAGGGTTATCCATCGCTTTGGAAGATGGTTTTGCAGGAGGAATATAATTTCCTTCAGCATCTCATCGGTGATGTTCTCTGACAGTTCATACAGCATCTGCCTGTAACAGAGATCCAGTGAGATAAAAGTGGAACAGATGATGGTGTAAAAACCAAAGGCAATCTAGGAATTTAAAAATGGAAAGGAAAACAGTATGGCATAGATAGCAGTAATGGAGGGAATAGAATTCCACTGCAAGCTTACCTGTATGGAGATACTCTTCCCTTCTCATGCAGATGTTCTTGTACTTTCTCCTTGGTGTAGCCAAGTCTCTCGAGCAAGGAGTGACATTTAATTCTGTATAAGAGTTCAGCTAGTAGGAAAGTGTCTTCTGCATTCAGATATTCTTGAGCCATGAGAAGCTTAAAGATGTCTAGTGCTGACTTCACACCTTCTAGTTTTCTGAGGTGGAGCAAGTCAGTACAGAGAAATTTTAAAGCTGCTACATCTTCAGTCACCAGATTTTCACTAATAAGCAAAAGCTGCTGATGGAAGTTCAAGCTGATATCGTCCTTCATGTTGCTGGAACAACAGTCTCTCTGCCTGAAACCAGAAAGCAAACACTAGTAACACCTGAATATTCAATACAGCAATCCTTTTACTAAAATTTTATCCAATGACTGCTTGGAAGCCCTGAATTACCTTTTAATAAAGGTTTTAAATAAATTTGAAATTTACTTCATTCTCTAAACACAAGACTACCAAAAAGACCAGATTTGGCAGAGGCTCCAAACAATCCAGTCTATAACTGAAGTTAGCTCTGACCTGAGCAAAAAACTGCACTTAATGACCTCAAGGTCTGAGTTTCCTTTTCTTTTAAGCATCTTCCACATTTAGACCTTTGCTACTCTCCATTGACACTGGGAAGAGTCCCTGCAGTAACTTATTACAACTATTGATGGAGACAGCACAGTGGTTCATGCATATTCCTCGATTTGTAGTCCAAGGGCTTCTTCTCTGGCTGTAGCAGGGAAATGTTCCTCTGTTACAAGGCTGACTCCCAAGCTGAAGCTGTGGAATATCCATCCACTCCCAGCTGTATCTTGCTTCCAAGTTGTATATGACATTTGGCACAGAAAAACCTTTCTAAGCCTCCCTTACAAGTAAATGTCAGTTAAAATGTAATAGTATTCAGTGCTGAGTCTAAACAGGCTCTGCACAAGCAGCTCAATCTTACTGAGGTTTAATAAAGACTGATCAACCCTCCACTACACCATCTTCTTCCATGTAGCCTAGGCAGCTCCATTCTGCCCATGGAAGGTTAAATAGGTAAAAAGGTTGCTTCAGTGCCTTCTGGCTAGTAGGTCTTCAATCTTTTGTTCAGAACAGCTGGAACCAAAGGTTTCTACATGAGGAAGCACAAGAAAAGTATCAGGAAAGCGAAGTAGGGACAGAACCTATGAATCTGAAGCCTTTGAAACACCTGGGAGGAGATAAACCAAAGAGGATATCACAGCCTGTGGGGGCACAGAGGAGCCTTCTTTTCCCTGTGCTCAGTAACTCCAGTTCTCAGCCTGTGTTCACAGACAGAGGTGCTCCATCCCCTGATCATCTTCATGGCCCTCCTCTGGACCTGCTCCATCAGGTCCCCATCTTTCCTGTGCTGCGGACCCCAGAGCTGGATGCACTCCAAGGGGGGTCTCACAAGGGCAGAATAGAGGGGCACAATCACCCTCCTCGACCTGCTACTGATGCTGGTTTTGATGCAGCCCAAGATGGGGACAGTCTTTTGAGCTGTGAGTGCACACTGTTGGCTCATGTCCAGCTTTCCATCTAAAATAACCCCCGAGTCCTCCTTTGCACAGCAGCTCTCAATGGCTTCTTCTCCCAGTATGTACTCATATCTGGGATTGCACTGACCCAGGTGCAGCACCTTGATCCCGCTCAAATTCCTTCATCTACGTTTAAAATACTTTCCAAGTCTGTGTTGCTACCATTCTTGGAAAAGTTTTTTAATTTCAGACATGTCCTGCTTGAGTTTGGAACACCTTCAAGACTTCTCCCCACTTGCTAGGTGTCCATAAGCTTTCCTCCCTGCCTCTGAGGGCAGGCTGGGCTGGGCTGGCCACTTCTCCCAGCACAACGATACCGCCAGCTCACTCCTCAACTTACTGCTATGGGGTTTTTAGAGCCCTCTAACACTTCATGCATTTTACAGGTCACTGATTAAAAAAAAAAAAAAAACAAACAAGAGTCCTAAAGCAAAGGAAAGCGAGCAAAGAATCCGGTAGAAGTGGGTGATGCTGAGCACCCAGCACCAAGACACGGGGGCGCAGTGCCCAGGCTTGGCGCGGCTCACCCGCACATTCACAGCTGGACCTAGCAGGGAACCGACACGGAAAAGTAACGAATCTGCGTGTCTTATGTATGCTTTGAGATATAGCCTCAGAAAAGGAAAATCGTATAAAATAAGCAGGATAAAGATTGTAAAATTACCCTTTTCTTTTTCTTTGAAGTTTTACTGACTGGAGCACTGCCCCAAAGATTTAAATATAATGCAAAGCCACGGAGCGCCCGGCAATGCCGAGAGCTCAGCCCGCAGGCCCACGTGGGAGAGGAGTATCCCGGAGAGCGCACGGGCAGCCGGGAGCAGCCACACAAAAAGAGAGCGGGAGTAGGCTCTGAGCTCGGGAGATGGAGCCTTCCTTCGCTCCCTCTCTATTTCAGCCCCACTTTTTGGTACCTCTTACACGAATTCCAGTCCCGAGCCCTCTCCCGAAAACTATCGGCGGCGGCGGTCCGCGGCTCCTTTCGCGGTCCCTTTTGCAGCCTGCCGCGGGTCGGCGAGGCGTGCCCAGGGCCCGCCGGAGGCGGAAGGTAGGGGGCGGTGTCAGCAGCAGGGCGGAAAGCGGGATTCGGTGGATGTGAGGGAGGGAGTCGGGGCACATGCCAGGAGAGGGCACTGCTGGCGGAGGCCGCGGGGACTTCCACGAAGGGCGGCGGCGCTGCCTTGCCCTGCCCCGCCCCGCCGGCCAAGCCCAAGCCGGAGCCCTCCCGCCCCACGGCTCCCGAACCGCGGGGAACGCGGCAAGGGACCCAGGAAAAAGCTTCAGGCAGCGGCCCCAGCAGGAAGTGCAAGGCGTGATTAATAATTCTCTCTTTGGCTGCCAAGCCATTTTAAAGCAGGATACATGGCAAAAGGGCCTCAAACATTTTAGGCACATTATTTTTATTTTTGTTTTCCCACTGGAAGGAAGCTGGAAGAGCAGTACTTGTGGGAGAGGGCTGCAATACCATTTGTAAATGGTATGCGGGTCTGTGTGTGTCCGCTGCAGTAACAGGAGGGGAGGAAAGTGAGCAGACTCTGCTTAGTGCAGGCTACTCGGGGCCTTCAGTATCTCTGGGGTCACCTGTATCCCCCCACAACCTCGGGTCAGTGGAGACAGGATGGGAACTGTCTCCTTGCTCATGCCAAAAGTTGTTGCCCAACACACCAAGAGCAGCCGAGTTACTTACTGCCTGTTGAAACTATAAGGCTTGCTGTCCTTTATTAAGTCAGCTAATTTTTATAAAGCTGGAGAAATCCACAGTCAAATTTAACAAGTTATAGAAGTCTACAGGATAAACAGACCAAGAATTTCAGAGTTATTCTATGGTCTAGAGGGAGACAGGGACAATCAGTTTGACTGCATACAGAAATTTTAATCAGAATATCAGCTTGAAACCCAGCATTTGAATTGTAGTGTCTTATTGTTTCTAATGCAAAAGTGGAAAAACAGACATTCTTCAAACCAGCCACAGAAAAGCTGTCAAATAATTCAGTACAGGGATTTAGTTTAAATGGAACATGGATCAATCCACACAGACAGCAGCCTCTTCTCAGCCATACAATCCTGCATGTCAGAAACTTAAAACTCTGGAGAGCAGAAAAGAATTCTCAGAAAGTCCTATAAAAAGCTTCTCTGACTCTGGTATCAGGAATAGGAGTAACTTCTTATGCAGAATTGAAAGGGGAGAGCAGCCATACAACATGTTCCATCTGCAAATGCTAGCACCGTAACTTCCTCTTGAACATAAGGTCTTTTTTGGATGAGGAGTTGGCAACCACTGTAACACACAAATATGTAACAGTGCAAAGTAAACTCAATTTATGGCTCAGCCACATCAGTGTAGGTGGCTGAGAAAAACCATGCAACTTAAATCTGGGACAAAACACTACTGAATCTCCTGCCTCATGAGTACACCTTTCGAACCACTTAAAGGCATCACCTATATTCTGCCAATTCTCTTTTCCCTCTTCCATATATACAGCACATACAGAAATACAAGAAATTTCTATTCCAGTTATCAGAAACCAAAAGTGAAATTAAGTGCCACAGAGCAGTTACTTTGACAGCCTTATTCCAAGCTCTGACAATGCAGGAGCAGAGTAACTTGTTTTATCTCCTTCAATAGTGGGCTCTCAAAACTAGACATTTTGGCAGTCCAAGACCATAAAATTTCACCAGCATGTCACTCTTTATGTTCTTGTGTTAACACCCTAAAATCATGATGGATCCAAAATTCTCTTCCCCCTTTTCTTTTGGCTAAAGGATCATTTAACCTGAAATCACTTCACTATGTGCAATACAGGGACAACTTGATGCAGTCCACGCCCTGCATCCATTTCTAGACTCAGATTTTATGTGTGAAGTACAGCAAGAAGAGACAGTCCTGTCATGTGTATGGAGGGACATAGAAACCTGCTAAGTGTTTTGGAGGGGCAGCCCTATGAGGAGAGGCTGAGGTCACTTGGTTTGTTCAGCCTGGAGGAGACTGAGGGGAGACCTCACTGCACTCTTCAACATCCTCATGAGGAGAAGCAGAGGGGCAGAGGTATCGACTGCTTGTCTCTGGTGACCAGTGACAGGACTAGAGAAATGAAACTGTGTCAGGAGGGCTAGGTTACATTTTATAAAGAGGTTTTTCACCCAGAGGGTGGTTGGGCACTGAAACAGGCTCCCCAGGGAAGTGGTCACAGAGCCAACCCTGACGGAGCTCAAGCAGCTTTTGGACAACACTCTTACGTACATGGTGGGATTCTTGGCCTGTTCTGTGCAGGGCCAGGAGTTTGACTCAATGATCCTGATGGGTCACTTCCAACTCAGCATATTCTGTGAGTTTATGATTCTATAAGCTACAGAAGAAGTGACAGACAACTGCCATCACAAAATTCCTTCATAAATACTCACTACTTTTCACTATGCAGGAGGTACAGGGAAACAGCCTACCCAAATACCACTCTTGAAAGAGGTGTCCAGGCAATAAATACTGCTTAGGTGAATGATTACAGTTTGAGCACTGCTATGGTTTAAGAATCTACTGAGTATTAGAACATCAGCATAAAAAATCAGTATCTGACACCCATGAATGCTGCACAATACATGTTTGTCCCCATATCTCTCTAGAGGGTTGTAATCATTTCCAACCAAGCAGCCATACACAAAGATACTCCCTTCTTTTTCCACTGAAAAGGTTAATTACATGAGCCTCTAGTTTTCAAAACAGCATTTCTGTGTAATTTCTTAATGAAGGGGACATGGACTTCACTTACTGTGTCTTGCAGTAAGGCAAAGACCATATATACTTCTTAACCTTCAAACCAAACTTACACTGTCACAAATCTGTAGAAGCAGAATATATTCCACTGCTAATTTTTTAAGTAAATAACTGGCATTTAAGCATCACTCAAAACCCCCCAACCAACCAATCCACAAAACATCAACCAACTCACCACATCATTAGAGTCTGTAAGGATAGCCACTATAATTCTCACTTCCTTTTTCCTGTTTTCTTCTCCTTCCAATATTGATACTGTATTTCTCCTCCAAATCATCTTTCCCCTACTTGTTCTTCTCTTGACGCTCCCTACCATTCCCCTTCTTCTTACTGCTTAAAATTCCACATTTCTCATCTACCTCCTCTTGGTTCCATTCTCCCTGGTTTTGGTTGTCTATAGGGTAGCAGAAGTGCTCATCAAATGCAAAAGCTAATAAGGAAAATGGGTAAGTGAAGTTAATTTGTGAAGAAGATCACATTTATTAACATCACTTAGATATATCTAAGTTGAATTGTCATCTTATTTCTACAACCACAGGAAATGTTTCACCATTTGCTTTGTTTATCAGGCACCACAGGAAGTAACTTCTAAGATTCCTTCTCTGTCATTTTGTATCCTTCTCTTTTTCCATTAAAAAACATAACCAGAAACCAAGCAAGACACACCAAGGCCTTGATTTTTTTTCCTGGATAGGAGACTATATTGGGAGGAAAATTAAATACTTACAAGTGACCTACTTTACTGTGACTAAGTTCAGTGACAATAAACTTCGATACAACCAATACAGATTATACTGTTACACAACAAGCAGGTTAACTGTACTTTTCATGTTAGGTAACTGCTACACTGGAGAAAAAAAATTGTATTTAAAACAATTTTCACTTTTTTTTACAAGAACAAAAACGCTTGGGAAAAAATCAATTAATAGAGGCATATTCTTTTTCATATGCAAAAGCAGTGAGGGTGGAGGGTGTTTAACATAATCCAGTCTTAAGGGCCCATGGCTGCTACATACATTTAAGTTCATTAAGTACTTTAATGTATCTTTTTACAACTATGCCTGGTGCAATGAGTGTGAATCATGTTTCAGCTTCCACAAAACATCTGCCAAAATCCCACATTTTTTAACTGTGTGGCAGAATACTGTTATGTACTGTCACATGTAGACTCATTTTTGCATCAGCAGAAAACATACTTGGCCCAAAACATGGCAGACATTTATTAACACAGAACTCCTGTGTGCTGCGGACAGTTCTGATGATGTCAGAATGCAGCACGCAGATGGAATCCAGATTATTGAAAAGACCATCTCTCTCACCCTTCTGTTTTGCCAGTCTACAGAGGCATGCAAGGCATGCACTTGTCAGCAAAGATCTGGCATTACTGGTGGGAATGCTTTCCTGAAACATTTGCCACTATTAAGTGCCAGGGGAAGTAATCTGTGCATTTCAGTGGTTTGGGCTGCCTTGTATTTGTTTAAGCATTAACTGCTAAGAGGGATGTAAAAAACCACCAATGAAACAATAAAAACACTTCTGTTTTTTCTCAAAACCCAAGAGATATACAGTGTAGATCTCTTTCCACTCTGTTATATTCAATAGCAAGATCTGTTGCAGTGCTATACAATAGCTACCATTCTCATCCAAGCTTTCAGAGACTACAATATTAAAATATAAAATCTAGTGTCTTAGCACACTAAAATGCTTGTAAATTCCTGTGTTTGGAAGCAACAGGCACTTTAGATATATATGAAATAACAATGCATAAAGTAAATATATGCATGAAATTGTTTGCATCATAGCAAATGCTTCTTGTTAACCACTTCAGATATGTACTTTGTAACAGCAGTTAAGTGGGAAAAAAAAGTTTCTTCCTGAGTGTGTGCTGGAGCAGAAGTGAGTATTGTTGGCTCGGGTCAGCGGTCATATTCCAATCATACACTTTTTTGTTCAGTTCCATATGGATAGCTAATATGCAGAGTTTCCTGCAGCAACAAAAACAAAAGCATTCCATTAGAGAATAAAATAAGACAACATTTAAGAATTCACAAGAGACAAGAAACTTTTAGACTCAGCAAGGAGAAAATTTGCAATTTCAGTCTTTGCTGCAGAGGCCAGACCTCTAAAATGCAAGCCTGTACATGCATTTTGAGACAAACTCTCATGACCCAAATCATTGTTGTAATATTAATTAAGCTGACATGATGATCTGTGATTTCACGACAAGGCTTTAGGGTTTGTAAAAAGGTACTAAATGTTAGCACTGCAACTATGTTGAATAACAGTTGTTAGTTCCTTGGTAGATCAGTTGTATAAATAAAACCTTTGTTGGTAAGTTATATATCCAAATGCATCTGACGTTTGCTCAGATTCCTTTTGATCTCTTTAAACAGACAAAAGTTTTCTCACAGTTTAAATTCAAGATTACATATTGGCAATCTATTAGCTCTGTGAGCAAAGGATTAATTAAATTTAGAGAAAGTAGAAAACCCTTCCCTCTCTACTGCCTTTTTCCTGAACTTAAGCACTGATTTTTTTATTTGCAAGCAGAAATCTTACTGGTACATGGCAATCCTCAATTTAACAGAAGTCTGGAATGTGCATTTTTATCATGGCGAAGGAAGATTCCCAATCCTGTCTAAAGCATTGACATACATTATCCAGGACAGGTTCTTCCTTTTTCACTCTGCAAACCCCAGTGCCATAACACACTTTAATTTTACCCTTCATAATCAGAAACTTCTCCTACCACCACTCCTAGTTTAGGCTACCTTTCTATGCAATTGTGTGAGGATCAGGTATACTTGTCTTTTAGCCTATGACACTGCAAGAAAACACATTTCAGGAGCAGTCAGGATGAAACTTAAGGTTTCTTGTTCTCTGTGACAACAAGCTATCACAGGAAAAGGGTTATTTCTTTCCTTTTATTTTAATTTACCTTTTGTAAGGATTGCGGAGTAGTTCAGCCAGACAATGCAGATAATATGAGGATGAAGCTGGGGATTGTTCCAGTGTAGACACATCCACCTTGCAATGACTCCAAAGGATGTCTGCTGCTTGGGGGATAGTGACTTTAGCATTGATATTTTCACCATTCCCATCGACTTCCAACAGACTGGTACATTCTTGCTCATTTTCTGGCACAACATAGCTCTGAATAAAAAAAAGCTTCGGTTTTCCTATAAGTCCAGGACATGAGTCTGCTGTGAAGTGTTTCTTTATTTGTTCCAAAGGGAATCCAGAAAATGTATGGTCTGTACAGAAGATGCTCTGAGAATTTCCACGGCTGACCAATATGCAAATGAAGCTGTCACAATTTCTGTGCTTTTGACACCTTGCAACTTCATGCAATGTTTGATTCATGGAGTTCATATTTAAATATCTGTGACAATGAACGTCATAGCCTAAGCCTCTGAAGGTCTCTTCCAAAACATCTGGAAGAAGCAAGATGTAATTAATTAAATCAAAGCACACCAAAGCTCAATCTCAACTATAATGAATTACAGTATTTGCAGTGTTTTGCTATTGAAACTAAGTAGTTTATTTTATGACAATAATTAAAAAATCAGGAGTACTTGGTGTTGATCACAGTACATTACATACTTATAGTGTTATGTGCATGTTGTCTTTACTGTGAGTTACATGTTTCATGACAGCAGAGACACTGTTATTTGGCACTATTATTTATCTGTTCCAAATTCCACAGACATTTACATTGCTTTCATTCAGAGCCAGTATTCCAAGTTCCTAAGACTTAAAAATATAAGGCAAGAAAAAACACACTTGAAATGATAAAGAGTGATCTGGATAGCATGGGAAGTCAGCTTTACTTCTTAACTTGTCAAAATGACTCTGAATGGTTATTAAAGATATATAGAACTGCATAATAAACAGAGAAAGTTTCCCTTTCGTCAGTCAAAAATGAACCTGCTGCAGTAATTTTTGCTTCCTATTATATACAATTTTAAGTGATGAGCTCCAGGTGAAGAATGGACACTGGAGTCATAACTGTGACAGAATGGCACTTTCAGGCAAAAAAGAAAGCCAAATAGTGAACTCTTTCAATCGAGTTAGAAATTGAAACTGTACATAGCCCAACTCCAAGACTTAACTCTTACTGTATTTGTGTCCACTGTGCTACAGGAATATTGTGCTAAACTCTGAAAAACTACTTCGATATTTCTTAATATGGGAGTGAAACCCCATATGGTGGTTAAAACCACAGGAATTAAGTGTTCAGAGAACCAAAAGCTATTACTACGACTTACACCTGTAGCTCTGTATCTTTAGTATAAAGCACATATACATTGCCCATGAACAGCTTCTGGTAGGAAAAGATTTATCAAGTGCCATGTTTATGTAAAATGCCTTACGCACATAGGAAGCTTACACACAGCGGTTCTTTGACTTCAGAAGTTTAACAATGCCAAATTAGCAGAGGCTGTTTCAGAGGAAATAGCAGCAAAGCAGCTGTACTGCCACACTCTTCTCCCCAAAAATCCCATGGTAATTACAGGAAACAGAACTCGTAACTTTCCTCAGCAAAATAAAAGGGTAGATACAAACTCCACACTATAGTGAGGCGATAGACAAGAACTACAGTTTCATGCCAGTTCTGCTGTTCTGATTAAATTTTGTAAAATAATTCAGAAACGGTCCAGACATTTTTAATTTGAAAATAGAAAGATAAATCCCCCCTCTTTTATGCAATAAAACATGCTCTTAAAATTCAGACTATTCAGTATCACTATGGTCTAGCAGATACACACTCAGTGAAGCCCTCCATCAGTCAGGGGCAGCAGTATGTGTGTAAAATGAGAATTACAGCAGTGAGAGTGCTTTTCTGATCTCACTGGCACATGCACATATATACACAAATACAAAACCTGGTGTCACCTTAGTCCCCCCCCACCATTTACACTGTCACAGTTTAAAAAACAATTCAGAAACTTAGAGCTGACATCTTAGTTTAAAAGTTAATCAGAAATTATACATGGCAAGCCCTGGATACTTTAAGGCAAGTCACACCACAGCATTACATGCTGCAGCTTGAGATCAGAAACTGTTTCTTCAACACTAGCCATTTCCCAACAAACCTCAACTGACTTTTCAGCATCTCCACTCTACATAAAACACTAGCCTTTTCTCCCCTGCTTGTTTACAACATAAGGGTTAAAACTGATTTCCAAATGGAAAAGTCAAAAGCAGCTGTTTACAAAACAGCAAGGTGCATTTCAGTTTGAATTTTATCAGCATTTGATAAGTTCATGCTGTTTACACTGGGCATTATAAAGTGTACTTCTTGATCCTACAGTATCTACTACTGGTTCACCTTCCTGAGATTAAATATTGGGTCAGCTACAGATTCTAATGGATGCCACAGATATTCGTAACAGTTCCTAACATTTTCCTTGCCCTCTTCTTTTTTTTCAGTGTACTCAGACTTCAAAATAGTGCGGACAACAACTCTGTAAGTAGTGAATGACTTTCTGGCAAACACCTTTAAGCAATGCCATATGCCCAGTGTCTTCTGAATCTCACTAACACCATAATGTATTTCAGTGAAAGTCTTGCTTTCTATCAAGTTAAATGCTGACAATGCACTGGTAACTTCAAACATCTGAGACACAGACTTTCTATATCTGAGCTCCACAACCACTGCTCCAACTGCATCAGCCCTTCAAAGTCAGTCCATCTGCTGGACCATTCCATTTGAGAAAACCAAAAAACATGCCTGGAAAGCCTCTCCTTCCCCTACAGCTCCCAGCCTATTGCAGAACTGACTGCAAATCCTCTCTTCATTTTTCATTTTTAGCCTCACGTGTTACAGTGATTAGAGAGTGAGGGGTGTTTTTGACTAGGCAAAAATCTAATTCTTGGATTCTACAAAGGTAATCAGGAAACCCCCACATTTCACCCATGACAGTGACCACACTGACAGCTGTGGTGACAGTTTCAGTTAAACTGTGCAAGATATGACACAAGCCCAGGTGCATTATTAATACAGGACCTCATGGCTATTCAAAATCTCTGGTGTCCAATATGACCGCACTTCAAAGCCACAACAGTTTTGGTTTTGGTTTTGTTAACTGATGGGAAACACTCTCTTTACTATTTCTGCCAATAACCTACTTTATGACTATGACTGCTTTAAGCCTAATTAGTCATCCTTTTCTTCCCTTCCAAAATTCAGTCTATCGTCTTACAAGTTCTTTCATTCAGAGATTCTGCACCAAAAAACCCCAAACATTGCTTCCATTAATTAGGACAGTTGGCTTTAACCTGAGGTTGGCCCTTCCAACTCTCTGCTTTAGAAGGCTTAGTAGAATTGGTAGATTAGCTGACTAGGACAACATTACCCTAATCTGGCTGGTAAATGTACATCATATTCTTTATACTAAATTGTTCCAATTATCCAAGATTAACAAATTAAGGAACTTCAAATTCCAGAGACTTACCAGTGTCATTGCCAATGCAGTCTATTATCAGGCATATTCCTAAAGGCTGACTTTGCATTCTGTAAGGGTCATCTGATGTCTGAGAAATGTGAAAGCACAATTACAAAGTTAATACATCACTGTCTCAACTTTTAGACCTTACTATTCTCTCAAATTTTCTGTCAGACCTATTAAATTATATTCTGTTGTTTTCCATCAAGTAGCTAGCAGAAATCTGTCTACTGGGTTATGTGTCTTACCTACACAACAAAAAATCAGGAGAAAGGGACAAATGGTTCTTTTCCCTCTATTTCTAGTACAAGGTTAGTTTTTCTGTCCTTGTCTTATTCAATCTCACTACCATAAAGATTCTCAAAAACAGACTAAATCTGTACAAGCTTCATATTGCCAACAAAATAAACGTAGAGAACTTTTGTGTTCTCCAGGTGTGCAAGCAAGCACTGCTCATCAGAACCTTTCCTTATTTAGTGGAACAACCTCCTTGTTCCTAAATAATCTGTAATGACTCTATTACAATTCCTCTCCACTCTGAAGAGAATTGATTGAAGCAAATCAATTTGCTACAGGTTCCTGACCTACAGGAGAAGCAGTGAAAATAGCAGTAGGCCATTATTATCATTAATGCCCAAAGCATGTCTGTCTTCTGCCTGGAAAGCAAATAGGGTGGAAGGAATTAAGAATACAGTTTACTGCATGTAAAGAAGCCCTGTGATTTCTAATGCAGATGGCAAGAGGTCTGAACTCCCATCAGCTTTTAACTTGGCCTTCACTAATAAATGTACAAGTTCTGAGTGTATACCATAAAAATGTGCATTTTGCACACTGCTGTTTCCAGAGTAGCAGCAAATATTTTATATTAAAAATACATTCTGCAAAAACAATTCACAGAACCTGTTTATGGCTGAGGATGTACACATTGTTCTGTCTGCACACGACTAAAGGAAATCTCAAAATGAAACACAAAGAAAACTAAGGTAAACACCTAAAGAGGTTATATTTATTTCCATGCATACATATACACAAGCACACACCTTATGTGGCACTGATCCCGATTCCTGAATGGACAGGTGAACTGGTTCTGCTGCAGTTAAAACAAACAGAAGTAATCTCAGTATGCAAGTACCAGTGATATTTCTTTGACACCAGATCAGTTATAAAGAAGAAAGTATCTAGTTCAGCAAAGTTCTCGCCCACTGGGAGCTCTTAGCTTCTATGTATGCTACTGAAGTTTAAAATCCCTAAATTATGCACCTCTAAAATGTTATCTGGATTTCATTCTACATTGCTTGGGGCTAGAAGAAACAAAGAATCTCTTACACTGAAAGAATTCAGCCAACTAATGTTAAAACCCACCGCATTTGAGAGGTATTTAGGGTTTCCAGAGAAAACATGATACACATGGAAAGAACCTGGTATTCAGTGCACAACTTCCTGGCTGGCCTGGTGGGGAGTTCCCCACTGAAATGACACAGAAACTCCCTACTCCAGAGTTAATAGGCAGAACTGCACTACACAGGCCTCCAGAGCTGGCTTGTCAATCTTACCCATGCTTTTACTAATAAAGTTTTCTGTTAAGAAGTTTTGACAGTGGAAGCTTACTGTTTTTAAGAATGTTTTAAGATGTGGCAGCACAAGCAAAGCAAATACAAGACCATACAGTAATGCCAGGTTCAGTTCTGAGAGGTATCAAATATTCTCTGCTCCTGGTGTTATTAACAGGATTGGCCATGAACACAACTATCAAACAACAGTCCTTTTGATATAATGAAATTCATAATTTGTCTCTTTTAGATCATCAAAACTTAGATAAAATGCTCTTACCCAAAGTAAGACTTGATCCATTTTGTAATTTTTCTGGGTTCTCATTCTGAATCTGAAATGAAGAAAAAGACATAATTTTCCTGCTCTTCAAGAATTAATAAACATGTTCAAAAATAAAACAGTAGCATTTTTTCCTCAGTAAAAGGATATTTTAGATTCATTTCTATCAGCTAAACAGAATTACAGCATAACAGATTAAAAAACCTACCAAGAGCACAGACAAATAAAACAAACAGCCAACTGTTCCCCCTCAGAAAAAAATTACCAGATTGTCATGAACAGCAAGGAAAAGCCTCTGAAGATGTGAACTTTGTTTCCTATAGAGCAGCAGGAGCAGCATATTTACTGAATACATGACAAAAATAATCTCATCAAATTTAGCAAGCTTAAAGACTTTTAGAAAGGTCATACTAATACAATATCAGAGCTAACCCAAATATAAAGAATACTGCATGCAATAGGATTTGATGACTTTTCAGACACTGAGGTATCTTCTTAAAATGAGTTTAAAACAAACCACACAAAAAAAACCCCTTTAAAACTCTTCTTAAAAAAGCTGTAATTTTCAGCTTCAAAAATTAAAAGCTACTTTTCCTGAAAGGTCCAGAGGCACAAAGATGAAGAATATGTTTTGCAAAGAAAAGTCAAAGCAAAACTTTTCACTCCACAGTGTAGTACAAGAAAACTTCCAAGGTACAGATTTTTTATGTTCAACTAATAGGAAAAAATTCACAGATGTCCTTTAAAGGGCATCTGTCTCAGTCAGAAGATTTAAATCAGACCCTAAACTCAGCAAGTAACAGGAATAACAGAAATAAACCAAGCAATAATTTAGTCACTAGCCATCTCTCATTCCTCAGGCTGTGGAAGATGGATCTCCTTTTAAAGTCTGGCAATATTTAGAAAAAAAGGATTTGTTTCACTTTTGTATACTTACCCCTGAATTGTAAGGAGGATCAATCAGATTGAGATTAGGGAGAGATGCCTGATGAGCATTTACATATACTGATTGAGAATGAACAGAGGACACTGAAGCTGCAAATTTAACAGAAACACAAATACACCATCATATTTCAACTGTTTTAAAAACCTAAATCTATGAAGAATGCAAATACCCTTAATTGTAATTCATAGTTTTATCTTCAGTAAAAGCACATCTGATTCTTGCTATCAAGAGTAACCAGTGCAAAAAGAGCATCTTACCTTCATGTTTGTACTTCTGAATCTTCCTAATCAAGTCTATCCTGTGAATACTTCGAAAACAGTTTTCTATCAAATCCAGTTGATTAGGAGCCACCAAATTTAGCTTCTCCAGGTCAATTATAAGAGATAGAAAACTCTAGAATAGCAACATAAACCCAAACACATCAGTAATTTGTTCTCTATCAGAAGTAGCAAAGCAACCCAGAAAATACCATGGGGAGGTGGTCACAATGACTGTATAAACAATAAGAGACATGACACCTTCTAAGAATATTATCTGGAAGACATAAGAATCCTGGTAGTATCAGAGGAGTAATAGAAACTACAAAGTTTTTAAAGTTTTGATATTCCTGCAAATCAATCTTAAATTGTTGAGGAAACAGTTTTGCATTTTGTTTTTGCTACGAAGCCAGCCACTGGGAATGCCACCTAGCATGCCACAAAGCAAGATGCAAGAAAAGCTTTGGGTGATTTATCAGGGCCACTCTCCTTCTTTGACTGAAAATAGAAAAGGAAAAAAACCTCAAAGGAAGAAGACAGAAATCTTCAGTGTTCTCTGCAGAGTGGTCAAGATTTCTGAACCCTCTCTACTGAATTTCTGCTTTCTCAGAGGATTTAATAAAATACTCAGAGTGCAAAGGTATAAAGACATAATTACAATATATCTGTTCTTCTCTAAGTAAAGCAGAGCACAAACCAAAAGTGACCTTGTAATTGAAGATACAGTTCAAGTGATTATTGCTTCGAGATCATTCTTATATGAACTTTCAGGTTAGTAATACTGAAGACATTTGCTTCTGTAAAATGCCTTCTGCCTATGAAGTTCATTCTACCACCATACACTGTAACGAGCACTGTTCCCTCTTTTTTTTCTAGTTTTCCATGCTTCTTTCCTTGAATTAAAAGTCAACAAAATGAAATAGAAGCCACTGCTCCTTGTCTGCTTCCTGATGTTTTTGTACTCCTTCCTCAATATTCCTTGCAGTACTGTCTCCTCTCCTTTGCTGTCTAGCTACTTATTTTTTTACTTTAATCTCTCTTTGTTCCAGAGAATACCAGCAGGAAAACATACCTTATCTTTTGCCATTTTCATCCGAGGTGCATAATCCCTGAGTAGAAAACCAAGAGAACCCACTTCATCTTTTTCCAGATTTTCATTTATCTCTGCCATTAGTACCCTGAAATAAAATTGACATATTTCAAAAGGATTAGCTTGCAGCAAGATTCCTCCCATTCCCAACTACTCAACTTCTCTCCAGTCTTAATCTACCACTTTCTAACTAATAAACAGGTAAAAAACGTACCCTGCTTCAAGATCCAATTACAAAATACCTACTCTTGCTAATCAGCACCTGTGTTTTTCAGACTGACAGTGTAATAGCCATTTTTAGGAAAAAAGAAGTTTCCTTAATGTTTAATAGAGCTGAAGTGAGAGAATCAGACAACGGAACACATCCTTCACTTTTTTACCTATTAGTTACAGGATTTTTATTGTAATGAGAATTTAATACAGGAAGATCTTTCTTATGAGTACATGTATTTCTTTCTGAAGTCTCCAAAGAAAATAACCAGAATTTCTTAATTTAAGCCTCTCAAAACTAAGAGAGTAAAAGGAGTGAGAGGTCCCTTGAGAAAAGCTATACCACATGGCTATGTGCCCAAAGCCATCTAGAAAAGAAAATATCTCTAACCAAAGATATTCCTTTAAAGTGTCATTTTTATCTGCTAATCCAGAACTCTACAAACATCACTGGTTTTATTCACAAACACACAAACTCTTTAAATACAGGTACTTCTAATGCCATGACTGGTAAGAAACTACAAAAGTTTAATTAAGGGACTAAACTTGACATATTCTTTTAACTATAAGTCTGGATATAATGTCTTTTACTACTTTTCTTCTACCTTCAATAAATATTCTCTGAATCTGTGAAGTATTTAAAATATAAGTAAAAAACAACTCACCCATACAGCCCCCCCCCAAACAAAGAAAGAAAGAACCCCATTTATTTTGAACAACATAGTACAGATTTGAAATCTGAAACAGATATATTACCTGTAATCAGGGATAAGTTTGAGACTTGTGGCGAGGTGAGTTTCCACTGTTGCTTTCTCAGTGTTCAGGATCCTCCTCAGCAAGTCAAACCTCTTAACTCTATACAACAGCTCAGACAAGCCAAAAGGAGTCAGCTTCTCCCTCTCATTCAAAGCCACCAAGATCTCTTTAAGGTCAGCATTGGCCAAATCAGGAGCAAGGTCTCGGCACAGGAAAACCATAATCTCTTCTTCTTCTTTATCCAATTCTTCTTGAACCTGATGAATAAGGAAAGCTGGCACTTGGCACCTGGTCATCACTTTGTTGCTGTTCCTTTAAAATTGCCAACCTACTGGTTTTTAAACAGGAAACCAACATGACATGAAGCCCGTGTCTTCCACAGCACTTGTCTTGTGTTCATTCTTAACTAGATGCATTTTTACAAGGGCAGTTCTGTGGGAGAGAATTAAAAGGTAATAAATCAGTGTCCTGCTGCACAAGTTCACAGTTAAGTCTGCTCTCTGAAGTATTTCACTTTCAACTAACACTCCAACATACACTACACAGACCTCCTTTATTCAAGGGACTCTCCCAGTTGTTCATTACAAAACTAAAAGTATTTGGAAGGTCACATTAATCAGAAAGTTCTTTTTAGAGTAAATTACCTTAACACGCATCTGTACATTCCATAGGAAGTGAAACAAAAGTCATCAGCTTGCTGATGAGTGGTAGATAAAGCATTTCTGAAAGCTCTGCCCTTTTCTGAGCAGCCCTCCACTCCTCTGACTATCACCACCTTTTCCTCCCTAACAGTCTCAAGGCATTTTTCAGGCAGAATTTTTACAGCTAAAAGGTAGTGCAACCACACACAGACAAAAGAATGAAGAAAAAACCTCCCAACCATATAAAACCACTGCTATAAGGTAAGGACTTTTTCTTAATGAAGTAAAAAGAAATACCAGCAATATAACATGTAATTTTTAAAACACTAATTATCTGTGTTAATTCAGGACTGGATTTTCTCATTATGAACATCTTAAGGTGATTCCAATCTGAATGAGTTACTGGGGTTATAAGGATTCTCCACACACACCCTCCATGCCCAAAAAGATTGAAAAACCACTCAGAGAAAGTATTTCAATCTTAACTATGCAAATTAGTTAATTCCAAAGGTATAGGTAAGACACAGACCACCTTTTTCTTCATGACACATTCATGTATCATCATCCTGAAAACTGAAATAAAAATTCAAACCTAGAAAAACCCCCAGCCTTGTGATTAACAACATCAGTAGGGTGCTATGCTCAATTTCCACTGCCACCAACTACGGAAATTCTACCTAACCTCCTCTGACCTCCATTACATACATGGAAAAAGGGGAAATGAGCAAACCTGAAGACAAATCCTAGTCCTTCCACAGAGTTTGATCACTATACTGCAGTTTTGTTAAAACCGTACTGAAAAGCAAAAGCCAATTCAACTTCAAAGCCTAATACACCAAAAGATTGTAGCACATGGATAAGATTTTTTAAAAGCATTTTCAGCCTTTTGTTACACATTCTGGAAGTTACAATCAACAATGTCATATATTGTGTCCATAAATTAAGCAGGTGAGATAAACTCATCTAAAAGCTCTTCTTTTTTTTT
>VXAC01002952.1:2098288-2109408 GCA_013399225.1 Rhipidura dahli | reverse complement strand
TTTTTTTTTTTTTTTGTTTCCCCGTGCTGTTTAAATGAAAAATAACTAGAAGCATTTCCTCAGCAAGGAAGAAACAGATTTGGTTAAAACTATGGACTCCCCACTAACAGAATATATCAGAGGATAAGCAGAGGAACCCCTATGCACTGCAATACGTTTTGGGAAGTTTTCTATCAGAAGAAAAGCATATTTATTGCTAACTTATTTTCAATCAAGCATCAAACACTTGTGAGAATTCTACAGAATGACACAGACTGTTTTCATGACATAATGCAGCCAGGAAGGAGGAGGGACAAAGGAAAAGGGACAAAGGAAAAGGGACAAAGGAGGGACCTTCCTATGAAAGTACCTCCCAGGTACATTCAGCTGGGACTTTCAAAAGAACGTGAAGTCATAGTCTTAACTCTAAAGTGCCACAACAATTTAACAACTTTTGCCATTTTCAGAAATACCAGAAAAACTTTTAAACTACTCTAGCTGATTTTTATCTAATATTTTAAAACTAGTTTAAAAAAAAGGGGGGGGTGGTGTGTGGTAGGAAGGAATTTCCTAAGGAGTTGAAATTTCAGACATGCAAAATTACTGTTTATATGTTAACTTAAAACTAATCTGCCTTTAAAACACACATATGAATTATCTTCTTTTGTGAATTTCCTTTCCATATGATACATCACATGCACATTATAAAAAAATGCAGATTATACTCTCAGTACTGAAATTCTCTTACCTGTATGCAAGTCTGTTCACAAGAACACTGGAAAACTGGCATTTGACCATTGCCAAATCACTGATCCAGATCCAGCACACACTGGTTTCCATACAGGATTTTCCAGTGATTATATCAACTCATTCTCTGTTGGACAAATATCAAGACCACAAATTACTGTGGGGGGGCCTACTTCCTAATTTTATGGGGGTGGGGAAACCAAAGAAAATGACCAAGGGTCATTCTTATTTATGACTGCAGAGAACCAGGAATGATGCTCTAAATAAAAGGAAAACCAACTGTGCACACAGAGTGATTTGCCAACAACATTCCCAACTGGATACTGAGTTGGAAATGAGTAAGAGAAACAGGAAGTAGTTTTTAGTATAAACTAAAACAGTTTATAACTTTGCATGCAAAAGCCATGTGCCCATATTTTCATAGCAGGAATGTCACAGGACTGGGGTAAGCCTGATAGATTCTGTGTGTGTACATCTTAGCCAGATCCACTCCACTGTAAAGAGATGAAGGGCATCATGCTCCACTCTTCCATCTGATGACCACTTTTTTAAACATCACAAATACAGTTATCATAAGTGCAAAAGTTAAAGAAAAAGAGAAAAGCAAACACAACATCAACCCAGCAGCCTAGGTTTCAATTGTCTGGACCCTGCAACAAATGACTTATTCAATGGAAATTCTCTACAAGAAGAAGACAAAAATCAGTTTTATCTTCTAAGACCAAATTAAAAACTTCATACTCAACAGAGAGAGAGCTGCCCCAATAATTTTTGTATTCATGCACATGTGTGATTAGGCTTCCCCCCCCCCCCATCCTTACAAGGAGCAGGAAATAACAACATAATAAAACTTCACACAAAGATGCACAAGGCTCCAGTTAACTCCTAGCTGGCATTTTTTATCTTGAACGTTTCAAAGTCATCTTTCCAGCAACAAAACCAGGATATGACACCAGTGGGTATCGTTCTGATTTGGAAAATTATCTTTCTTTCACAAGACGAACTCATGTGGAAGATCCTGTGCTGGGAGGAGAGAATAGAAGATGACCTGGCTACGGGCGGCACTGGCTCTGCTTTGTGCTTCCTCTCCTGCATTGCTTTAAATGGTGGAGGTAGTGGAACGACTGCTCATGGAGCCAGAGCCATCTGGCATTTTTCAAAGTTGCAGACCATGCTCCACAGCTTTCACATTTCCCAATTTCCTCACTGGCCTACGCCCTCTAACAGGACTTGCCTAACATACTCCGGAAAAGCAGGGGATTTCTGAGGGAACCATCGCATTCCTTGTTACGCTTGAACAGTTTTCTCTCGATGTAAACTAACATGGCCACGCTAATTTAACACCCCAGTCCTCCTAATTATATAAAAACCCCCAAAACCAAACAAAAAATCCCCAACAACTAAACGTGGTTTACGCAGATTTCCAGTCAACTTTTAAAGTACGTCATTTAAATTATTCTCGGTTTCGGTTCTCGCCACGAGCCAAGGCCGAGCCCCAGCCCCGCTTGCGCTGAACCCTCCGGCTCTGCAGAACGCCTCTTCCCCGGGAGCAGGGATGGGGACCGATCCCGGAGCACGGCGTGTTGGGCCGCCTGTGCTGAAAGCGCGGCCTGGGAAGTGTGAAAGTGTGAGGAAAAGGAGCAGGGAAAGGAGCGGGGGAAGGTATAACGCACCCAGACGCGTCGGGGAGCTCTCTACAGCAGCCAGGTCCGACATTTGAAGCAGGGCGGAGCCGGGGCAGTATCGGCAGCCCCGGATGGGGGGGATGGGGGGAGACGAAGGATGATAAATTTAGTTTCGTTTCCGCCTGTACCCCTGGAGACGAAATTCGGGCTGCACGAACACAGCCGCCGAGCTCCCCCCGGATGGAGGCGGGACAGGGCCTGCGGCGCCGCCCGGCACCTCCCCCGGCCACGGCTACAACGGCCACGGGCGCAGCGGCAGAGCCGTGAGGGGGGGCTGTGGTGGCGGCACCCTGAGGGGAGGCTGTGGTGGCGGCAGAGCCGTGAGGGGAGGCTGTGGTGGCGGCAGAGCCGTGAGGGGAGGCTGTAGTGGCGGCACCCTGAGGGGAGGCTGTGGTGGCGGCAGAGCCGTGAGGGGAGGCTGTGGCGGCGGCACGGTCCCGAGCTCAGCATGTGCACAGGCGTTTGTGGGCTGTGTTTTTGTCCTGCTGCTGGCCTGGGGACAGACAGAACGGCTCTGTGTTGGCCCTGCGAGCTATGAAGTAGCAGCAGGCTTTTCGGTGAGCAGTTACAGACCTGGGGTCAGTGTGAGCACATGTTTTGGCGGGAGTTTAGACGTAACACCTTGGATGGTTCATGTCTCACTCTGAATTTGTTCGTTCATAGTGAGGATAACGTACAGTTGTGTGAAAGTTGTATGCTTCCCGTTGTATAATCTGAAGTAAATATTATGTAATGCCTTGTTCCTGAGAACTGGATGTTGCAATTCCCTTCAGAGCAACTTTCATGAAACTATTTACTGCGGGATGCTAGCGTTGCAGCTGGAGCTGCTCTCCAAAAGGCCTAAAATCTAAAATTTTATTTTATCTGCTGAACTGGACAAAAGCCAGTTCCATATACGGTGCAGTCAGAGTACTCTCAGCTCAACGGATTTCAAAGCATTTGCAAAACGGAGTAATTTTTTTTTTTTGATGCTGCTAAAAATAAGGCAGTGGAAGCGCAGTACTCTGGGATAGCACACAGGAAGAGTCACGCTTTGGAACTGCAGGGACAAAGGAGACAGAAAATAATCACCCACACTAGCATTTGTACCAAGTGACAGATCTGTGTTCTGAAAAAATACTTATATTCTGACTGAAATTGTATGGTCAGGCTCTCACTGTAATATCAATCATTCAAGGGTATTGCAATATCCCCGCTATGAAGATGTAGCTGCGTCAGAAGGAAACCAGCTACCTACTGTGAATCAGTATGCGCAATTTCTCCTTGGATCTGTTCTGTACAAACACATAGAGACTTGTACAGGCTGATACAAGAGGTTTCAGGATGATGGGCTTATGAAAGAATTATTTTTTCAAAAATGGTTGAATGAGTGATTTACAAATTTAAGGCAGCCATTGCTTAAGCTACCAATATACTGTTTACTTGCTCCACTTTTTTCTTAATTTACCTAATTTTTATATGCTTATTAAGCAGTTTCCATATATTTATAGGCAGCATTTATAAGTTGTATGTAAGTCTCTTCATTCTTCCCCATTTCTAATTTAAAATACTACACTGTCATCATAGACAGGTACTCAGGCAGACTAGAATTGTAAATTAGCATAAATGTACAACATGGAACCTACCAGTAAGATTATATGTGATTGAGATAGTCCTATGTTTTGATGCAAAAGGCTTCAAATATAAATCTCTGGCTTATTCCTTTTGATATGCTTTAATCACAGGTTTGAGCTACTTAATTTTGTAGATTAGTTATGTAAGTAAAAAACTTTAAGAATTTATGCCTTCTAAAATACTATAAACTTGATACTTGTCTTTTATGCTTTAATTTCAAAATCAGATCAGGATGAGTAAACTCAATTTCTATATATAAATGGTGTCACTGGTTTCATTTGTTACATGTTGGTGTTGCTTTCATTATCATTTGTAAAAGGCTTGGTCACTCATGGAAGTGACTTATTTTCCAGGGGTTTCCTTCTCCATTGGAATAACGGTGAAAGGATTATCCAATTTACAGATTTTCAGATTTCTACTCGGCCTACAGCTGAAGACAGAAAATATAGAGAACATCTGTGAAAACTAGTTCCCTGTCATACATGTAAAACAGTTTGGATGAATCTTCGAATGTTTTGATACTTGTGATGATATCAGTAAATGTAATTAGAAGACAAGTATGGGTCCTGAGTACATTCTTTTAAAACCCCTTGAAGCAAATATTCCTGACTTCAGTTGGCCACATGTACAAAATATTTTTTCATGTAGAAGGTCTAGCTAATAAAAGCTGGTCTGGCAATGATGTAATTGCAGGATAGAAGCCTGTAGTTTAAAAAATTTATGAATGTTTTCAGGAGAGATTTCAAGGCAGGTTAATAACACAATCAAGGTTTTAGTCTACTATTTAAACTGCAGGTGCCTCATGTAATAGAACAGTTATTATATTATGCTCTGAAATAGGAACTTCAGCCAATTTATACTACAATGTAGTCACTATTGTATTGGAATTATTTAGCTGCTTAAACTTCTCTGTAACACACAAATTTGGAAGATTATGCTAATGATGTAAAATCATAGGTAGAATAATCAAAACCAATAGATAAATCACAAATTATCTTTCCAAGGGAGCAAAAATAGCTCCTTGACTGGAGATGGGATTTCCACCTGCATTTCAGAAAATGGAGCATCATCACTTTTATTTTTCAGACCTTATGACACAAAAAGAGCTTCCTGATTGTGGTATTACAGTCATGTTATGTTCCTCCCCTGCAGGTGCCACTGCTGTTTGTGACCCTGGTTTTTGCACTATAAAATACCTATGCTGGCAGAAAGGCTGTTTTAATATAAGGACAGACATTGCTATGGTTACAGTGAAGACACATTTGCTACTATTATTTTAATACACAGGAAATACTCCATCCCCAGTCAGGATTGGTGATATTATACCTGTGAAAGAAAAAATCTTTATGAGTACTGTATGTGTAACAATGATGGGACATACTCTACTATACTGGCAAAATATGTTCATCATAATTAAGGCAGTGGCTGCCATCTGGCTATTAAACCACTGAATGATACCACCTTAATTCACAAATGTACAAATTTTACCAAAATTAGTCTAACTAAATATGCTTGATATATTTGCTATATCAGTGAAGTGGCACACTTACAACATTTAAAAAACCTAATTCTACTACATGTAATTAACATTAGTAACAGAGTAGCAATTATTAACATAGTAACAATCAACTCACTTAATTGTTTTCCTGAACAGCAATCTGAAATTCTGTACTCTTAGTCCTGGAACCAGATAGAAAACAACCAGTGAGTACCAGCCTTTGAAAATGTGTATTATGGGTAAGACTGCCTAAGGGACAACAGAAATATTTTGTGCAACAGACCTTGATTTGTTTTTCAGGGAATGATGCAACTGGATAGGAATGTTTCAGAAAAGGATTAGGCAAGAGAAGTTTAGTAAAATGAAGGTTTGCACTGCGAACAGTGCCTTGAGCAATGTCATACAAAGATGACAAACTCCACTGAGCAGTACATCTGCACTCACGCGGTAACAGATGTTGTTTATTTGCTCCTAAAAATAAAACTCTATTATAATCTCACTCAGAAAGACTGTGTGTGAATATATATGTTTCAAAAAGAAGATATTTTAGCCATGTTTTGGTAGGACCTTCAACTTCTTTGTAAACCTGCAATTTGTGACAGGATTATTTAAAAATTTCAATTTCTTCCCCATGGAAGTACACTACGTAACTGTTTAGTGGCATTTATAGTTTCTTACTTGCTTGTCTAATTTTGCTTTTTTTAGTGACAGATATCCTGTTGTCTGGATTAAAAAACTATAATATATCCTCCTTACTTTGTTACTAATGGCATAACAACGTGTACAGTAGAATATTCAGACAATTATAATTCCTAATGCTGCAGAGCACATATACTGCCCACAGGTCCCCTTCTGCTTTACTCTTCGATCCAGGCATTCTTATATCACTCCAGAAGCTGCTAAGACAATTTAAGGAAAACCAGGACATTTAAAATGAATTACTGAAAGAGGCTAGATGTAAAACTAAGTAAATCTTTAAATACACCAGAGCAAAGGAAAAAACTGTTCTCTTTTTTCACATTACAGGCAAGTGTGTTGGAAGTCATTTTAGGATAAGGTAGTTATTGCTGAGTTAAACATTTTATTCTACTTTACTGAGCAAAGGTGGCAGCAATGTAATTTCTGATGTCTGGTTATTACACAAATTATGCTGGTGCATAGTGTCTGCCAAGCTAATTAACTGTTCAATAGGGTGAAATATAAGCTTTGGTATTTTCATATACTTAATTTAAGGCAGTCTGGGGCAGTTTTTAAAGCTTTAAGGTAATATTTATTTTTATTTAGAGACATAAGTGCAAATAGTAGCAAACACTTCTAAGAAGTGACAAAGTCATTCATTACCACTTACTGGGAAATAATGGTTATTAAACCTGTAATAATTATGGTATAAATTTTCTCTTAAAAGCAACACACTTCTCAATTTCATTTAACAGAATGTTGGCAGGGCTTGAAAAGAGCTGGTCTGATAGTTTATAGCGCTCTTTAAAGGATGGTACAGCAAACCCAAGAGCCATCTTGGGATGGCTTCCCCATATCGAAGCCAGTGAAATTGCTCTGGCCATGTTTCTTGATCCTTCCACAAACATATAGTAACATCAAAGAAACATGTGTTTGCCTGTGACAGACTTTAATATGCATATTTTAAGTACAGAGTGAGCAGCAGGCTTATGTGTGCTTCAGCTTATGATTATTAAGTATTAAGTTGTCACATTTGATCTTCAGTGATGGCCTCCATTCTTCTTTGGAGGAAACAGTGCATATTCAATGCCCAGAGCTATGACAAAAGCTGCAGCTCCCCACTTGAGTCCCCTAGTAAAGACTTCTGTTACGGTGATAGGTCTTGCAAAGCCACCCATATATCTCCAGACTTCATTACTAGAAAGAAAATGAAACCAAAGGAAAAAAGATCAGTGGAGCCACTGTGACTGACATTAACAGGAATATATATATAAAAAATGAAGGCATTTCAATTAGATATTGAAGCACGTTCTGTCATTTAAATATCAGGAGTTACAAGTTCATGATATGAACTCTAACCCTTACACATGTAACTTGAGATACAAGTATTGCCAGCAAACAACACAATTATAGGAACAGAATCACCTCCCCAACATCATATAATTGTAGTCTTCTGTTTTTACTCTGCAACAAATCAGTGCCCACTAGCTAACGTGCATGGATTGGACTAACTACAAAGGCTAGTTACTGTGCTAGACAGTATGTAGCACAGTCAACTCTTACAAGGAAAGTTTTTCCAGGCATAGATAGCTCATCTTAGTGTGCAGGCACTTTCTGTTTCACAATACAACACTTAACTATATGATAATCAGATGATTAAAAAAAACCCCAAAAAGATGGTGTTTAGCTTGAGCTACAGGGTTTGTACAAACTTCACACTGTTTTGCCTTACTGTTTTCAACCTGCATCGTTATTGAAACATTAGACATTGCTCTAACTGACTACAAATATTTATTTGTAGCACAACCAGTGTAATCTATGGAGATGGGTGTAGTTTGTCTCTTGTAAGGACTCAAAAGACCTTAAGAAAGGGAAAAAGAACCAAGCAATAAAATAAGAACTAACTAAATAAAAAGAAGATAGGGGGGTTTAAAACAAGGGTGATAGATATTTATTCACAGATAATCCTTTTGTGCAGATGGATTTTGTGACTCGGGATGAAGACATACTGGCATGGAAGAGAATCTTCTAGGTGCCAGGTCTAATTGATACTGATAAAGTTTCCAAGTACTAAATACAAAATAAGCTTTGTGAAAGATGTCATATGTACATTAATGTGCATTTGCCATACAGGTTGAAAACACATTCTCTGTTAAAATGAACTCAGCATACCAAAAGGGAGGGAGCTCTAAAGAGAGTTACTTTTTCAAGACCTGTGGTGCAAGACATTAGTAAAACAATCTTCTTCCAGACTACTGAAGCAAGTAACATTATACTTTAATTTCTCATTTGTTAAGGAAGGTTGGCATGATACTTGTACTGTCCTATGGAATTGAAATATTACTTTACATAAAATTTTAAAAGTTCAGAAGGAATCATCTCATGCTTTGGGTTTGACTTTGTTCCTTATTTGAACCCCTGATTGGTTCAATCCCCTTCTTTTACCAGAGAAGCAACAGTTTTATCTTGCAGGGGCAACAAATATTACAGTCTCTTTTTAAAGTGTGTTGTTTTGCAGCACTTCCTGAAATTGGAAGAATAGGCACTAACGGTCAGGTTAATTTACATTAAACTTACAATATTAAGCTGAATCTTCTTTTTTTCTTTTTTAAATGGGAATAAGCCATTATAAATAATAAGCCTTAATAAATAAGCCTATTGCTTGCTGAAAATAATTTTGTGTGAACCAAAGGGAAAAAAATCTTATGCTGTTTGCACTCCACAAAAATAGAGGCAAGATAAATGTGACACAGGCCTGGAAAGTTCACTAAGGGCTGATATTGCAAATGATTCCTATCATCATCAAAGTTAAGTTTTACTTAATGCTTATGTCTTTAAACTATTCCAAATAAAGAAAAAAGTGCTGTCAACCTCAAACCCCTCTACAGGTTATAGCATGAAACAACTTTTAACAGATTTTTTAGCAGATTTATTTGCTCTTCCATTTTTCTTGTAGCGATTTGAAGTAAAGCCTTTTCTATGAGGACTCCTGGAGCGGTTTGCTCATGCAGCCTTTCCCTTACAGAAGGGCCAGACTACTCAGCACAAGACATTTGGTATTTTTATTCCCCAAGATGAAAGGGTGGTTGAGCAAAGTATTGCATAATTCACGATGTGGGAGAAACACATTAAGCCCTGTTTTAACAGCTGCCTAAATATCTAAAAAGGAGACTTATTCATTGTAGAGTGGTAACATGAGAAGTAAAAAGCTGATTCTCCATTATGTCATTCGCAGTTGAATGCAATTCTATCCTGTATACATTTCTTCCTCTCAAATAAAGGCCTCCTGTTGTATATGAGGAATCCTATTCCCACTCAGAATGTCACTGCAAGTTCCATCACCTTCATTAAGACCTGAGGCACACAATCTCTTTGCAGAGAAGGACAGGCTTATTCACATGTGCACACCTAATACTACTTAGGTGTTTTGGTAAATGAGGTATTGGTCATTGTGCCTGATCTGTGTCAGCATGAAACATCACAAAATGCAATGCTGCCCCGCAACGTGTGGAGACTGGTCAAGGTGATGCAAGGTGTGACCTTCATGCAAAAAGTAAATAAAGACTTAACTGAAATTCTGACTAATTTTCACTGTTTTCATTGAAGAAAGAATTATCTACAATTACAAGGTCTGGTTGATGCTACAAGATGACACATCAAGATGATTTTTGAGGCTCTTGCACTTACCGAGCCCACGGATCCCTGAGACCCCGTTTAGCCAGCCTTCTCTGCACCTCCTCTAGTGGAGTCCCCTCAACCTTCCACTGCCTGTAGTCAGGGAGTTCCACTTTGTCATGGCCATGGCCGTGGCCGTGTTCACTTCCATGTCCCATACCTACAGGAAAATGTCAGTTTGTTACTTTGCAGAGAGCATCATCTTATTTCTATACACTTGCTAAGGTCTGAGGAAAAACCTAAGAAAAACAAAGACTTGGCTCCTCAGCTCCTTTTCAGCTGCCTCCAGTTCTGTCAACTACACCTGTGGCAATCAACAGGTCCAGGACAGATGAGTGGACAAGGAGATGCACCTTACCAGTTGGTTGATGAGGCTGAAAAATATATGCTTTCTTTACACATTGGAGAACTATAAAAATATTACATTTCTCCTTAAAAACAGATGTGAAGGTGAACATTTTCAGCGAGATCATGAAGGACTGGAAGAAAATAATAGCTTTTAAGGCTTCATTTTCACAGAGCACCTGAGTCTTCTTTGAGCAAAGGTTTCCCATTTTAATGCATATCAGGTAGCAAAGAACAGATTTACTGTCCTTAACTTTTAGAAAATTGACTGGAATGCAGAACACAGCTTCAAAGCCTGTAACTCTTGAAGATGACTCCAAGCCGTGGAGACAAGCAAAGATTTCGTTGCATGAGGAAATGTGGAGAACAGCATTAGGGCCGTCATTACCTGAAAAGCTCCCCCCAAATTAGACCCCAGGCTCCAACCTTGTCATGGAAACCCAAGGCCTCTTTCCTACCAATATTCGCCTTTTACAAAAGAGGAAGTTATGCCCTGTCACGCACACGTCGCGGCCAGCGGGCTGCGCTGCAGCACCAGCCGGGCGCTCTCTGCCAGAAGAACCAGCACAAGGTGTACCCAGAGGTCGGACCGAGCGGGGCCGGGAGGGCACAACCCGGAGTGATAGCCACCCCCACTTTCACCCCCGCCGCCGCCTGCCCTGCCCGCACACGGATACCCCGGTGGCAGCAGCACAGCCCGGTGCCGGTGCCAGCCCCACCTGCGGTACCTGCCCGCTCCGCGACCCTGCTCAGGACGCGGCCGCCACCCGGAACCGGAACCCACATGAGGACCAGCCGCTACGGGAAGCACGGGCCAGCCACGGAGGTTCCGGGAAACTTCCGTTCCGGCTCTTCCCGCTGACCTGGTGCGGGCACGGAGGCTGTGGAGCCGCTGCCAG
>VXAC01002952.1:2074986-2098277 GCA_013399225.1 Rhipidura dahli | reverse complement strand
CCCCCTCACCGGGCCCCCCGCGCTCCCGCCACGACCCAGCGGGGCAGGCCCCACACGAGGAGCGACGGCGTCGGTCTGGCCGAGGGGTTGGGGGGAAGGAGAAGCGGGGCGGAAAGCGGCCAATCAGTGCGCGGCTTGTTGCGGGGGGTGTGGCCCAATGGGCGGGCGCGTTGCTGAGGTGCGGGACTGGCGGTGGCTGGAGGTGGCGGCGGAGGAGGAGAGCGGGGTGAGGGGGTGGCGGGGCCGGCGCCGGGGGTGGCGGGTCTTGGGCCGGCGCCGGGAGCGAGGATCTCCCGCTTTTTTGCGGGCAGCCCGTCGCCGTCTGTCGCTGCCGGTGGTGCGGGCAGAGACGGAAGCCCCGCAGGGTCTGTGCGTGCGGGGGCGCGAACCGTTCCCAACACTCCCGCTGCCAGCACTGCTCGCGCTCTCTCTGCTTTCCCTGCTGCTCTGCTCCCTCTCCTCTCTCCCTTTCCCGCTCCCTCTCCCTTCGGACGGTGGCCCCCTCCCCGCGGTTATGTAAGCCCCGGCCCCCCGCCCTGCCCGCGGGGAGCGGTGTCGGGGCCCGGGCAGTGCCCGCTCGCTGCCCGCCTTCGGGGCGCGCCTCGGCTGGGGAAGAAGCTGGGGGAGAAGTCGGAGCTGCTCGGGAGCCCGGCTGGCGCCTGGAGCCAAGTTTGGTGTTCAGTGGGTACGTCTTAAAAGAACATTGGTGTTTGTTTCCATAGGAGAAGTGGGGAGACATCCCGAAATCCTGGAAGTGCACTGAAAGGTAAGTGAAAGTGAAGAATTCTCTTATTATCTGCTGCTTGAGTGGGGTGGTGACTTGGTTTCACTGAGTACTTGTGTCGGGAGCTCGGCGTTTCGCATGCTGTGGCTGTGTGATTGTGATATGTCAATTGCCTTAGTGTCTGATTAATTAAAATTAGTTTTATGTTCATCAAACTTGAACACATAGTCTACTTCATCTGGAAAGAGACTGGTGAAAGTTAACTACGCAGTCAGTGACTTATAAAGACTTAAATTATTTCTCAATTCTGTATAATACAATAATGCTTCTTTTTAACAGAATGCTAACTGCTCTATTAATTTTTGACACTCTTATTAAAATGAGAATAAACATCATAGCATGATGCTGGCAGAATTTTGGGATAGACTGTAGTGCATCTTTTCTAATGTATTTTGATGGAAATTTACTTCTGGGTTTCAGGGCTTTTTAATAGGGGTATTGGAAGCGCATGAGAAGATTTCCAGGAGGAGTGCCATTATCATGTTATTAGCAGTGAAACTGTTCTAAGTAGAGTGCCATCTGTTTAATCCAGACTGCCTCAGTCTGGTTTCAGCATCGAATATTTTTCACTGTGAGATAAAGTCTGGAAGATTCAGAGCAGTCTTTTTCAGGGTGAGAAGACACATTTGTTCTTCTATGCTTTATGGGGGGGTGGAATTGTAGGAGGGTTCCTTATTTGTGAGGTGCTTAAATCCCTGTCTTTCAGAGCATGCAGTTCTGTCACAGACTTGCAAAATATTTCTTGTTTCTCATTGTGGCTGCAAGTTAATGTGTATGTGTCCAAAGTCCAGTGGTGCTGAGGAATGTTGATATTTTTCTCAGATTTTTTTTTTTCGGTGACCCTTAGACATGTCAGATACCAGATAACCTTGGTTTTATTCTTTGAGGGAAAGATACAAAGTCCTAGTTTTATTTATATTTGGTGGGTTTTTTTTTTCCTGATTATTTGTTTTGGGGGGTTGTTTTTAAATTTTGTTTTGTTTCTTCATGGTGCTTGGAAGCATGACTCGAGTACTATGCACAAAACTACGCTGGTATTGCTGATACCTGGGACGAGGGACGTTCAGTTCTGATCACAGAGTATTGGCTTTGTGTGATCTGTTGTGCATGAACAGAACTGTAGCAGAGGAATGCACTTGGCAGGATTTGTCTTCAGGTACACCATCGCTTTCAAAGTTTAATAAGGTTTTGAGAAGCTGTTTTTGCCTTGCCCCTCACCCCCCAAGTACATAACAACTCTCGACAAGAAAAACTGTGTGCAGTCAGCTGATCTGCTCTACCATGTTTTGCCTCTTCTGTTTCCTTTTCTTTCAGTATGGACCATACTGCAAATATGAGGGATGTGATATTTTGGGAATATAGTAAGCTCTTTGATGCTGTGTTTTCAAGTAAGTGAGTCTGCATAATTTTAAGGGGCCTACAAGTGTTTCTACAACATGTTTTGAGAAGGAAGCTTTGCCATAATTACAGTGTTAGTCTGAAGAAATCAATAGTGTGCACAAGGAAATAACATAAGAGAAATTTTCATTTTGTATAAAAAAACCTCAACAAACAACCAAATGTCCTCTAGGAAGGAAAGGTCATTGCAATTCCATGTACAAATAATCAGTATTTTTTGTGATTTATTCAGTTGGTTTTTGGTTTTGTTTTGTTTGGGGTTTTTTTGGTATTAAGTAATGGTGGTGATAATTACTGCAGAGATTAAGTGTTCTAGGATGAAGTCATGTTAGCATGTATACAGCCATGCTATTTATGATTTGCTGGGATTCCTTGTGTTGTTAGGTGAGAGGAAGGCTGCAGGGTTTCTTGGATAGCTTTCAAAAGTCCATGTTTCCAGCAGTTTGTGTTGCTGTGCATTCTGGATTAACAGACTATGAGATACGTTATAGGTACCACTCTTCTCTGCCTGTGCACCCAACAGTGTTTAGTGGTATGCTCTTCATAATTGTTTTCTGGAGTAGAGAGCTGTGTGACTGACATTGACTTTAAGTATTTTCAGTTTTGAGAAGACAAGAAAGGGTTGTGGGTTTTTTTCCCCTTCAGGATCAGAATACATAGTTGAACTACTTCTATATTGCATCTTTTTTCCCTCTGAAATTGCATGTTACTTCCTGTAGTCTTGTATTAGTAGTTCAGTTATGTCATTGGAAGCCTCTTGTCATTTGAATAAAATGGTTAATGCTGCTTTAATTACAATAAGAATGGAAAAGATCTTTCTTTGGTCCGCCTTGGTTTCTTTGAATGCTTTTATAAAAAAGGCTGTGAATGGTGGGGAAGGAAATTATCTTCTCAGGCATCATTAGAGAGCTAAATATTTTATGGATACTATCACAGTCACTGTTTCACCTCTCTTGTAGAGAAATGATGGCCTGGAGCAGTAGTCTTAGTTTCTTTCTGTTTGTGGTGTTTGTTTGCTGGTGAGTTGTTTTTTTGTTTGGGGTTTTTGTTTTTAGGGCAGCCCAAAGACCATTCTTTGCAGGAATAACCATACTGGTCTGATCTGCTACGGGAACAGCCACACTGGTCTGATCTGTTACTCTCTCTTGAAGCCTAAAGCTCTGAGACCCTGGAATGTGACAGGACCGTTGTTTCAAGTTCTGCTTGTCTGCCACAGCTGAACAGGTGCTCATTTGACAGCAGGTGCTTTACTCTTACAGTCTTTTCTAGAATATAGGGTTACTCCTTAGGTCAGCTCTCCCAGTCTCAGTGGGGATGATGTGTTGTATGGATTTTTGTTTCATGGATATAATTAAAAAAACTTCTGAGCCCATGTATGGTTTCTGCAGCTACCATGTTTTCTGTCAGTAAGAGCTGCACTTCATGTGTGGTGTCAATAAGTCATTGCTCTGTTCTGTTTTGAACCTGTTATCTGAGAACTTCATGTGATACTCCTTATTTTCTGTATGAGGAGAGGCAGACCAGTTTGGCTCTTTACCAAGCAGTTTAATATGGGTTGAGAATCTTGAAAGATTGGGTAATGTGTTCACTCAAAGACTTGTCTGGGCTGGAAAAGAATTTTCGATTCCATTGCTTTTCTTGATGCTTGTTTCCTTATATTAAGATACAAATGCATATCAGCAAGTGAAGGTGGAGACTTCCCCAGCTGAGTCTTCATGAAAGACATCTGTGCCATAGTAATAACCATTAAAGAAGTCCCTTTTGGGGAAAATTGATCTGAGCAGAGACAGCCACAAGTAGTACAGTTTGACTTGCTACTTCGGTCAGTTACTTTCATTTCCAAACAGAATAATTGTGAGAAGTAATTCTGGACTTATTTAATGCTATTTTCTACAGGGTTTTTTTGAGTAAGAAAGTAGTTTGGGTTTATGCTGGAAGAACTAGCTGTAGGTAAAATGGCAAGCTTGTTGAATTTTTCTCTCTGCGCCTTTCTTGGACAATTCCTGCTTCTAATAACAAGACAAATAATTAAAGTGCCTTTTTTTTTAAACTTTATTCATAGGATGGGTTTGTGGAGTGACTCAGTGGATTTCCTTTTTTTGTATAGAGTTCTGACTTTAGTTTCTAAACTTCAAATAAAAGCTCAAGAGGTAGAGGGGCACTTCTGATGAAATAAAATAAATAAAATATAGTTGTTTAGGAAAACCCTATTGTAAAACAAAACTCTGTATTAGCAGCAGTGCTACAAAGAAGAGAACATAAAAACCAAGATCATGGACTGGGTACATATAGTATACAGTTTGCAGATTGTTTCAATACATGCTACAGATTATCCATAATAGTAAAAGCTTTTTATTGTATGGTGAATGGCCACGGAGCAATTTTTCTTTCTTCTGTTAGTGTTACATATTTCTATCAAATATAATGAATTTGGGCACAGGGTTCAACAGATGTTTTATTATTAATCAATTCAGATGATTTGTGAAATACAGAAATACCATTGGCAAGTCACTTGATTGTTTTCTGTTCTACAGTCAGTCCACCTTGCCTGTGCTGCTCACTGCCTATGTCGGATCTGCTGCCTTGACCTCTTGGTGTGATTCTGTAGAGAAATACAGATTTTGTGTTCAAATTTATTAACTTTGCCTGAAAATAGAGAGCCAGAGACATTTGGAAAGAAATCCCACTAGGGTAGAGAAATAACATATTAGGCGTATAACTACTGCAAAGTGGTAAACTCTTTCTTTATTTATCTCTTAGTAGTGGTTATCATTGCTATCATTTGGCATTGAAAAATGCCAGATTTCCTGTCTGTGTAACATTGTTCAGCACAGGACCTGATGGAGATGGTTGGTTTAAATCTGTTAAAACACTCTTCCAGGAATTTATCTTTCTGCATATTCTATGGGATTTTTTTTCTACAGGACAAAGTAGTTAATGACATCTCATTTCATATTGTATACAAGCATTTTGCTAACATTCCAGAAATGCAAAGTGAGTATTTTTGCATGTAATCTCCATAATTTAGCTAATCTTACTACGTTTTTATTTTAATTACTGTGATTCTTGAGAAAACTGAACCGGTTGGATCTCCTTTAGTGGTGTCTGCACTGTGTATGGTTCATGAGTTCTTTAAATAGTTACACGTTGCTGTTCCTCTGAATTCTGCTTAACTGAAATGTGTGACATGGACATTTGTGCAGACTGCATGACTGCAGTTTGCTGATTCATACAGGGCAAAATTGATACGTCTGGAATATTTTTGTTTCCATTTTTAGTATATAAATTTTAAATTGTAATTTTATTTAGGGTCTTCCTCCCTTCTTCTTTGCATTGACCTATATATGACCTGGGGGAATTATTTGGCATCCATCTGGGAAGACAGTGAGAAAATGTAAAAGAATAGTCTTATTTTTCCTGGCCATTCAGCTGAGAAGATATTGGATTGAAAGATAATGAGCTGAAATATGTGTAAAATTTGCTTGGGTTTTTTCCTTCTTCTCTTAATTTATTTTCTTTTTATTCAAATAGTTTGGTTCTTTCTGAGAGTTCTGGTGTCTACTTCTTCTTTACATCTCCTTGTTGTATTTTCTACTTTGTCTTTTCTGGCTCCTTAAGCTCCTCCTCAGCTTAAAGAGAGGCTGGAGAGCAGCCCCTCTGGATCCCTGCCTCTGTTCTGATTTGGAATAGGGCCACAAGGTAGAAATATTGATTTAGAAAAGGTTATTAAGAAATCCATAGTGGTTACTTTAGTAACTTTCCTAAACATCCTAAGCACCAGATCTTGGAGACACATGGGCGTAAGTGTAGCAGATTTTGTTGTAGAAATAGCTCAAGTTATCTTGAGCTAAGGTATCTGCAAATTTGAATATTGTATTTCCTGCATGTGAAAAATTGGCTAGAATTTTTTTTTTTTAACTTCATGAAATTGTGGTATCTTATGACCAATGTGCCCCATGCGTGAGCTACAGTGGTGATTCCACCATCCCCTTTAGATGATGTGGTAGCAACATTGTGGTGGCTGAACATGAGGGTCAGTAACCTTTTAGACAAGATGTGTTTCAGAAGGTAGGAGGCTTTTATGTAAACTTAGTTATAGAGGGGGTGGAGTGAGCAATTTATCAAGCTCCCTGGTACATGCCATCAGAGTAGGGCAAAGAACAAAAATCCAAATGTACAACTTTGAGTTTTGATATCTCTTTATTACTCTGGGTTAGAGGTATACGTTTTTGAAAAGAATACTTGATGCTTCAGCATATCACTGTGGTTCCTCATGCTTTAGGGTTGGAAGCACATGTCCAGTTAAAAATGGTAATTAAAAAAAGCTCCCTATGTAGAATGGTTGTTGTACTGGTCTTTAGTATCTGCGTGTAAGAACAGATGATGTTGGATCACTTGATAAATGTGGATACATGCTGTCAGAATTTTGTGGATGAAAATTGTTCATTCCTCTGGCACAGTTGAAGTAAGTGCTAAGATTTATATTTACTCCTGCAAAATTAAGGTTAGAGTTTGAATTTCCAAACTTCTGTTGTAACCATGTTGCTTTGTTAGAATATGTAAAACTGAACTTCAGTAGACAAAACTAACACTTGTGTTTGTAGCTAGAGCCCAGTCTCTGTTGTACAAGTCTTTCTTTGTGCAACAGTGATAGTGTAAGAGTAGAAGGAGTGTTAACGTATTTTCAAACTTCATATTTTAATAACAGCAGTGGCATAGACAGATGATGGGTTTTAGTCCATTTACTGTAGTGAGCTTACACAAGAAGCGATTGAGGAATTTAAATGATAGTAATGTGCCCTTTTACATAGAAATGTAAGGCATGCTGACAAAGGATTTATCCCAGCAAAAGCTCATATTTCTTTGTGTAACAGTGGAGAACTTTCCATTGTTTTTTTTTTTTTAAGATGTATTGTTGAGCCAAAAGAGCATAGAGACGTAAGCTAAATATGGACACAGAGGGGAGAGCAAGGGGGACTTAGATGTGGAATGGAAAAATTACTAGATCCTTATGCCTGTGGGTTTGATTTTCTTTTTAAGGTTCTTCTTTCTTGTTATTAGCATAGAACAGGCCTTAGATGAAATTGCTGAGCTTCCAAAGCTGCTTCTAGACTGTTAATTATGTATTCATTCTGTTTGATAGTTATGTAATTGGCAAACCACCATACCCGATGGTCTCCAGTGTTGCATCTGTGCAATAATTTCAAACAGTAGCTTCCTTAAGCTTCTGGAAGTTACTATACCATATTTGTAGCAATTTCTTGGGAAAAGAGATGCTAATTTTACTAGACTTCATATGAGCCGTTCTGATAGCTTTCTTCATGTTAATGGACTGCAGCAAATTGCAGTGCAAATCTTGCCATGTCAGAGTGGCAAAAGCTACATGAAAATCTCTAAACCAGTTATGTGTTACCTATGGGCATACACATAGAGATAGGAGTCTTGGACTGGAGGGTAAGTTGAATGGAAATAGAAAAGAAATACCTAAAATACTAGATGAATTTAGGCTAAGCATTCATAAACTGTGTATCTGCACTGTTTATTTTAATAGACATCCTGTGAGAGCAGCCTTTCCTTAAATTCACAGGTGTCACATGGATTGCATGATTCTCCAGTGAACAGGAAGGAGCAGGCTACTGCCTTCTCTGTTTGCTTGATCGGTGCATCTGCCAAGATTTGTTTCATGTGTTCGTCTCTCCAGCTTTGCCTTCACCTATGTTAGTGTAAACACCACATGAGTTTGAGAAGCTTCTGTGTATCTGCTGAAGAAGAAAACTTCCTAGGTTGCATTTTGTTTGTTTGAGGGAGAAGGAAAGAACAAGATTTTCTTTCTCCTCACTACAATTCATGTTAGAAGTTGAGACAGCAAATAAAAATGTTAAAACAGTTTAGGCATGACTTGTTGTGCATGTGTCTCTGAAGGACCAGTTGCAGAAATGACTGAGATGCTCTCTTGCTTGTGCAGGTATTGGGTGGGCTTGGACTATGCATGGTCATGTAAGAATAATTGCTGCCCTCAGAATATGCACCTTTTCTGCATCAGTGGTGAACATACTCGTGCAATCGTTCCTTGTACTTGCAGTAATGAAACTTTGTTGGATAGTTGCAATTTGAAACTTTGTTGGATTTGTCTCCTCAGCCATAGAAAATGTTTTTGAGGCATCTGGGTGTTTAAATCATTCAAATGATAGCTGTGTTCCACACATACCTTGTGTTCCAGGAATAGTGGCATCAGACTCTTGGAGAGAGTACATGCTTTGCTTTTTCCTCTCTAAAGTTTAAATCCTTTCAGTTAGCTGCAGGTCGACTGTGGTTTTTTGCAGTTAATATGTACAGTTTACATTAACTTTGTTTGTAATTTTTTTCCCCCTAGCTACTTCAGTGTTTAAATTGAGTAAAACTTAGGATGCTAAGGCAGAAGAATAAATGTGCAACAGTGGGATTTCATGTTGGTTGTGCACTAAGTCCTAATCAGGTTAAGATCGTGGATGGATTCCAGACCATATTAGGGGTCAAGGGCCACTACTAATTGGCATGGATGCTGCTGAAATTGTGTAACTGAGTATTGTGCTGATTGTCACAGTGTATTTTGTGCCAGCCCTCCACCCCCCACCCCCTTTTATTTGGCAACTTAAAATTTACTAAATGTTCAAAGGTTAGTTTTGTTATTTCTTCTGTGCCCTTTTTCTTAGACTTGCAGGTTCTGGTCTGTGCTAAAGACAGAAAACTGGATAGGTTTCAACACCAAAAAGTAGAAGGAAATTCAAGAAAATTGAAGTACAGTGCCTGTAGATACTGGTTTTGTCGAATAAATGCAGAAAGCTTAAAGATCTATTGGTCAGTGGGGGAGTGGCCATGCTATGCCTTTTTCTTTTTCTCATTCTTTTTTGGGTTTGTTTTTTTTTTTTTGGTCAAATGCTGGGAAAGAACTGCTTCAGCATAGTTTCTTGTCATTTTACTGAAACATTTTGCAGGAACCTTACCACACTTGGCTGGTGGGGATGTGTGTGGGTGTGATGGTCCATTGCCCTGCTCTGCTGATGATACTCCCATGATTGCAACTGTATTTGATGGCTTATTTTGATAATAAATTTTTGGTCTTGTGAGATAGAGGAGGGAGCAAATCCTAAATGGACATTATCATGCTAATTAGGAAACCTTAATCACCATGTTGTCTATTGTCAGCTCTATCAAGTTTTGATGCATTTCAAATTAATATTCCAATGGGTAGCTTTTGAAAGACAAAATATCCCTCCTACAGGGAAAGGATGCAGGCTTTCATTGGCTTTATGTAGAATTCTGGTAGTAGTAATTTTACTGCTATTTCTATGAACTGCCCGGGCATTCTGCTTTAGTAATGTGTGCTGACTTTGAATAGATTGCAATGATTCTCTTTTTGTCTCTGTGACTGCAGACTTAGGAGCTTTCTGAAATATGTAAGGTTGCTATAAGTAAATTCTGCATGTTTATGCATATGTGTTGAATCTATGGAAAATGGAAAAGGTTTTTATTAGCATTTCCTTTTTTATTGCAGGGGAGTGTTTGAAGTTGCCATCTTCTTGGTTTTAATAGTTCAAGTGAAACAGATAGAATGGGTTAGGGAACAAAATCGTTAAAATGTGTTATGAAAATCTTTTCAAAGTGCCAGTTGGATAGCTGGCAGATGATGCAAAAAGCACAAGGATTTTCCCCCCAAGTATGAAACCTTTGCTGCTCACTGATAAGAAAGAATTATGGTGTAATCATCTTAACTTGCAAATCTGCACATAATTGCAAATACCAGGGTGTTACGTCTGGGTTCAGAGGAGTTTCTTCATGTGATGAAGGAGTCACATGTGTACTGAGTGCATTGGTTTTGGCTTGTTCTTCGTGGGGGGTTTTTTGTTGTCCTGGTGGTGTGGGTTTTTTTCTTTGATTTTTTTTTTTTTTGGCTTTATACCAGATTAACCCTGCTTTTGGAGAAGTTACTCCATGTTTTCTCTGCAGGTCCATTGTGCATTCCAGTGACCCCAGTATTTCTAAACCTTCTGTCTAATTTGCCCTTGAAAGACTGTGTGTTTTGTGGAGCAAGCTGTATGAAGGCTGTTAGATGAGTGTATTACTTACACCAAAAATATATAATCCAGCATTTTCAGGTGCCTGGTGCTTGAACTTTGGTAAATGCTGCTTATCTCTATCAGCGCAATTGCATAGGGAAACAGAACAGGCTTTTAATTAAACTCAGGCTTTGATTAAAAAATTTTGATGATGTGTTTGAAGAGAGTGAACTGAATTTGCTCTATGCCAGTATAACTAATAAAAAAGTAAAAGATCATAAATGTTGCCTAGATGGGCAGTACCCATAAAAGATTAGAGAAACTATTTATGTTTAGTATAGTTAATGTGGGTGTATTTCTCTTTGAAGTAGATGCAATATATGGAATTTCTCAAAGAAGATGAATGTTGCAAAGAGAAGTAGTATGACTCCTAACAGGTTTGCGTATAAGGCCATCTCTGGTGTTTTTCCAAGGTTAATTTATTCTGGAACCTTGAGGAGAGGAAAAGCATTGTTTTACCAACTCCTTTTATTTTTTTTTTTTAGCAGGAAAACTGTTCAGTATTACAAACAAAACGCCAGAGTATCTCTGTGTATGGATGAGGTTATGTTAAACCTGTTGAAAATTAGAATATTGAGTACTCAGTGAGTTTGTCTCGAGTGCTAGAAAATTTGTTTGAAAACCTAGAACATTATAAAATTAACCATCTAGATATAAATTCCATTCCCCTGTCCACACAAAAAGGCTTGAGGAAACATACCCATGAAGCTTGCTGTGTGGATTTTCAATGCTGCCTGTTAAATCTGTAATTTCTCATAATCTTGAAAGACTCACATTTTCTGAACATACATTGGGCCGATATTTGACAAAAAACTTTTAATTTTGTACAGGCTATAAATAGAAAATAGGTATAGAAATAGTAGTGTGCATTTAATATCTTGTTCTTATTACAGTAGTGTTGGGGGGAGGAGGAAAAAAGGCTGTGTATTCCAACTGGAGTCATCAAACACCTGTGGAAGGCTGTTTTCTTTTGTCTTTGTTTTCTTTTGTTGTTTTTGTTGTTTGTTGTGGTTTTATACTACTGTGATCTATAGCTTAGATAAGTGAAAAACATTGTGGAAAATCTTGCCTAACATGCTGCGTGAAAGATTGGGTTGATTTAAGTTGTTTCTGTTTATATTGTGTTCCTAAAGGTATTATATATATGTAGAAAAAAAAATAGTTTAAATTTCAGATAAAAACCCCACAAAAACCATCCAAACACCCTTCCCAAGTAACACTCCCACATATGTTAGTAAATTAGTGTCCTCACTATTTAAAAAATACATGAAAAATGAATCATTTCACACTAAAATATTCATTAGTCCTTTCTTACGACTGGTCGGTTTGTATGCTGTTCTAATGTTGGTTTAACAGTAGAAGAATAATGACTGTAAACAATATGCATTGTGTTTAACTATTCAGCAGTGAACATTAATTATTAAACTCATACCAAGAGAAAAGGGGGTACCTGGTGTAGTTGTTGCACTAATTTACATTTACTACTGTTTTAATTCTCACACAGTTATTTCGCTGAGAAGCAGCATATACTTCGAGTAATAGGCCACAGAGTGCCAATTATAGTAAGCTGATTTTCAGAGTTTCATGAGAGCTTCTAATAAGGTGTTAAAAAAGGGTTACACTTTCTTTATAGACACCTTTTCTTTGCTTCTTTTCTGTGAAGGAGAGAGTCCAACAAAGGCCATGTAATTTCTTGCTCTGGAGGAATCCTAGTGACATTAGTAGTAGGCTGGTCATAAATATCAATTTTTGTAGCACAATCACCTTAATCAGTTGGGTCAAATACGTTGATCCATAGCTCTTAATGGTTATGTTATATAGAATTAACATGATCAGGAACATGTTTTATTTCTTGTGTGTGAAAATGCTGACTCTTACAATCAGTCTGAGCTCAATATAAAACTAAGAGTGGTTTTCTCTCTGTTTTGTGAGGTTGTTCTTTGCAGTTCTTAAAACTCCTTTCTGACTTTCAGAAAACTAGTGTCTGACTGAAAGGTACTGGCACTGAAATAATGCTGTGATGCGTGACATGTAAGAAGACAAGTTGTTTCCTCTGCAGTGACAAGTAATAAAGGCAACTACAGTTTTAACTGTGAAAGTTGAAGCAGATCTTAGACTTCAGAATTCTTGATGCTACTCAGCTTTACCTCTGAATAGCGAACAGCCTCTGTATGTACCTTAAGTCCTTCTTGTGTGTATGTAGGGTTCAACTTACTCATAGATTCCATTAGGTCAAGCAGGAGAGATGTATGCTGTTCTGAAATTGTGTCATCTTGATGAGTAGCGGTGTGATCAGTGATGTTTCATTTAACTATATTTGTTGTTCAGTTTGCTTTTTAAAGTCTGGGAACTTGTACTGGAAAAGTAAGACCAGCATATCAATCAGAATTTATCCTTGAAAACCACGCATCTTAAATGTGAATGATGCATCTGAGTCATATATGAAATTTCTGGCATCGTGCAATAGAACAGGGTCTTAATTCTTATGGATCTTTATTTTAACTCTGCCATTTTGAAAGTTTATTTTGGAACTTTGTATTCTTACTGCATCATTTTTTAAAAGTCAGCAAGATGACATAAATTTAGCTATAACTGAGGTAAATTCGGATAAATTTGGAGATTCCACTCATTTAGGAATTTGTGAATGTGTAAGTGTATGGATGGGGGAAATTTGTCACCTCAGCTTAATCTCTTTACACTCCTTTTCCTGGAGGTGGAGGCTTTACCATCTGGAAGTTGGAAAGATTAGAATAAGGGATTTCATTACTTTCAGCGGAGGATCCTCTGGGTTAGATCTCTTTGAGAATAGGGTAGAAGAAAGGAGGTTAGGTAAATTAATTAATGAATATGTAACCTTAATTCCATTTTGTGTGAATTACAGTTGGTAGGGAATACTGCAGTGAGAAATGTATACCGGTATTGGAATTGACTTCAACATTTTAAAGGATATTTTTATAATATAGCAGGCATTTATGTCTCTCAAGTGACGATTTTACAGCTCAAAAATGGGAAACTGCTTAGAATCTTCAGTTTGTATTTCTAGAATGTTTCTGCATGGATTTCTTTCCTTTACAGACCAAATAGTGATCTTAGCATAATGTTTGCAGTCTTATTCCAAAATGCATATTGAGGGGGTTTTGACGGTGTGTCTTTTTGTTGATTTGTTTTGGTTTGGTTTTGAATTTTGTTTTGGTTTTGTTCCCACAGAAATTCTGTTGAAAGATTTCTCTTAGCCTGTTTCTGTTCATTTTTAGTGCTTACTACTGAACTCCTTAAAAAAACCACCTTAATTGTGATTTTGAAGTGTTAGTTTGCTGATAGGCTTTTTTTTCAGCCTGCTTCTTTTACTATGCATTTTGTATCTTAACTTATCTAGATATAATTTACTTCTTGAACCAAAACCATGAATGAGAAGGTGTTCAGGAGAGGTAGGGTTACACGGAAAGTAATTTGCATGGAAATGTTTTTGTAAGTAAAGAAGTTAATGCAAACTAGCATAAGAAGAGTTACTGCATATGAACTGATGCAAAGGGAGGACAAACCTGTATTGCCTAGCCTAGCGTAGGATGGGTTATCACCAGGATCCTGACAAGAGAATGTTTTAGGTTTAGTGTAGGATGACTAAGTGAAGTTGTTTCTAAGGAAACTGGCGCTGAGAGAATAAGGTAACATATCTGTGGCTAACCTACGTGTGTGTGTATATATATTTTTAAGTGCGTCAGGTCCTTATAATAGAATAATTAACGTGTGTTTTGTGGTATTTAAGGCTGCAGGATAATGTCTTTATTATTACTGTTTCCAAAATCCTGTAAGTAATGTAGAGGAATATTTTCTTTGTATACAGAAGATGAGTTTCTTGTTCCACATTCTCGAACATCTCAACTCTTTTCTGCTGTATTTGTTGCATGAACTCATAAGAGAAGGATTTAGTTATAAGTGTACAGTTGTGTTTTTTTCAGGTTCTGCTTATTTGCTTCTGTGAGGGAAATGGGACTTAAATTTTTCTCTCTAGTCACCTCACTTCTGTAGGTCTCTACAACTACTCTGTGCAATACTATGAAAACTACGAAAACAGCAGCTTTAGTTTATAAAATGTTATATAGTGTCTATTTTCAGTGTTGTATTTTCATTCCCACTGCCCTAATTGTTTGTCTTCAGCAACTTTTTATCTGTAAAGCACTGTTTCACTGTAGTAATGGTAGAAAGGTAGAAGGTTGGCAGCTGAGCTTTGAGGTGCTTATAAAGGCACAGAAGATAATTTAGAGCTTAAAATGACTTAAAGGAGGCTTTTTGGACCAGATGGGCTATACCTTTTCCTTACCCTTTTTTTGCCAGCAGCTGAAACTGATGTGACCTTTTTGATAAGAAATGGATCTTACTGTGCGAGTATGGTACCATGAAAGTTTACAAGACTCTTATCAATCATCTTTGACTTCTCTGTGGTAAGGCTTTCTCCCACTGTTTTCACATAACTTTCTTTGTTGCTGATATCCAAAAAGAAAGCTTTTTAGCCTGTTTATTACTAGTGAGTCAGAGTGGGCAGGGAAGAAATGTCTTATCCAAGTTGTTTTGCATGACTAAGGCTTGTCTAATAAGGCTGGCAACCTAAATCCCACATACAGAATACATCAGCATTTATATTTTAAAGTTGGAATGCATGCCTGTCTGAAGCTTGCAATTAAATTACCTAAAAATTAAAGTTGGAAGAGTGCTCTTTCTATTAAAGAGAAGGCTGCTTGAGCTGGCAATTTAAGTTAATAACTGTCCAGATGAGGTTTTGTTTCTTTCTGCCTTTGTCACTTTTTACCTTGTTTCTCTGTACTGTGGAGCTGTATGGCCAGGAGAGTTCTGGCAGAATGTTTGAACCTGTTTCTAATGGCAAGTTGCAGTTGTACCTCTGATTTGTTGAGGACAGTAGTTTTTTAGTTTATTGTTTTATGTTCTTATCAAAATGACAGTTTATGAAAATGTCTTCTAAATATGGATATAGGGAAATCACAATGGTGTTTGTGATATGTTATCATAAGAGATGTATATTACAATACACGTACTTTTAAATACGTACAAGAAGTCGTCTACCAAAATTGAACATTTACAAGGCTGCGTTTATTTTCTCTTGGGATTAGATTATTAGATTAGCATAAGAGTCAGACCCTTTCTTCCTCCAGAGTTTCCCAGTCTCGTTAATGTGGGTGTGTGGTGGGGAAGTGTGTTTCCTACACGCTTCAGACCACTTGATCTTATGTTGTCTTCTGTGTATTCTGCTTCCCAGAGTGTTGATCATATTTTACACAGGTGCTCTTCTTACAGAGCTATGAACTTTCTGGATCAAAGAAATTGAATGTATGTTTAGTTCAGAGTAAGGATGTGTTCTTTGTGCTTTCCATGCTACTTTTGTTACAGAGGCAGCATAGAAAAATCTTTCTCCAAATATGTTTCTTTCCATGCTCAGGAATTATAGCTATGAGAGGAGTGTTTATGTAGCTTGGAAGAACAAGCTATATTGATAATGGAGTTGTCTGTTCTTTTAGACCTGTCAGTCCATAATGTTCTCTTGCACAAGTGGCACTGTGAAGAGATCATGTAGCATGAAGCATTGTTCTTGTTGCTGACGCAGTTCAGGTTTTAATTGCAAATTATTCTTCTCATGGCCTTTAAGGTAAAAATACATAATATTTTCATTCTTTGTGCAACTAGGACTAAAATTACATTATATATGTCATGCTATCTAGTATATAATAGCCAAAAACTGGACTCATTTTGAAGTGCATGTCCTGTTATTGTAATCTCTCCTATGTATGTTTAAACCAGTATAAAATCCTGGTCTCTTTAAAACAAACATACAGGCAAAAAACCTGAATAAAATAGAAACCACCAACAAAAAACCCCTCTGCATACTTGATTAATCGTATCTTCATAAATATCATTAGTTATGAGTATATAATTGGTGGCAGCTTTTTTTTCTTTCTAATCCCCACTGTAATAGTTGATTGCATAGTAAGTGGTACTGGCTCAGATTATTTGGGTAATCATTTTGCTGTTGCAAATTGGTCTTGGTTAGTGGTTTAAATGCAGACTGGTAAATAGTAATGTAGTCAGTCAGTATGTCTTTCTTCTAAATGTAAGTGCAAAACAAGCTCTCTGATGAGCATAGTTGATTAAATCCTTTTTTATTTCTTTTACTATAGTCAAAAATTCTTGGGGAGTTATCTGAGTTTTAAGTTTCATTATTCTGATGGTGTATTGTTGGAATAAACTTTATTTCAGGCTTTTATATTTTCAAAGTCAAAAATATTGAGAATGGTGAATTCACCATCCCTGGAGGGATTTAAAAACCCATGTAGATGTGGCACTTAAGGACATGGTGTATTGGTGGAGTTGTCAGTGCTGTGTTAATGGTTGGGCTCAATGGTCTTAAAGGTCTTTCCTAATCAAGATGATTCTATGATTTGTGTGCATAGCATGATCTAGGAGAGTGCTCTGACTTGATAAAATTCTGTTTACATCTCAACTGTAATTGACAGATGCACAGTGCAAGATTGTGACTTCTTTCAGAACAGACAATTGTAGCTTTAGTATTAGGTATAAAGATTCCAGGTCTAATTTAACAGCCTTATCATATTCTGCTCATTTATGCCAAATGAGTAAGTTTAGTAGAAAACATTTAAACTATTATTTCAGGTGCTTTTGTGGGGAAGGTTTTCGGTAACTGATTTTTTAAATTTGAATTTAACATTTAGTGGCTGCATTCCTAACTTTAACTTTCCTGTTCCGTGCTTTGGTATGAATTCAAACTTGCTTACTTGTCCAGTATTTAAGAAATCTTCATCAGACCATATGTAGAAGTATTTTAGTATATTTAATTATTACTGTTACTAATAACTAAATTTCTGATTAGTTATTATGATTCCTATATATTATAAGAACCTTTTAACCATAGTAGAAAAAAAATCTAATTTTTAAAAATAAACATGAGAAATCTCTTATATTCCCTGTATTTTGTTTGTTTTGGGAGAGATGTGAACACTCTGGAAATGAAATTCAATACTCTTGTTTCAGACAACCTCAACCTTGAATAAATATTCACAGGGCTTAATGTATTGAACCAGTTTACTTTAGAGACACACCCACACAGTGTTTTATATACTTATATTTTTCCCCCCAAAGGTACAGCAAACCAGGGAGTGAGTGTAAACACGGGGTATGCTTTACAAATGGCCTTTTGAAAATTGCAGAGAACCATCTGTGTGTGAGGCTGAGCCAGTCCCACAGCTGTTGTGCTCGTGTGCCTCTGGAGCAGCGTCCAAGTGCGCCTGGTGCAGCCCGGCCGGCGCGGAGCGGGATGGGGCAGCGAGCTGAGGGGCTGGCTCACCCTGCTTTTCCTCAGTGTTCCTCCAGAGAGTCAGGGGAGCTTGTGTGCTGTGAATTCATCAGCGAGCTGTCTTGCCTCTTTGTACAAGTCCTTCAAAATATGTTTAATATCCAGGCAGATAATTTGAAAGGGAGAGATGATTTGACCTAAAATTGAACTAGCAGTGACTGTAGCCAGAATGGATGTGGACTATTTCTGTATTGATACAGCAGCTGTGGTTCTGAAGCTGACTTACACTGAAAGAAGTTCCCAAATAGGAAAGCTTGAAGCTCAATGCATGGTAACATCACTATTATACCTAGAGCTGGCTCTTATGTATGTTGTTTGCCTCATGCTCACTATGAAGGGATTCTGCAGCAAAAGGTGAACTTGAGTGTGTAATACGTGATTTGTACAATGACACTGAAATTTTGGCTCTGTAAGAAATATGTACCAAGGACATTATAGTAAGGCAGAGTCCTTACTATATTCCATTGAAGAACTGTGTATTCTCCAAAGTCAGGGTATGAATTCAGTTCACATTTTATAAAATGATTACTCTTTTCTTTCATCTTACATTTTTCTTACACTGTTCTTGGTAAGAACTGTGCCTGTGGTACTGTGCACCACTAATACGGAAGGATTTTCCACCTAAGTAACAAAAGCCTTTTTTTTGGATGAAGGCAATTCCTCCCTTCCTACTGCAAAAACGCTGAGCCTTTTTTTTTTTTTTTTTTTTTTGGCAAAGTGCTTTGTTGCAGAAGGATTCACGTGGACTTCGGAGGACTTGATAAACTTCAGTTTGTAAGGCCAAAAAATGTTTACATTAATGTTTGCTTTACTATATTTTTTCCCTATTTTGTGATCATCACAGGGTTTTTTTATCTTTTAGAAAACGGGGCAGTACTTGAAGGCTTGACAAATGCATCCCAGGTTGAAAAATTTCTGCATTCCTTCTCCTCTTCCTCCTTTAGAAAACTGACTTCTTTAAAGAGGTAAAGTTGAATGTCACACTTTTTTTTCTAGTGAACTAAAACTCGGCTTTTTCTGTAGTATCCCCTATGATGTTTGAAATGAAATTCTGTCCATGTCTCACTCTGACATGGTATCTGTTTCCCTATATCAAATAAGATGTCTTTGTAAACTTTTGTTTGCAGAGATCTGATTAGTTGCTCTGTTATTTTATAGAATTATTTTTCAGTGTTTCTGCTGAAATAAGTCACTCAAGTGTTACTTGAATTTGAATTAATGTTATTTCTGAATTTGTTGTATTTTAGGATATTTAAACATGCTTTAGAAATCTGAAGCAGTTCCTTATGCACAAGAGAGATTGTGTTCTCTTAATGACTTCCTGCCAAGGACCATTGAAAAAATGATACATTAACTTAAGAATTGTGTTGGGAAGCCTTACATCTTATTTCACTTCAATTTTCATTTAACAAATACTGATCGTTCTTAAATACAAATCTTTCCAAAATCAAAGCAAGTATGTTCTGAGAATAGGTGATTCCAGCCATGTAGTCTGGCTATTAAAAGGTCATTTTTTGGTAGGACTTGCATGATGTAACTTGTATGTCAAACATGTAATTTTTGGTTGAACTGAAGTAATTTTCAAAACCCAACTGAAAGACAATTGGCCTGAAGCACTGAATCCTTCTTTTTCCTTCTTCCCCGTTTATGCACAGCACTTTAGACTAAGCAAAGAAAGTAGTTAAATAATTTTTAAATAATGGGATTGGTTGCCCAAAATGCAACTTTTACTATTGTTTTGCATTATATAATTCAGTTGGAAAGCTATTGACAACTTTTCATTGGGTAGGATTGCAAAAAACTAAATTTTCCTGCCATAACTAGTATTTAACTTCTTTTTTTTTTTCTTGTAAAGGTAAGAGGGAAGCAAAAGAAGTAAGAAAATGCTGGGATCAGAACGAGGTGTTGTAGAAGAATGGCTGTCAGAATTCAAGGTGAACTGAGAAGATGAATGATACCTAAACCGTTGGCTTAATGCCACCACACATCATAGTGGGGTTTTTTAAATATCAGATAATTAACATTTTAAATATCTATTACTTGATCTTTCAATTTCTTATAATGCATAAAGCATGCAAAGGTCTGTGTATTTGAGTCGGCTGGTACATAATATATAATACATAATTCTAATAGTATTTTATTTTTATTGTTTATTATTGTAGAGTGGAACACTGCAATAGCAATGTGGTCTTTTAAAACATGTATTTTGTCTAGGTCAAGCTAATGGAATTTAACTAACAGCTGGATAATGCTGCCCAAATTTCCAATTGAGGAACTTTTTTATTTAAAAATAATTAGTATATATTTATTTGGACTTTAAAAAAAAAATCAAAGAAAAATATTTTACTTTTCCCCTTCTATGGTCTCCATAAAATCAATTGTTTTGTCATGAAGAATCAGAAGTATTTTTAAGCTATTTTGCATATTGATAATTATGCTGAGTGAAATATAGGATAATGCATAAACAAGAAAACAGGATTTCATGACTGATAAGAAATTAGTCTGTTATTTAAATTAGGAATTAGTAATTCCTCACATCATTGATGAGAGTAAGTCATTATCAGCTGTCATTGGAAATTTGTTTAAGGTTCAAGGATGCAAAATCCACAGACATGATTGCCTGGGGAAGACTCGAGGCTGTCCATGCTCATTTGACATTCTCCACACCTCTTAAATAAGTTGACTTTGATAAAGTCTTTGAAAAGAGCCTGTTAAATACAGAATATAAAGAAAGAGTCTTCATATCAAACTAGAGCAAATGATTTATGAAAGATGAATCTAAACTGCTTCTGGATTTAACCCTGAAAGTGGTTATGTGCTCCCAAATGCTATTTGTATGGAGAAGGATTTGTACTCAACAACTAGGTTACAAGTCTGAAAATTTACTGAACTTCAGGACTTTTCTTTGATGTTGGGATGAGACTTAATTCTTGTGTGATGTTGAGTACTTGAAAGCATGTATTTGTCAGGGTAACCTTTTGTTTTTTCTTTTAGGCATTACCTGAATCACAAATTTCCAGCTATGCAGCTACATTGCACCGAAAAAAACCACTGGTACCGGCTCTTTATAAGGTCATTCAAGACCCAAATAATGAGGTAGGAGATTTAAAAAACTTATTTTTATTCCCATTTCTGACTCTTTCACCTCTACAACTAAAGCTAAAGTAATGGAGAGGAAGATTACTTGATTCTTTTTTCTAATGTGGTCTAACATGGGTATCATCCCTCTTTTTACTCTCTTGTTTTTTGATAGTTACTTTAGGGCTTTTCTAGTAAGACACAATCTCATCTGCTTCCAAAAATACTGTTCATGCTGTCTGCTAGATTTTCCTTGCCACAGCTGACTATTGTGTTTTATTTGGCAGGAGCTGGTTTTGGTGTTTTGGTTTGGGGTTTTATTTGTTTGGTTTTTTGGGTGGAGAATAGAGTTTGGGGTTTTTTTCCATTTGGTTATTTTAGTTCCCAGAAACCACTTTTCAGTCATAACTGAGAAAAAATAGGCTTTACAGTGAAACTCAGAAAGACCAATGTGCTTCTCATGTGGTGGCTTATGACAGTGAAAGATGGAATCAGAATCTTAGCTTACCCTTGTACATAATTCATTTTGCAAGTGACATTAAACTGAGCTTTCCAACTCTTTGGCCTCTGCTAGGAGCATTTCTGGGCAAGTGTGTGAAATATAACTTCTGAATAAAGTGTGCAAGCATACTGTGCTCTGATGTGTAAACTAGATAAAATGCTTACAAATATTTGAAGGATCATCTGTGATCTCTCATGTATTTATAAATTAAATGGGTAGTGTACACAGCAAGGAAGTTCTTTATTTTCCAAAGTACAGCTCAGCCGCTTTAGGAAGCTGCATGCTTGATTGAGCTTCAAGGAGATTGCATAATGCTCATGCAATTTAAAAAAAAAAAAAGCATCATAGCTGTCAGCTTCATTTCAGTATTATAAATAACCTGCATAGTGACCTTTTTCTTTGTACTGAAAAGCTACTGTTATTCTCTCTTCAACCTGAAGCCACCATTGCTGCTGTGCATTTGTGTTTGTGTAGACTCCTGAAAATGTAAAAGTTTTCCTTTGCTTTGAGAGTTAAGCATTTGATTTTTTTTTTTTAATGAGCAAAGAACCAGATTTGCAAAAAGGGTATCTTTTTAGGGTGATCTTGTTATTGCTTATTGATGCTTGTCAAATAATATTCTTTGGAACGGCTGTTGCTGTTTGGGCCTGATTCTGATACCAGGTATGAGATAAGCAATCCCAGACACAAGGATGTCTAACTTCAGGTTCTACTCGTTAAGGCAGGATGTATTTCCTTGTTGCACTTCTGAGCTTATTTGTGTGTGAGGAATATAATCATAGTGAATTGAATTCTTTACATAATTTTTAAATAATATTTGTCTGTAACTGAGAGGGTTTTTAAAATATGCTTTATAAAACATTTTTATGCATTATTTGTTAGAAGGGTAATTCATAGCTAATGAAGACTAAGCATATGTGGTAGACTATTATAAAAATACACTTTCTGGGTTCTTAAACTTGATGGGCAAGTAATTCTTTAGTACAACTGAATCATAAATTTGACCTATTTTTAAAACTTCTGAGAAGTGGAAAACTGTTTAGAGCAAACAGGAATTTCTCTAGAATCATGCAATTATATCATGATAAGATATAATTTAATTTATAAAATTTTAATTTTTACAATTTTTAATTTAACATGAAATCAGCATGCTTAGGAACCAAACAACCAAGGTGTTTCTCCCTTTTGACAGGTGTCTACCAGTTTGAGAGCTATCAAATGAAGGCAAACATACTCACAAGTTAAACAATTAATTCTATTTGCCTTTGAGGAACTGCCCTGACTTTTTAAAATATAAAGATGACTGGAACAGAAATTTGCATAAAGAATAGAGAGTGATCTTGCTCATAAACAGCTAATTTAACTGAATAATGTATTGATTTTCGTGTAGTATTTGAATTCTGAAGTAAAGTGCTTTATAAGTACTGTTTTTCAGATAGTTTTATAATTTTTAGGGTTGGTTTATGGCTGGAGACAATCCTCTATGGATGTCAAGTTAATGCTCTACTGAAATTTAAATACTGAATATTCATATGGGGTAATTAGGTTTAAGTCAGAAAGGGCAGCTATGAAACAGAATGACATCCCCTTTGCAATACCAAGCAATTGCAGACCCAGTACTCTTCAAATAATAAATGGTTTCATCCATTATGTTATAGTTAAGTCTAAAATGAGCACATTTTATTTTTTGCAATTGAATGCTTCAAAAAGGCAAATATTTCCAATATTTGTCATGCATTTTATAAAGCATTATATTTAACTTCAAGATATGGCTCTTAAAATTTGGAAAACTTGTAAAATAAAGCCAAAGGAAAGCTATTCACCATCTTCCTTAAAACATGATTGGTTTGCATCTTGGGGAGGTATAAAATGAAGAGTGAAAATTAGATCATTGATCATTGACACTTGCTGCATATTTAAGCCAGTAAAAATGTCATTTGTTTTTTATGCCTATTGCTGCTTATGCTAATAGGAAAGCTCTTATAATTAAAATTATTTTGTTTGTTAGGAAAGAGAGAGGATTATAAGACATATTTTACTTTGGATAGATCG
>VXAC01002952.1:2048433-2074964 GCA_013399225.1 Rhipidura dahli | reverse complement strand
TTTTTTTTTTTTTTTGCTGACTTCTGTGCTACTCAGTTTTTTTTTGACTTTGGACTGAAAGATCTTTGGAATTAAAAAGTGTGTGCCAATTCATGTATAAACCCACTACTGATGACAGAAGCTTAGTTTCTTCTGTTTATCCAGTGTCTTCTCAGTATGTATATTCAGAGAATTACATGGCAGAGGCTGGCTCTTTGGAGAACCAGATAGTTAGGATGCAGGAAAGATATTTGTTCCTCCTCAGAGTGTCAAGTTTTGTGTTTCTGGGTGGGAGACTATCATACTGAACTTTGATAGGAAAATCCTGGGTGTTTGTGCTTTTGAAAATATTTGTATTTTAGCAACTTTATGGTAGTAGCTCTTTCTTGTGTACTTACAACTCTGGACACACCAGAAGTGTCATAGTAGTTGCAGGTTTTTACCTAAGGTAATTGCAGTTGTTAAACATTTTCCACAAGAAATATGTCAACTACTGAAAATAAGGAGAATTTGAATGCTTGCAGTACCACTGACTGGATATGTTGTTTGTATCTTGCTAGGGAGCATGTCTCCCTAGTCTTTACTTAAAACACTGATTTTATAAAATTTTCATTTGAAAGTAGGTAGAATAAATTTAGTAACTGCTCTGGTTGAATTTCATCTGACTGAGCTAAAATAAATTTTTCTTTCCCATTGTTTTTAATGGGACTTGGATTAGACTGGCTAATTTCAAATAGGAAACAGCTTTGGGCTGCTGTCATCTCTAATCTAATGGAAGTACTATTTATAGCAATGCCATTGTATATATCTGGTTTCAGATAATATTTTTAGCTTTTCTTGCACTTATCTCCCTGCAGATTTGCTTGTATGTTTTGTTTTCAGAGATTTTTCTTCTTTCTGTTCTCTTCTTGATCATATTTTCTTTTAAAGACAAATCTACAAATGTATTTAGTGATGTCCAAATTACTTAGTAACCACGTTTTAAATTTAGGCCTTTCATAAAACAAGGATACAGTTCTATTTATGAGGATTTGAACATATACTGTAACAGTTGGTTTTAATAATTATTGTCACTTTTAGACAGGAGTTTCTACTAAGTAAATATTAATTAAGAAAGGATGTACCTATGTCTCTTATGAACATAAAGTGCTATACATGTATGAAATACTGGAATAAATATACTGTAGAAAGCTGTACCATTTTTTCCTTAAAATGATTGTCATATAAACTTTACAGACTTCTAATTGCATTTAGATCCCAAGCCAAAAATTAAGTGGTCAGTTATTTTATATCTATCTGTCTGTCTATCTATTTATCTTTCTATAGATATATTTATGTGTGTGTGTATATAGATAGATAGATTAATATGATTTGTAAAAATCCATTTGTTCTAAATGAATGGACTTTTCTCATTCTGTATCAACACTGTCAGTGTCAGCTTTCTTCTCTCTTCTTGTAGAGTCTCTCTTTGCTTGTGTTGTAAACACTGCCTTCTAGCTTAGAGTAACAAGTCTGTCAGTCAGAAGCCTTGTTACACAAGGTACTTATACCAGAGCCTTGTTTAAGAAGAGATTTCTCTGACAGCTAAGTTTTATTTTTCATAAATGTCACGTTATGGCTTACGTAATCAGTGGTTAAATATGGTGCACTACATTGACCAGAATATCATGTGTTGGAAATGAAACTGTTTCTTGGGTGATGTTCTCTTAATAGATAATTCTGTCAAATTTGTGTTTACATTTGTGATATACCAGTGGAAAATACCTAAGTGTAAATATAGGTATGTGAAATTGTGCATTCATAGAGCTTTACGGCATTGCACATTTATCAAACATTCAGATTATTCACTTGCAGAAATGTTGGTCCCTCTGCTGTTAGCAAGGGATTGCTGAGTTTTTTAAGAAGGTGGATTGTTCACAACAAACCACAGAAGTAGCTCTTTGTGCGGCACAGCAAAAGTATGACTCTCAATTCCACAGGGAATTTGTGGTACTATGATTACGATTAATAGACAAATTAATGAAAAAAGAATGCATCAAAGTCCGTGAAGTATGCTGCTAATGCTCTGAAAGTCCTAAGGTGCAAATGCTTGGGAGTGAAAGACAGGTCATATATACCTTATCTAATCTGCTCCATATGTCTGTATCTGTAAAAGAGCTGCATGAGGCATGTACTGTTAGAAAGAATACTGGAGATTCCAGCCTCTGTTTTCAGACTCTGTACCTCTTCTGTACAAATACAGATGTCTTAGGTTGCATGTATGCCTCTGTCTTTTTGGACAGTGAATCCAATAAATATTTTCCTTATGTCAGATCATCCCATTTCATAGAACACACTATTACATAGTGGTCACAAACTTTACAAAAAATTGTCTTGAAGATTTTAATATTTTTTCAAGTTGTTTTTTTTTCCCAAGTTTTGATTTTGGTAATAAAAACTTGATTAGTCATGGGGAAAAATGAGACTGTTTAGTGTGGTTCTTTCTGCTTTTTTTCATGTTTCTTAGCAGTTCCATGGATGCATCTTAGGTATTGGTTTAGCATTGTAGGCTCTTAAAATGGAAGGTTTACTTTACTGATTTGATAGGGGCCTTTTTTTGGATTCTTGTATTGAAACTGGAAGTGCAGCTCAAAATGAAAAGATCAGTTTGCAGTGTAATGAACATGCACACTTTATTGGTTTTGAGACTCAAAAGGTGTAGATAAGAAATTCATTCATATTTCTGTCAGTAGACTTGTCATTAGCAGCTAATCTTTAACCTTTGTACTTTTGTAGACCTTACAACTCCACTAAAGTTTTATGGTGCACATAGTTCAAGCCACGTGTCTGTCACGCCTTAAATAAGTACCTGCATAGCAAATAAATCTCATTCTGACAGCCCTAGAGAAGAATCTTCTCAAAGCACACAAGGTTGTGTCTGTAGTAAGGCCACATGTCCAAATACTTCATAGTAGTGCCCCTCAGGTCTGTCTTTATAGATCTCCTTAAACAGAGTGTAGATACCATGTGATTCATTCACTTACTTGCCATCATGGAATGCAATTTTTACTGACTGCAGTGGCTGTATGATATAGCCCCTATATTTATTGTTTCACTCTCCCTTATTAGAGAAGCCTGCCAGTAAGTGATTAGCTTTTTTGCCTTTCCACAGCTCCTGGAGCCTGTTTGCCACCAGCTCTTTGAACTTTATCGTAGTTCTGAAGTTCGGCTCAAGAGATTCACGCTGCAGTTTTTGCCAGAGTTGATCTGGGTTTATCTGCGTCTCACTGCCAGCAGAGATAGGCAGAGTAATGGTTGCATTGAAGCACTGCTGCTTGGCATTTACAACCTGGTAAGTGAGATGAGTGGGAATGGCTGAGGAAAGCTCGGATCTGAAGTTTTGCATCACTGACTGCTAGGAACACAGTAAATTATCGTAACAACATATTTAAAATTAAAATACACTTAAAGGAAGGTGTATTTAATCTGGAGAAAAGCGTAATGAAGGTTTAGAGAAGATGTGTTGCAAAAAATTTTTTTTTAGTTTATAGTTACCTTTTTTTGAAAAAATATTTTCACTAAAAAGGATAATCTCATGGGCTAACTCAAACTTTTTTATGCTTCTATTTCTAAAGAAATTAGGTAGCCCCCAATAATGTTGCAAAATACAACTTTTTGTGATTGTCAGGCTAATATGCTTTGTCAGTCTTGATGTGTCATTTCCCCTGCCCTCCCACATACTCTAAACATGTCTTTTTTAAGAGTAATTTGAAGATGAAACCACTTTGTGTGCGAGTACTCAGATACATGCATGTGTACATTTGAGTCAGATAATTGTCTGGAGGGGAAATGTAGTTTTAAGAATAAGTAAGGGCAACTGTAAATGGTTAAATTTGGCTGTTGGATGTAAAAGCAGTTTTTTTCATCCTTACCTTGCCTGGAAATGTTTACTTTTGTATTGTTCTGGGCTGATAAATTTAGCAATACTGCCACCGGAGGCATTCTCTAGTGGGAATTTCTGTGGTATAGGACCTTAAAACATGTTTTACTGAAGCATCACCTTTCCCTCTACTGTCATTGTGAACCCCTTCTTTAAATTGTGGGTTATAGTTCTACACATAAGACACAGAACAGCCAAACTATAATTCTTAAAATGTGTTCTAGTTATGTATCTGTAAGTCAGCTCTAACTGGAAGATCTAGTCATTTTAGATTTATTCTGATAGAATAAAAAACATTGGAAACTTCTTGATGATTTTTGGTACTGTTTGTTGGATTGAAGTAGCATGTTAATCTTTTCTCCCATTTTTTCATGAACGTTCTGGAGTTCATTTGAAAGTCATGTTGGTGATGCTTATTTTTTAAGGACAGTAATTTCTCCATTCTCTCCATATTCAGAAAGAAAGAGACCTCAAAATAAACAGTGGCTCCCACTATTTTTCATCTTTAATAAAGTTGATATTTTTCTGCACATATACTGAGAGAAGTTATTTTCTGAGTACTTAGAAAGTGAAAGGAATAAATAAATCTTCTGTGTTCTGACAAATTCTGTCGGCCATCCTCCTGCCATAATCTTTGAAGCCTGCTACAAGTACTGAGCTACCCTGGGCTGAACTTTTACATAAACTGGAATGACTGGAGCTTATTGTCTGAAAATTTGCTGTGCAAAGGCAGGATTTTATGCTCCTTTTTGCTACGGTCTTATGTAATTGCTCTTAGTATATTTTCTTTAAAAACTGCAGGGTTTGCTTATGTAGTAGCCTAGCAACTACAAAATCTGACCAGCTTGAATTGGAGAAAACATTGTGTGTGTTTCCTCCTGAGGAAACTTTGCCAGTCCCCTTGATTTCACCTTTTCTCTGTAGTGCATTTATTATGAAATACTACCCATTGTCAGCAAGTGACTCATCAGCCCTTCTGTATCTTTAGTCTCACTGATGGAGAAGCAGTGCTGGGGTTTATTTAAGTATTGCACACTAATTCTGCAGAGCAATTTGTGATAGAGGTCTTTTCCCACTTCTAAGTATGGATGTTGATATTGTCTATATTCTGCAAATGCACAAAGTCCTTGGGATGTTAATAGTCTTACCAGATCAGGACATCTAACTTACCTTGTTAAATTCCTTCTAAGAGTTGAAAGTTATTTCAACTCCTATCTCCTTACTTCTGTTTGAGTTCTGATTTTGTTTTTAATGCAGGAAATTGCTGACAAAGATGGAAACAACAAAGTTTTGTCTTTCACCATCCCTTCATTATCTAAACCCTCAATATATCATGAGGTAAGAGAGCTGCTGTGGTAAATTAGAATTGGATCTATTAGAGGGATGGGAACTGGATCCATTTGATGCCACAGGCCATTTTAGATGCATCTTGTTGCAGTAAGTTTTCAATGTCTGCAGCTTGCAGTTAGTGTAATAGAATGCAGTAGAATTTGTAGAAGAACAGGAGTGTAAACTTTGAAAAATCTTTGCTGACTGCCCATTTTTAGTAGAGGTCAGTTATGTTGTAGTTGGAGCTGTGATTTTTTGCCTCTTAAATGTTAGTGTAAAAGTAGTCTTCCTTCTAACTCTACCTTAGTTCAGTTAGAACTTGAAATTGTATTTTTCTTTCTGTGTTGTTTCTGGACAAAATGTCTATGTGATTAGGACAAACTCACTGTACATGGATATGTAAGAATCAAAGTTGAAAATTGCTCTCACTGCTGTATTACTTGTAAGTGTGTACACTTCACAATAATGAAACTAGGTAATGTTTTTAGATTTACTGTATTCTGGAGTAATCTTCGTTTTTACAGATCATAAGATAAGTGTGTCTTTTGCCTTGGGTAGTTAGGAGTTTTAATGCTTTTGGGGAATTTTTACTTACAACTTGGCTTCTCCCCCTTCCTTCCTTCCTTCCTTCCCCCACCACCTCCTTCTAGCCCTCTACCATTGGATCCATGGCTTTAACTGAAGGAGCATTAAGTCAGCATGATCTTATCAGAGTAGTTTACAGTGATCTTCATCCTCAAAGAGAAACCTTCACAGCACAGAACCGGTAGGTGCCTGTACTCTTAACGTTAAAGGTGCTTCACTAGGGAGACAAGTCCTTAAACAAGATCAAATGTATTTTGTGATCAGTCCTTTCTCAGCATCAAGTGCTTGGAAATAAATCTAGACAACAGCCTTGGTAATCTTAAGGTATAATTTTCTTTTTCTTTGTTCCATCTTTGTATGTTCTTGTACTAGTTAATTTTGAAGAATAACTTCTCTGTCATTGCTATGTCTGCAAAGAATATTTTTGGTTTTATGGATATCTATTCAGTTTTTCCTGGAAGTGTAACAAAATTCAGCTTTGGATCACGGGCTGTGACTCCTCTTTCTACAGGAAAAAGGGAATGGAGCTAAGTGGATAGACAGATCTAGGAGTGAGAGAAATTGCCCTGCTGTTTAATGACTGACAGCTTTACCTGTGTCTAAAGACAGTACTGGGAAAACTGATAAAATAATTTTGAATGCATTGCAGACATTTCCACTTCTATAACTGTCCAAATATTGTGCCATAACCCATTTCCTTCATAGTTCCTGCATATGCTAATAGCTTTCACGAATAATAAATGTGTTTATAGTGAACTTTTGATAGCCTGTTTCAAGTTAGTAAATTATAATGAAAGAGGATTAAAGGATTTGTGTGTTTACTTCTGACACTTCTTCCTGTGGGGTGCTTTTTGAGACTGAATTGTAGATTTCTTGTGCTAAATTTCAGTGAAATATTAAGAATATAAACAATGCAAGATTTTGCTCTTTTCAGGTTTGAGGTGCTGAGCTTTCTTATGCTGTGCTACAATTCAGCTATTGTCTACATGCCTGCTTCTTCTTACCAGTCACTTTGTACGATGGGTTCCAGGTGAGACACTTGCTTTGAAGTAGTCTTCAGGGTCATCTAGACTTTTAAATATTCATCCAGTAAAGAAAAGTGCTTTCTGAGGGGGATGGATTAGTTCTTGGTATGCTTCCATCATTTTCACTTGAGTTGTGGCTATGCTAGATTTGCCAAATAGGTTTCATTTTCCTGCATCTGAAAATTAGATCTCTTCTTTGAGTAAAGAAGCAAGACAACATTTTATATACAGCGGATTTCTGTTGTTTTGGAGACAGTGTAGCAGTTGCCATGTATCAGTGGCCATGTGTTGCTTCTGTGATGAAGATTCAGATAGTAAACTGATACAATAAGGACATAATAAATTAACCTGGTTTTTTATGTAGGCAGTGTATTGGAAGCCAGGTCCCTTTTTCAAGGGTCAGAAGTATTTCTTACAAGGCAGCTGAGAGCAGTTCTCAAGACTACAGTATGTGTGTTATGTAACTCTAGGTGTAAGGTCACTGCATGCTGTCATCATACATTAGTTGGGAGGTGACATACTTCTCTTCTGTACCACTGAAATGTTTCCTTTAAAGAAAATTGGTTTCAGTTGCTGAATTTTAGGGAGAGTCTCCTGGCTTGTAGTAGAGAACATCTTGCCAGCCTTGTTCTTTAGAAGCTGGTTATGATTGGAGGAACAGAGGTGGAGTTATTGGCTATATGGGAGTAACACTGGACTATGAGCAAGCTGCATATCAAGGCACTGCTTCAAAACTGCTCTCATCATTAGGAATGCAACATAAGGATGTTCTATGTTGTGTATTTATATTTTAAAAAGTAAATTCGAAAATTACCTAAAATATCTGTGATACAAAAACATTTGTAGTCTTCATGAAGTTAATACTTTCTTGTAATGGTGGTTTTTTAAGGCTGTGTGTGAGTGGATTTCCACGGCAGCACGAGAAGCGCTGGAAAGAACACTGTGGTAGAGTGGTGTTAGACCCTGACTTCATGGTGCAGCTGCTCACAGGTGTCTATTACGCCATGTAAGTGGACAGCTTTTTCTTACCTAAAGAGAAGGGTCTGCTTTTACATGAATTAAAATCACTTGTTTTATAATTGAAAAAAATAATGAGACTCATAACACAAGTTTATACTCGATTCATGTATTTCCCATTACTTGCTCATTCAGCCAACAGATAATTTGAAAATATTTTTGTCAGCAGTGAATTAAGTGATGAATAGCTAGCAGTAGGTTCTGAAGAGAGGCTTCTGATTTCAGCTTTTTCCACCTTGCCACTACCACAGATACCTTCTGTTCACAAGCGTAATGAGCTTGGATGCCAAGATAAACTGATGAAATGCATACCTCTTGAATGTCAGTAGCATCTGAGGTAGCAAAAATATATTTCTGGTGCAAATTCAGTTCTGCTAAGTAGCATTATCATTTGCATACTGACCCCATTTTTTTTAAGTTTGTCCTAATTATGGAATTAATTTTGTCTTGCTTGGAGGGAACACGGGACAGCTTTCGTGTTACACCAACAAGGTAATAAAATACTTTGTACTGTTAAAAGAAGTGAATGTACACTGGAGTGTTCATACAGTTGATGAATTTTCTATATAAGGTGAGAAGTGAAAAGCTGGATTTGGGCAGAAAAAAATACAAGTTTGTTTTCATAAGATGTGGAAGATAAAAATCTGTCTTTGCTTTTTAGATATAATGGTCAGTGGGAACTTGGCCAGGAGGTATTGGAGGACATAATTTACAGAGCACAGCTTGAACTCTACTCACAGCCCCTCCTGGTAAGAAACAATCCATTGTAATTTATGGGCTTGGTTAAGAGGAGTGTGGATGTGTTTCTGAAGTGGACTGGTAATGAAAGCTTTTGTGTCCATTCACTGCACTATCAAATGCAAGTGATTTGTTAACAGCTGGTGTTTTCAACATAGCTATTTATACCACACTTTTTCTGCTGAGTATTAAGCCAGTGTTGGGATCTCCTAGGACTTATTGAGGCTGAAAGCTAGGATTTTGCTAATATATTACAGTTGGTTCAGAATGTTTATGTTGTTTTGACATAAACTACTAATCAGTGGTTCAAAGAAGCTTAAGCAAATAGTTGTATGTTGTAGGGCACTGGTTGCAAAAAAGGTGTTTTCTTTGCTTCTAGACCTTCATCAGGGCTGAGAATAAGCTGGGGTTTTAACTGATAACAAGATAGAGAAAGCAACAGCAGGACAGAGCTGAAAGTGAAAAAGAGCTCCAATCCCAGAGTCAATGCCAGATTTTGTTTAATCAATACCTTGTTTGGAGGAACAGCAATAAAATGGAGTAGTTCTGATTGTTTGGGGTGGGGATTTTTTCAGTTTTTGCTCTATTTGCTGTTCCAGTCACGAAAAGAGAGAAGAGAAATGGGGGAAGTGGTGAAACTGGGCTGGTGGACGCAGGTAGATGTGATTGGGAAGGATGACAAGGTTGAAAGAGAGAAAGGAGAAATTTTTGTCAGATGTAGGAATGAGAATCAAAAGAAGAGGGAGAATTAAGGAGAGTAAAGTAAATTAGATTGCTGCTTCAGTTTCTGTGTTGGAATTGTGTCTAGAAGCCTTTAGTCCTCCTCTGAACTAACAGCAGTAAGATGTCACTGCTTTTTACATAACTGACCAAGGAGCAAATTGGCAAAAATCTCTTTATGTGGCAATCTGAGATCACTCTTTTCTGAACTAAATTGCATAAAATTGTTCTCTGGATGTATTAATATTGGCTGTAAAATTTATCTACAGGCTTTCTGACACTGCTGCATTGAAAATGCCTGCTATCCATTGAATTATTATAACAGTTGGTTCCTTTTGGAAATGACTCATCACTCCATCAGATTGAAAGTTTTAAATTAAATATTGAACCTGCTGAATTGGGCCATCCTATCACACTACTACATTTTAAAAGTGTGTAGGAGGATCTGGAACTTGATGATATGACAATTTTTAGTTTTCATTGTTCATTTTTAATCAGTTTGTCCTTAGAGATTACTTCTAGTTGTAAGAATCTTCTAGAATGTCTTTTTTTTTCCCCCCCAAAGCTCCTATTGATACTCCCATCCCATCTGGTGACATCATGACATTACCAATTTTTACCTTTTCCTGGTTGTCAGGTTTTTCCTGCATATGCATGCAGGCCTATCGGTGGAGTTTTTCTTTTTAATACTCTGATCATTGCCTTGTTTTCCTAACATTTTAAAAGTAGCTTTAAGAAATTGTCAGTTTTATAAAAAAAAAAAAATACCTGCACATCTTTGCCCTAATGCTATATTTTCAAGCAATTTGACTTTTTCAAAGATTGGAGCCCTTTCCCCTCCTTGGGTTCTTCAGGAGATGTATATAATTTAGCAGCATTATAAAATTCTGTATTTTAAACCTAAAACTACTAGCTCCGAATAATTATCATCTGGGATGCTTCACAGGTAAGTTTCTCAGCTCAGCTTCTGCCTAGGATTTCCTAAGAGCAGCAAATTTTTTGAATTCAATTTAATAGTCAGGCAAACTCTCACATTAGGATTATTTTTAGATGCCTGTATTCAAAATATTTGTGTAATTACGGGAATACTATCAGTCATCATTACAATGAGAAATATCATGGTGCTCGTGTTTGTTTCTTGGAGAAACATATTTGACAATTCAGTAGATCCACGCTCTTATTTACATAGTTTTTTATTGCTTGTAGAAAGAAAACTAAGCTAAAAAAACTCCAATTTGAAAAACAGCATCAGAAAGCTATGAGATATCTGTAATGTAATCTGGTCTTCTATCATTCCTACCCAGAGACTGCAGTGGAAGGGGCAGGAAGTAACACAAGGGAAAGGCCTTTTCTGGTTAATGGGAAGCATTTCTGGCAACAAACTTTGGGTGTTGTTCAGGAAACCTGAGAGTTTCTACAGAGACAAACTAATCACCAAGTGCCAGAATTAGTACATGGGGAGTAGGCTGGTTCCAGTCAATCTTTTTCTCTGAACAAAGAATTCTGCACATTTTTCAGACGTTTTCCATTCTTCAGAGCAGAGACACACAGGCTTTCTTAGTCCACTGCACAGGAACCATGGGTCAGCAAGTCCTTGCTGTGACAGCACCTTCATCCAATGTATTTTATTGATGCACTTACTGCTCTTACTGAATGTTCTTTCCTTGGAGCTCCTTTCTGGTAGGCAAGATTGGATGTCTGGCCTGAAACCAACCCTCCTTTGTCATTGATAGTTGCAGACTTGGCTTGCCAAGTCTGAATTGTGCTGTGTTTGTTTTCCTGCCTTTCAGTTCTGGATTAGACATCACGAGCGAGTGTTTTTGCATCCCGGTTCGTGGTTTTGAGGGTGTTTTTGTCAGACAAGGACTGTGACTCATTCAGACTGTTTCAAGGATTTACTTTTGCATTGATTTTTATCTCCATATGGTTTTCCTCAGTCCCCAGAAGTACAATTTGTGCTGTTAGAAGAGGCCAGCTGTTAAAAGGTTCAACAAGCAAAAATGCTCTGTCACAATTTTGGTCATGCTGCAGAGTCTCTTGATATGAATTTTTAGATTTTTTTTTGTATACCAACAAGGGTATCTATTCAAAAGAGATAGCAACTCCAGTGAGTAGAAGATTTTAGAAAATCAAGGTGTGTTCATTTTATGGGTTGTGGTTTTGGGGGGATTTTGAAGCTTTAATATGTCATGTGAATCAGCTTTGTTGAATATTGCACATGCCATAGAGAACTGGTTTGCTTTTCTGGAGCTGGTATACAAGTTCACTTGATGAAGAATTTACTTGTAAACTAAGAAACATTACTGAAAGTTGCTTTTGTCTTTTTTTAAAGTAAACCTCTAACCTCACAAAGGCATTTCATGGGAAACCTAAAGAAGTAATTAAAACATCAAAGCCAAAAGAAGTCATTTGTTCTCCTCAAAGCTGCAAAACATAACTTCTGAGTTTATAATAGGCTATTACAATTAAAAATAGGTTTAATAAAGATGAGTCTATTTTAATAACTTGATGTTCATTGCTAATCTTTTTTTCTTTTCCTAAATAAATCTTGCAAGTACCTGCAGTCTAATCCCCTTGGTTAGGTTCTGTTGGTGTTGTTTTTAGGGAAGGGTGGAGAGTGGTGTGGGGAAAGGTATGGTGGAAATCAGTCCTGTTCCCCTGTGCACAAGGCCATAGGCTGTTTGCATTGGCTTGGGCTGTGACTTAGTTTTATTGACACTCTTACCATAAAACAAAAATGGTATTTGCCTTGTCATATTGCAGTCTCTTTTGGATGGAGACCTTCCTGTATGTGACTACAGATGACAAAGATAGAACAAAATAAATTACCTCTAAAAAATGGAGAAAATTAACTCTGGTTGTGAGAATAGGTTTGTGATGAGCTTTTCCATGTAATGAGCTTTGATTCCTGGGAATGGGGTCATCCATCTTGAGGAGAGTCTGGCATAGTTGCCAGTTCTTGCTTGTTCTCCTTTCTGTATCCAGCAAGAGATCCAGTATTGCCATTAGTGTAATCAAGGACAGTAGCAGTACAGCATCTTACTTTTATCTTAGGTTGCAAATGCCATGAAGAACTCGCTGCCTTTTGATGCTCCTGATGCATCTCAAGAAGGCCAGAAGGTACTGAAAGTAGAAGTTACTCCAACAGTTCCAAGAATTTCTCGGAGTGCTATTACAACAGCTTCTATCCGTCGTCATCGCTGGAGGAGAGAAGGTGAGCTTTCTCTGCCAGCAGCACATACTGAAATGTACTGTAATCATCATCATCACTGTAATCTGGCTTCTGAGTTTGAATGTTTACAAAACGTTGGGGGGCTTTTTGTTTGTTTGTTTTTGAAAAGTGATACTTCATAATAAGATATATTTTACATCTTCAGAGCACTTCATGAACATGAGTATTTGGGGTGTTTGTTTTGGTTTTGATTTTGTAATAAACTGTGAGGTAGGTGAGAAAAAGGAGAAACTGGAAAATGTTTAATAAGGCTTCTTTTTTCTCTGTGTAACACAGTATGAAACTGTAGGGGTAAAGTGTAGCTTAGAATTTGAGTTTTTGGTTTAATCTGCACTAAAACTGAACTTTCTCCCGTTGTAAATAGCTCAGGGAATGAATGGTAACATCTAGACCTTAATAGGATTCCAGCTGCCTAAAGCTACTGATGGCAGTGGGAGAAGGAAAAACTGAACATCACACTCCTACCATCATATGACCCGGTTTACTGGGGGGCTTTAAAATAGGTTTGGATAGTTTAGAATTAGTCTTTCCTTAGTGAGTACTTACATCATACAGAAGTGTGCTTGACTGTATGAAGGAAAAAAAGTAATGATCTTTACTTTGATGTGATGACATCTTCAGTGTAGGCGTAGCAAAAAGCTTGCTTTGAAATCACTTTGTCTACTTTTAAAGCTTTGTTACTTCATGTATAAAACATTAGTTTAAAAAAGCTGCATAAATCAATGAAGGTAAAAAGGAGAATAACTTAAGAATCAACTGAGAGTAAAAATTCTGAAAACAGGAATTACATATTTTCCTGCTGTACATTTCTTTCCTCTTTTATTTTTCAATATTCTTCTTGGTCACATGCAAAAGGATTTGATGACCTCTGGTCTTCAGCTGAATCAGGATGTCCAGGACAACAAGTAGCTGTCTCCTGTTCTCAGCGCTCTGCGTCGTGTTTGTCTTCACTGTAGTTGCCATTATACTCATTTGCCGGTCTCTGGTCTACAGTACAGCTCACCTGTCCCTTTCTGTGGATGTTCTTACCACTTTTAACTAAGCATGGGTAGTGTTTCCTGTCTGTTCCGTGTCTGCATAAACTTTCTATTTTCCCTGCCTGGGTTGGAATGCCAAGAAAGGAACAGAAAAGCACTAAAATGTTATATGTTGAATCCCAGATGGCTTTGACTTCTCAATCGAGGCTGACTCAAGCATTCCTGGCTCACCGATCCAACACGGCTCCACAGACCTAGGGATCAAACGTGAGCAAGAGGGGGAGGTGCTGATGCGCAGGACCCCTGAGCATGGCTTCCCGGAGCCCACCTTGGCAGCAGCCACAACAGAGGGTAGGACAGAGATGAGGAGGCAGAAGTCAGTGAGGCAGTTGCTGGAGGAGGATCCTGGCTCCCTATCCCCAAGCAGAACTTCTTTCCATTCTAGTGTGTGTTTCCGCTACCCCAGGGTGTATTAGCTTTCTTTGCAATACACACATCCCCTATATACCTAACATCAGGTCAGGAACTACCTTTTGTTATCGTGTGGGCTGGCCTGGGGCTTGCATCTGTGTGGTGAAAGACTGCTTGGCATGGCACAAAAAAAAAAAAAAACAAACCCAAAAACGGGTAACATCCAAGAGCTTTGGGATTGCTTGAAAGCTTTCTATTACTGAGCATGTTTAATCTGATCTTAAGAAGAAAATATATGCACCAGCTTAATGTGAATCTAGTCCTGAAAAGCAGACAGTATAGATTATAAATGGATTTGGCTACATTTTACTTAAAATTAGTGTCTTGTTAGTCTGCAGTTTTTAAATTTTCAAGAATGATGTTTCCTGTTCCCATTAAAAGTCAAGCCTATCTAAAACAGGTATACCATTGCTGGTCTTTTATTTGTCAGTCATCCTTTAATTGCAAATTCATATACGTGCAACTCATTTAGAGCTGGCTGCTCTACAAGCACCAAAAAAGTGCTTGTGTTTTCAGGAAGAAATAAGGTTGTCATATTTTTAAAAACTTCAGAAACAATTACTGCTTTCTTTCTCAGTCAGGCTGTCCATACAAATGCTATAGGGCTTCATAGGTCTGCTTTGCAGCCAACAATAGCAGATAGAGTAGGTGGTAGATTTTTTTTTACTTAGGTTCATCTATTTTCAAGTAAAGATGATTTCCTTGATGAAAGACAGTTTCAAATACTGAACTTGAATCATGATTTCTCCTCGGAGCTTTGAATGAATTCTTACAAATTAGGCTAAACATATTTTCAAGTATTCTCCTATCTTAAGTCTTCTCCATGTGAACATTCCTTTGGTGTTTTCAGCCTCTATAAGGACATTAATTGATCATAAATTAGATTTATTTGCACATTCAGGTATGAGATACATAGGTTTCAGATTTGTTCTTCAGGAAACAATAATCTGGAGAATTCAGAGACTTAAATGTAGTGTTATCACAGAATCATTACCATTAAAGTTGCTATCAAACACTAATTAAGGTCTCATGCTTCTGTAGAAGAGAGTGGCATAAAACTATTTAGTGCAGGTTTTTAATCTACTTGGTGCATTACGAATTTGAGCATGCTCAGTAAATGATCCTGTCTTCTCTTTAATTCACTTTTCACTTGATCTTACCCCATTTTATAACTCTTTGCATGTGCATGACCTGAAGGATATAGAGAAGTCCTGAGCTGCAGAGAACCTTCTGGGACAGACAGAAAGTGGGAAGAGAAGTTGACAAAGATGATGCATTTTAGTCTTGTCTGAAGCCACTGATATAATTTGGCATATTACTGGATAAGGCATCATTCCACATTCTCTGCTTCAATACAAATGGATTGAGTGCCATTTACTTCTGTAACATTAGCAATGTATAATTACATTCTTGATCAAACTGAATTCTCCAGCTGATAGCATCTGGGAGAAGGCCAAGGAAAGGAGTTTGGCTTGATTATCAACATAGAATTGTGTGTGTTTATCCAGGGGCCTGTTAGTTTTCTGACACTGATTTCACAGAAAGTTTCAGCCAGAAAATTCCCTCTCATAAATACCAATTTGATGTCAAACAGCACAAGGAGAGACTGATCACTTCTAGTGACTTCTCACATCTTCAGGTAGAAGAAGGATAAACATGCTAAAAGTAATTTTAAAAAGATGTATAAAACCCCTTCTTCAGACTGGTGTTTTGACCCCTTAAGTAGAAAAAGACATGACTTCAGGAATGACTCAGTAATGCAGTACAAGGTATTCTGCTTTTGGATAGTGGCAGCTGTGGTTATGTGCACTATTTTGGGTCAGTGGAGAACATTGAGTCTGTATCTACAGCACTACTTGTGTATATGCACAAATAGCAAATTATTTGAGGACAGATTTATTCTGATAAGGAACAGTGAGAGTCCTGAATACACACTGTAGTGCAATGGATATGATTTCTGTTGGGTTGCACTGTCTCTTTCTCTTTTGGCCTGAAAATAAAGAGTACTTGGAAAGGAGTAGATTCTTAGTTTTTGTTTCCTTTTAAAATTGTCTTATTGGTCTATTGGAACAAAAACATACAAAACAAAAAAAAAAGAGATAAAACTTTGTTGTTACATCATCTGTTTTTTTTTCCCAGAGTATATAAGGACTCAAACATTTTTTTATTATTTCTGAGGGCAGTTTTTAGAGGAAGAATAAGATATATTAGGAAAAGAAGGTGCTTGCTGATTTACTTTAATCCCATTGAGAACTTCTGTAGGAATGTGGGTCTGACTAGACAGAAATTCTCTTGCATGTTGTCTTCTCTATCTTCTTCATTTTTGAGCACTGCTGAGCAGCTTGGGCCTCTGTATAGTTGCAGCATCCAAAAGCTTGCAACAACCCCTCTCAGTCTTGTCTTTAAATCCTGTGGATAAAATGCCACTTTTTCAGTGTAACTGTTCTGCTTCACTCTCCCTGAATAGGAATGTGTGCTTTAGCATCCGTTACTCAGTAATGTTTTAAAATAAACTTTGAAAACTACTAATGTTCTTGTAATAATAAAAACCTTAGCAGTGTTGTCTGGAGATATCTTCTTACAAGTTCCACATCATTCTATTGAATAAGAAGGGCTTGAGAGGGGGCTTCAGCTGCTTCTCTTGCTGCTTGTAACCAAACACGCTTTCATCCAGCTTTGCATGATTATATAAAGAAACATAAATGTTGGTTAATTGAAAAAGTGGTCTTGCTTTTGGTATGTTCCAGTAATGTCTGATTTTTATCAGTACCTTTGATTGTGTGTGGGAAGGTTGGAGGGGGGAATGTTGATGTGGATTTTGGATAAAATATATTACTGTCTAGTGTAAGAAAAGACAGGTATGTCTCAAGGAGAAGATGAAGGCTAGTTTGACCAAACAGGGTGGTCAGGAAGTAGGGAAAGTATATGCATTTTAAATATGGTTACAGGAAGTTAAAGCAAGTAATGCACCCTTCATTTTAATAATTGTCCTGGGAACCTAAGGAGCTTCTTTTTCTAAGGCTAAAGGCTTAACCAAAGAAGGAAGGCTGCAGTAACGTGAACTATATTACCTTTCTGCTTCTGGGAGGCTATTGAGTCAAACAGAACTGTAGAAAACTACAGTATCATCTCTCATTGCATTGTTTTGAGAGAGGCTGAGAGTGGTCTGATTTGAAGATCTAAGTATCTTTTGTAAGCTGATACACAGTAATGATAATTCCAAGGCAAAGTTTCCTGAAAAGAAGTAGTAAATGTAGAGCAGAGTAAAGAAACCTCCATGTAAAGTTTTGGTTTTGCTTGACATCTCAGAAACATAAAATTGGTTCAGGCTACACAGAGGTGGCAACGGCACCGAAAGCTTTTTGTCTGTTCTGTTTGCTATGGTGTAAAATGTTTCTTAGCTAACAGTCAGCATGAGAGGATGAGCTTCCACTCAAATACTAGACTCTCTCAGATAGTTGCCACCATGTTTTTCCCATTCCACAAAAAGAATTTAAACATGTTTGCTTGGCAGCAAGCTGGGTCAATCAATCTTAACAGTAGAGCACCACAGCGGGTTTAGCTGGGGTGGATCTGTATTTCTTGCAAATAATTAGGCTCTACAGCTTTTACAAAGAAAAGCAAAATTCTTATAGCCTGAATGACTCCTTTTTTTGCTAACATGGTTAAAATGTATGCCTTTTTCTCACTGAAATGAGATACATGGAGCAAAAACTCTAGCTCAGTTTTCAGTTTTGAAATTTGAATGCTGCTCAGTTTTCTACTAAAACAATAACTTCTTTTGAGTACTTGGAGCTTAGAAAAAGACTGGAATATGATTAAAAGAAAAAAGTACTTTGCAGCCATAATCATACTATAGGCCTAAAACTAAGGATTTAAGAAATTATATTGTAAGGCTTTTATTTTCTCTTTGAGGTTCCAGTCAAAAGCATAGTGCCTCGTCTCTAACATGAAGTGTTTCAGACATGAAATTTCTCTTCATGCAAGGGTTGCCTTTTTTTTTTTCTCTGAGAAATGTAGACATTTAGATAAAAGCAAATATGGTAGAAACACCTCAATGGGATTTCTGTGAATGCAGGGAGGATTGAAGTTAGGAGAAGAGAGAATTAGGAATTAGGTTAATCTCCAATAGAAAATATAGTCACATTGTTCAGAGTGCCAGCTACACACAACAGAAGCCTTCTGCCTCTGTTGGAACATTGCTAGCCTAGGAAGTAGCCTAGTTCTGATGCTTGCTGAGCACTCACCAGAACTTACTCTGACTGGACGAGATTCTTAGATCTTGTCTCAAAACAGGATAAAAATAGTCTGAAAGTGTGGTGGGTTTGTTTTGGTTGGTTTTTTTTTTTAACAGCATGTAGTAGGAGAATGGGTAGCAAGTATCTCTGAATGGAGCAAAAACAAATCAACTAAATAGGTCCCAATTCTTCTTGTTTATAGACAAAGTTTGGGACCAATATTCTGACTGATAGAAGTATTATAGATGAAAGGCTAATCAAGCTCAGGGAGCACTAATTGTTACACTCTGCTATTCTGCTAAATATGGCAGGAAAATTATTGGCTGAGAATCCAAAAAAATTAAAGCAAGTGGAATCCAAGTGGATTAGCAAATGAGGTTTGTTGTGACATTCTGTTCACATCTTTGTCTTCATGTAACTTGAATGAATTCTGTGTGTTCTGATTGGTTTGGGGGTTTTTTTGGTTGCTTCTTTTTTTCTTAATAGATGCAGAAGGTATAAATGGAAGAGAGGAGTCTGTGAACCTTAATGATGCTGATGAAGGATTTTCGTCGGGAGCCTCCCTCAGCAGCCAGCCAGCGGGGACCAAACCTCTATCCTCTGTATCCCAGAAGGGCAGCTTAAGGAAAACAGCAAGTGGGCGTTCTGCTAAGGAGAAAGAAACCTCTTCTGCAGCAAAATCCAATGAGAGCCCTCGAGATTCAGTAGCTCGGAAGCAGTACACGCACCAATCCACTGACCTGGATGGAGATATAATTGAGATGACACCTACTAAGAAACACCTCAGCCTGCCTGCTGGGCAGGTGGTGCCAAAAGCCAACAGTTTGGGCCTGATCAGGACCGCCAGTGCTTCCTCCAGTAAATCATTTGACTATGTGAATGGCAGTCAAGCAGGCTCCAGTGTTGGAGCTGCTACAGAAGGTTTTACCAGTCTAGCAGCTGGCAACACCAATCGGTTTTCAACTATCAGCCTACAGGAGGACCGACTAGGCCAAGCTGGGGAAGGTAAAGATCTCCTTTCCCCAGGAGCTCCCCTAACCAAGCAGTCTCGATCTCCAAGTTTCAATATGCAGCTGATATCCCAGGTGTAATTTTGACTCCCTCCCTTAGTACTCCCTCTTCCCCATTAATCCCTGGCAAGTTCATCCTTAGGCAAAACATGAACCATCATCCCACAGTGTGAAAATACTGACTGTTGTGATCTTGTTTGATTTGGTTTAGCTATCATACTGTATTACTGAAACAGCAATAATTCTTCCCTCACCTTCATCCTCCTTCCCTCTTGTAAACATGGTTGTGAAGCAGTATATAATGTACTGTATGCCTTTCTCCATGCCTTCCTTTCTCCTTGGGTGATGTGCAATCCATCGTAGGCTGATCAGTCCCATTTCAACACTGTGAGACTGGAGACACTGGCGGAAATGGTGAATGTGATCCCTATGAGATGATGCTTTGGCTTTGTTAAGAAATAGAAACGGGTTTGTTTTCTTGGTCTACAGTACTGCAAAGACTACTGGATCCTGACTTGTCTTTCTCAGAACCAGGAGTGCCTCAGAGATTCTAGTGTGACTTTGGACCTCTCTGAGTCTGTGCAATCAATTCTGAGGAGGGGTTTGTCATTGCTGCTCCTGGCTGCCTACAGCACTTTTTTCATTAAAACGAGGGTAGTTTTTTCTTGACTGCCCCCAGTCTCTCATCCCAGAAGCTTTTGATGTTCAGCAACTGAGACATGCATATTAAGAAGCTGTTTTCCCTCAGAGAGAGGATTCTAGGTTGATAATGTAGGTTACAATGCACTTCTAATGGCGTTGTAGCCATTTGTAATGTTACATGTCTTCCCCTCCAGGACACAGGGTCATTCTGCATTTAGACTAAAAGTTAAGACACCACCATGCTGTTAAAGCAATTTGGTTTGTAAGTGGGAAGGAAACACTTCTTCCCCAGGAAATAATGGCTAGCTCTGCTTCATATTTGTTGTTGCTGTTGTTGTTGTGAGGTGCTGATCACCGAATTGAAAGGTGTATTCGGGTAAAGAGTATTTCTCAGGCTGCTTTCTTCGGTATCATGGCTGTTGGGACACCCCCACCCCTTTCAGCTGCTTTCTCAATGTCCCTGAATTCAGTCATGGAGTCATTTGAGGAATCCTCCAGTCCAGACAGACCATACTCTTAAGGTGCTGTCTCAGGGATAGAGACAATAGTTTGCTAGAAACACTGAAGCTTCAATGTGAAATGCTTTTCTAGCAATGCCGTTTGTGCAAAGGGGTACTGACAGTCCTTTTTTTTTTTGCCCAGAAGGATCACACTTCATTGCCTTGGTATATACAATCTTTTGAGGTTTTTTTAACTCTTACTTTTGTGAATTGGCCCTACTCTAGAAAATTCAGAACTCGTGCCATTGAGCCAAGCCTTGAATGTATATGACTGGTGTATGGGCACTGGCTGGTACTTATGTTAGAGGACACTGCTTAGAAGCACATTTCTAGTTACACAGGAGAATGTTTGGCATTCTCTCTCCATCTCTCTGTATACCTTTCTGGATTGATAGAAAAGGGAGAAAATTTTCATCCTCTCTGCTTAAGTCCTGTATGATATCCTGGAAGTTTACAACCTGTAAACCTGCAGGAAAGAGTTACAATTTTTATGTGGGCACTTCGGTTTCACTGTCACTGTGAAGGATAAATGTAAGCAGTTAAAAATAGCAGGCTCTCTTTGAATGATAGCCTTTAAGACTCTCAGAACAATGAATGATATGGTGTGGTATTGCTGATAGTGGGTTTTGGTGGGGATTTTTTTGGGTTTTTTTAAGCTTTATTTCAAATAGAACTCTTTTTTTTCAAATTTACATTAAAATTCATTAAAATATTTGAAGGTTTTTTTGTGGTTTGATGAGTCACTTTGGTAGCCTAGTCTTCATATCATTCATTCATAAGTGAAATTAATGGCATCTGATGTAGAAATTCAGTTAAAGAGTAAATAGACTCATCAGAAAGAAAACCCGACAGTTTCTAAATGGAAATTAATTTTTAAGGACCACCAGTCATACACAGATGGAGCTAAGGCAAAGCTGAGATGAAGCTACAAGGCTTACATGTCTGTTAAAATGTCAAAAGCTGTATATGGTTAAACTCTTCTTTATAAAATAAACTTTTCATAGTGGAGACAATAGGTAAGTCATGACTGGAAGTACAAAGTTTATACTTTGCAGAGACTATCAAAAAGGAAATTTGCTTAAATATTTGGAAAAGAAAAGGTTAGGAGTGTCAGCTAACTTTCTAATAATTACTTTATTTTAGTATTTTAGAAAGCAAAGTTGTTCAGTAGCAAGGTTCTCTACGTTATATGTTTGCCATTATACGCATCCCTCCGGAAGTTTTAGGACACTTAAGTTGGCATCAGGTCAAATTTTACAACCTTTTTTTAAAAGCTGTTTTTTTGTGGGGGGGGTCCCACACTATTAAAACTATTTCAGGAAAGTGAGACAGCTTTATTGGCTTCAGATAGGGAAGTCAAATGTACATGTGTGAATTCAAATTGGCAAAAACCTCAGTCAAGCTACCTTTTAAGATATTTTTGCAGTTCTCGTTTCAATCATGTGCCTTTTGTTATGGTTTCATTCACTGTATTTTGGTTTGTTCTTTTGTATATAAACGTATTCCATATCAGCCTTTTTAAAAAGAGTTCAAATTTTTCCCTGTAAAAAACCCTATATTTTCTATGTGCTGATGTGGTACATTTGGGACTTCTCAAAATTGCCCTTTTAGTGCAATGTTTCAGCTGTGGGAGCTTGTTTTGTTGTTTTTCAGCCAGCTACTGTTTAACATTTACTTTACAAATCAAGTCATCACCAGTCTCTACACCAGCTGCAGTAACAGGCTTTGCCGTGCTGTGTATCATGTTTATCATTACTGCTTCTAGACGTGTCTCAAACTGTGCTAAGGTGTGTCAAGATGGTAGCAAATCTTTATACACCATATTCAGTGCATTTCAAAGTACTGTGGCAGAAATAAAATGGGAAGTGTCTGGGATATGGGTGGAGGGAATAATCTGCTGGTTTTCTGATTATATATGCTAAATACTAAACAAAGTAGAAAACATACTTACATTTTCTGACACCTGTGACAAATGTTTAGACTTAAATCAAACCTCCTTATCCTAAATTCACTCTGCTGTCTCTTCTTTTAGAACATTTGGTACTTGAGGCACTAGATTTAGATTTCTGCACTGTTTCAGTGCAACTGGAGCATTATAAAAGGACAAGAAGCAGAACACTATGATTTTTTCCTCCATATGTGTGCATGCATGCACATACATGCAATTCTAGGTGAGGAAGGGTGGATACTACGTTCTGATGTATACTTCAGTAGGGAAAATGAAATATTCCTTGATACGCATCACAATATGCTGCCATTTTGCAACTCATTCTTGTTGGGCTTCGTAATTTTAAGAAAATACAAAATGTTGGGATTGTGAACTCTAGCTTGATTATCCTTTTCAGGGATTTATTGTGAGCAGCTTTTTGGTTGAAAGGTATTTGAAGGTGAACCATATTTTCATCCTTCAGAGAGCAAAGTGAGGAAGTAAAAATACCTATTAAAATTAATGTTGCAAGATGACAGTTTAAATTGCTGTATTATCCCTTTAGTTTTCATTTGGAAAAATTCATAAAATGGATACTTCCGTATCACTGTCCATTTTAAGTGCAGATTTCTTCGAACACCCTTTCTGATATGAATTTGAAGTTTTTTAACAGCGTTCTTCATTCTGTAATGCTGAACATCATGCTGCAGCCAGTAAGCATTAGATCTAGTATTTGTACTTTGCAAGTGTGTTGGTCTTAAATGCATTTCCAACATACTTCTGCTGGCTTTAACATAATTAAAATCATCAAAATAGTGAGAAAAAAAAGGTGTTTTCTGACAAAGTATTTATTTGCACTACTTGTGAATACTGGAGTTTACTGGGACAGGGTTTTTTCTCACCATGTGAGGTTTACTTGTGTGTGAGTAGGTACATACATTTGTCACGTGTTGACAATCAATTGCCTCAACTGTGTGTATACTGTATGTAAATAGGAACGTATTTTTCAAGATTAAGGGGGAAACCTGCACCTTAGTGGTGGCAAAGCTACTCTGCAGTAAGGTGACCCCAACTCTAACTGCTTTTTATCTTCAGATACTATGTAGTTTGTTTTACTTCTTTAATGAAGTTTATTAGTGTTCTTTGAAAATTTTAGCTCCAGGGAAATTTTCCTCAATATTTAATGTATAACATGTTCAGAGAATTCTATTTTGAAAAATTAATTTTGGAATAGATAATTCTATGCTATGGCTGTATTTTAACCTAAGAGTTTGAACTTGTCCTATTTTATCATGAACCAATGGCTATCTTCTTTAAGTGTTCAGCATTTTAACTTTCATCACAAATCAGACATTTTTTGTTTATCTCGGCTTACAAATTTAAATTAATTTGAAGACTTAAGAAAGAACCAAGAATAACTTTTTGAATAAAGTCATAAAAATCAAGCTGTACAGTATAGGAGCTGTGCTCATAATCCTAGAGGAGGTGTGGAAAATATAATGGAATATGTTTGAATGAGCTGCACACAAAACAAAAGTACTTTGATGTAAGTAGATCTAATAATCTCATCCTTAAATTCTCTCATTGCCAAAGATACTGCTACCTTGGCAAGTTTAATATAACCATTAAAGCCATTAGCTAGGTGTCATTTGTAACAACCATTTATATTATAAGAATAGTTTTCATCAGAAGAGTAAACATGCCCCTTTTATTTCAGTTTCTTGTTTAGGATGATTGCAGGACTAAAGTTGCAAAATACCATTTCTTTTAAATCACGCTAAGCAAACAAGCCAGATCTTTTGTACTTGCATTCTTGATTTATATAATTTTTCAATATTTTATATTTTCTTCAGTATTTTAAATGCTATTTCTTTCTAGCATATGGGCCTTAATCTCTGTTCATTATTTCTGTTTTTTCCTCACTGGCACTTGGATAAACTTTGCTGTTGAAAGGTTTTCTGTGGGTGATTCAGGATGTTGTGTTAGCAGATACATGTATCAGTCTGTCAAAATTTGTATGTCATGACCAACTGAAAAGAAAATACTTGCCTGCCTCTTCTGCAGTGGTGGAAGATGATGGTGAGCTGTGAGCAATTTGGTTTGTTCCTGAAAACAATAAGTGGATTTTGCAAGACTGATACTTACGAGGTTTTCCACAAAGTCATTATGAAATTCTATTTAAATCTTGGAACAAGATTTTAAAACAACAGCCAACCATTTTAGATAAATTTGCCTAGTAAGTTTGTCAACTGTCAAGGCCTGTGACATTAAAAGTTCAGAAGTAAGCTGTGCAAGTCTTAAGGGTACCTTATAGCTTCAATAAAAGGATTTAGTAGAAGTCTGTCCCATGTTAATAATCTCTATCTGAGATTTAATTTAAAAAAAAATATAACTTTTGCTTCCATCCTTTTACTTATTTTTCTCTAGGCTTTACCTCTCCCTGATTTTTCTTTTCAACTGTGTTCATCAGATTTTACCAAAAGTAGTATCTGAGGGACCAACTGAATTTAAAATGGGTCCATAAATTATCCTTTCTATCATAAAGGATTACTAAGGTATTCCTTTGAGGAGCTGTTGATGGGAACAGATGTATATTAAAACTTTGTACAGTAAAACATTGCCCTACATTTTAGCTTGTGCTTGATGAGCAGAGTGATGAGATCAAGTTTTATTGACCAGCTACTTGGTTGTGAGCTCCCAGTGTTTCACAGTCTGTAAGATTTAAGCAATTTTAGAGAAGACTGCCTTTGCATTCTCATACAATATTTTCATGAGAGACTCCCTTTTCAGGAGCCAAAATTTAAATTGCTCTAAAATGTGGCTTAGAATTCTCACAGGTTTTGATTTTAGAGGGTAAAATGGTCAGAGATTTCTGTTTAGAAGTATCTGCTGGTAAAATGTCTCTATGGTGCTTTGTCATGGAAACTTCCGTACAAATCAGTAGTGAATCCTATGTGTTTGAGTCCTCATCCTCCCCAGAACTGATCACAAAACAGAAAAAGTAGAGCAACCTTTTACCTTTAGTTCTAAAATAAGTAACAGAAATACTGGCTATTGACACTGTTGTTTCTGTTCAGACAGTTATTGTCGTTGTGCTAGAATTTCATGTTATTAGTTTATGAAAAATGCAAGTAGTAAAAACTTTGTGGCTTCAAGTATACAGTAGATGTGAGTTAACAATCACTCAGGATAAATCAACATGTCAAAGTATTAATAGATTCTTAGTACTGGGGTGTGTGGTGTGTGTGTGTGTCAGTGTTCAATGATTACTTTGAAACAAGACTTCTGTTTTCTTGCACATAGTGCATACTTTAGGGGTGGATATTATTAGCTGGTTATTTATGGACAAATACCATATGATTAAATAAAACTGAGTTGTTTAACACTTTTTTTTTTCATATTGAAGATTCCAGGAAAAAGCTAATAAAGATTTTTAATAATCAGCTACTCTTAATACATTTTAGATTTACTATGGTAGCTTTTATTTGCTATTAAAAGACCCCAACAACTAAATTGATATATACCCCCATGCTGCATTTTTTAAATTTGTAATTCCTGTACTTGACAATACATTTTTTGATCTGTTTTCATCCTTGTAAGAATACAGGTTTTGCTCTCTGTTTTACTAGCAAAAAGAAACATTCTGCAAGGGTTAAAAGATTATTTTCTTACTTTTTTCATCATACCAGGTTTGTTTCTCTGAACTAAGGTTTCTGAGGATTTTTACTACTTTAGCATTATGTAATCTCATAGAAGGAGCATAAACAGCATGTAGCCCACTTCTTGTGGACACACAGGCTAGGCAAAAGGACATGGATGGGTGGTGTGAGCCCCTCTTCACCAGCATAAGCCCCGCTTGCTGGTATGAACCCCAGATGTTCAGGATTCGGTACTGGTGAAGGACTAAATCAAACAGGTTTCTAATAACCGTGACCTCTGCTGTATGATGTCCTTTAACCTGGGAACCAGGGAAAGTCTTCATTCTTAGTCCTGAAGAAGGCACATATTGAAGATCATGTTATTGGTGCATGTAAGCCATTATCTTAACTGTCTTAACTGAGCTGGTTCATGCTGTTGACTTGTTGAAATGTGAAATGTAGTTACTATTGACTTTGTAAATACCTGCCAGAGAAGAAATATAATTATTTTAAATCATTGTAAATAGAGATGTATAAAACTCGACACAATCTGCAATGCAGAAAAAAAAATTATATATATATAA